>CM051025.1:109011999-109611999 GCA_027627225.1 Congeria kusceri
AAAAAAAAATCATTTCTTCTTTTTAATCATTTCGAAGAAATTTCCGTGGGCAACTCTACCTAATTCCTTGAAATCATGTTGAATCCTTAATAACATGACCGCCAGGTGAATAGACTTATTTCCTTATAATTTATGTTTGTCTTTTCCTGTCTTACACCACTAGTCGGATTGTATGGCTATATTGAAAACTTTCAAAATCTCAGAAACCACTGGATGTATACAGCAAAATAATGTCTACATATTCCTTCGTTTTAATTCGTTGGAAATAATTGCCGCAATGACTATGCAGTTTTCCTTATTTGGCTTTAAAATTTATTCTCTGTAAGTAGACAAATGGACCACAAAAATGTTTAACAGAATTTGTCCTCTGTTTTCCCTATACCAAATCATTTTGAATAGTAAATAAAACATGGTGACTAGGATGCGGGGTTACTTTTCTCTATATGGAATGTGTCACTGCAACGTCTCTCACAGTCAGGTAAGCGACCCAGGGCCACTATGGCCCTCTTGTTTAACTGTCTGGCAGTTTTATGGGTATTGATGCATAGAAACATGCTAAAATTGTTAACACCATGTATTCATAGGTGGTCTCTCGGCGGTGGTATTTACTGATACTCTACAAACAGTCATCATGCTGACGGGGTCCGCCATTTTAGCTGGTCTTGGTAAGGAACCACACGTTTATGTCATTCTGATATAGAAAATATAAGGTACCAACTCTACCAAATTTGATTACGTCAATACTATTTTTAACCTGTCTGAGTACTTCTTAACTAACCCTTAACTTGTACGATTCTCTAAGTTAACGATATACGTAATATTCCTTTCGACTTTGCTAATGTTTCTGTCGCAGCGACTTGAGTAGAGCTACAAGCACTTCTAAGTACTTAAAGACCCAATTCGTTTTAAGAGCAATGACTCCAACAATAAGATATTGCCGTATTTATAACAATAAAACAATTTAAAAAGCTAATGTTAATTTATTTACTTAATTAGGAAACGAAAGTTACAGGTATATAAATAGATCGACCATGACACTACATTGTATAAATAGTGACTAGGACGTAATGTAGAATGCCCCCATCCCCACAGACGCTTAGGTGACGTGTCTCTGTTTATGGTTGAAAAATAAGACATCTCGAAAACTAAATACAAAATGTTCCATCATAAGGGCATTAATAAAATGCATTATTACATACCTTACTAGTAACACATTTACCTTGATTTTTAACGGATACGGTTTTCAAAGTGCAGGGCATACACAAGTGGTGTGCCAAATACGGATTTTCTACTTCCATTGTGCCGGAATACGGGTACTTTGCCATACGATCCATTTCTCGTGCCGTCGATAACCGCGCGTTGACGTCATGACTGCAGTAAGCAATTTCAAAATGGGCGCTGCAGAGCGTACGCTAAACGTTTTTGCAGATCGTTTATTGCAATTAGACGGCAATATTCAAGACAATGAGCAAGAAATTGATACCATGTTGATTCCATAAATAATGAATTTACCAAAAAAACGAAATTGGACGTTAATCTGGTAGAAAAAAACTGGATTTCAATGTAAGGTTGAAGAGAGAGATTTGTCTGAACTTCGGACTGAGGAGCTAAGCGTATTTTAATGTATTTGTTGCAATAAGTACAATATTTTGGTTAAATAAATTGAAAAATTAAATTGTTGCTTAATTGACTTGCGTTTAAGGTATGTAATAAAAAGGTTAAAACACGGCTATGGTGCGCCTTTAGGCCGTATCGGCGCATCTTCGAAAGTATTGGCCCGAGGGCTGCCGAAGGTGCGCCGATAAGGCCTCAAGGCGCACCATAGCCGTGTATTAACGTATAATTATATTATAAACGTCAAATTGCATGATGGGTCTTTAAAATTTCGTATACCGTCGCTTCTTCGACCATCAACACTGACACGATAACGATTCTCTTATGTTTAGCGTATGTCAAAGTCGGCGGGCTGTGGGCGCTGGAATACAAGTACTTCAAGGCCATCCCATCAGGCTACACACCACCTGAGGGCTCCACTTGCGGCATGCCACGTGACGACGCCTTCCACATCTTTCGGCATCCCGTCACCTCCGACCTGCCCTGGCCTGGTGTTGTTGTACGGTCCACACTTGTGGCCATGTGGTACTGGTGTACTGACCAGGTCAATATGTTGATCTTTATTATTTTGCATAATTTTAATGGTCTAAGTAATGGTCTAATCAGCTAACTGTACGTGATACGTTTGTTCTGCAAGTTGTGACATGGAATCGTGACCCACTATTTTTTTTTTTTTTAATTTATATATATAATATTAAATACAGGCTTATATGTAAGTTACGTGGATGGATGTGTGATATATATTAGTAAACAATGTAATCTCTTTTTATCAACTCAAAAGTTCGACCGTGAAAATTGCAAAAGCATGTATAAATACGTTATTTGACACAACGGAAGGTAAATACTTTGTTTTCAATGGAAATAACCATTTTTACGGGTTATTCAGAACCGGGTATCCGAGTAGTATACTGCAACTTAGACCTTCCCTCGTAATTTGTTTGTTGTATTTTGTTTTGCTTTGTTAACAATAACATGTTTGAGGCGTCGTTCCAACGTTTTTCACTTGTCCCCCAAAGGTCATAGTGCAGCGCACCCTGGCGGCAAAGAACATCGGGCACGCGCGAGGAGCCACTATAGTCGCCGCCTACTTGAAGATGCTGCCGCTGTTTCTCATCATCTTGCCGGGAATGATCAGCCGTGTCCTCTACCCAGGTGCCCATTTGTTCATGTGACCACACCGCCCTTGTTCAGTTTTCCCTTGTGGATGCGACGATACTGTCCTTGTTCAGTTTTCCCTTGTCCATGTGACCATACCGTCCTTGTTCAGTTTTCCATTGTCCGTGCGACCATATTGTGGGTGTTCAGTTTTCCCATGTCCATGTGACTATGCCCTCCTTGTTCAGTTTTCACTTGTCCATGTGACCATACCGTCATTGATCAGCAATCCATTGTCCATGTGACCGTACCGTCCTTGTTAAAGAAATATTACCTTTAAAAACTATATATCAATAACGAAAAGAAGGTTTATATGCCTATTAAAATATTACCTTTAAAAACCCTATCAATAACGAAAAGAAGGTTTATATGCCTATTAAAATATTACCTTTAAAAACCATATATCAATAACGAAAAGAAGGTTTATATGCCTATTAAAATATTACCTTTAAAAACCATATATCAATAAAGAAAAGAAGGTTTATATGCCTATTAAAATATTACCTTTAAAAACCATATATCAATAACGAAAAGAAGGTTTATATGCCTATTAAAACAACAAACGCTTCTGCTGAATGCGAACATGGAGTATTTTTTATAAATATATTTTTTGTGTTTCGATCCGTGAAAAGCTACATGTATCGTTTTGTAAAACCAGGATTGCTAAAAATATTGAAGACATATAAAAATGTATAGTGCGTTTGTCTAGAAAAGTGAAAATTATCATTTTATATTATAATATTTTAATATTTGTCCATCAGTGTTCCGTTATTTTCATTCAGATGAGGTGGCCTGTATTGAACCCGCCGTGTGTAAAAGGGTGTGTGACAATGAAAACGGGTGTTCTAACATTGCCTACCCCAAACTGGTCCTTGAACTTTCACCCATAGGTAAGTTAAGAAATAAGATTTATCGTTGTTTATCGGCCAATAAATAACTATTTGTCTTTCTGAAGCGTTGGAATCAAACCACGAGGACGTCTGAGTTGTATAATAGCCACGCATCAGAAACGCCAAAGAGTTGTTTATTGGCCGATAACTACTTTTTACTATGCTCCGCTCAGAATCGGAACTTCATTTTGCGTTGATTATTGTGAAGTTTAACAAAGATAATTCTGTTCTTTGTCTATAGAAAAATTAGCGAGTATCATGTTAGAATACACCATATTAAATGAAACAAACGTTTTAAAATATCTTAATGTACATGTATTCTATACAACAGCTAAAAGATCCGAAGGTTCCTTAATTTTGCACGATACGTCAGTAGTCGTTTTATTATTTTTTGCTTTCCTTAGCATTTATACAATCAGATGACATATTATTATTATTCAGTTATTTGAAGGTGAATGTTTGGTATATGTATTTGCAAAATGACTAAACGTTTTACCGAATACCAAAATGACTAAACGTTTTACCGAATACCAAAATGACTAAACATTTTACCGAATACCAAAATGACTAAACGTTTTACCGAATACCAAAATGACTAAACGTTTTACCGAATACCAAAATGACTAAACGTTTTACCGAATACCAAAATGACTAAACGTTTTACCAAAATGACTAAACGTTTTACCGAATACCAAAATGACTAAACGTTTTACCGAATACCAAAATGACTAAACGTTTTACCGAATACCAAAATGACTAAACGTTTTACCGAATACCAAAATGACTAAACGTTTTACCGAATACCAAAATGACTAATAATTTTACCGAATACCAAAATGACTAAACGTTTTACCGGATAGCAAAATGACTAAACGTTTTACCGAATACCAAAATGCACGTGTACATGTGTTTGATAATAGGGCATAACAATGACTTGTACACATACATGTGTTTTATATTTATAAAAAAATACATCGAGCTAACTTATCAGGTCTGAAGGGGTTGATGATGGCGGTGATGCTGTCCGCTCTGATGAGTTCCCTGACTTCCGTTTTCAACAGCGCCGCCACTCTGTTCACCATGGACATCTGGAAGAAGATCCGGAAACAGGCGTCAGAGAGAGAGCTTCTCATATCAGGGAGGTGAGTTCGAATTTACACTTTCAGGTCTGCAGGCCCGGCTTGCTCAGTTGGTAGAGCGCTGGACTGTCAATCCGGGGTTCATGAGTTCACTCCCCAGCTTGGCCACTTAACTTGTTTGGGGATTGGTCATGAAAATATTTCTACGACGGTTCTTCCCCTACCTCTGATTCAAGTAGGGCAGTTGTCAGTTACTGGCATAAGTATGTGCACTTAGTACTGGTAAACCGCTTAGGTCGGCTGAGCTTGCCCAGGAAAAGTGTGAGTTCCGGTAGGTTAACTGACCGCCTTGATATGACTGAAATACTGTTAAAAACGTCGTAAAATGCAAACAAACAAACTTACAAACAAATATCGACAGTGGTGTTCTTTTATAAGTGGGTTATAAGAATGATGATTGATGAATTTGGTGACACAATATTGGTTGGAATTCAGAAAGTATTGGCTATAATCTGCTTTTATGAAAGTCCCACGACTACAAAAATCTCAATCACAAACTAAGTCTTAACGGAGCAGTTTCACATTTTTGGGCTGTGAGAAATAATTAACTAAAACTGACTTTCTCTTGTTGTATAATAAATTTATTGTTCATATTTCAAGGTTTGAAAAGCATACTGTATTCATTATACAAAGTTACACTTTTGACGAATATCTCGTATTTTTTCGCGAAAATTTTTCTACAGGTAGACATACCCTAGTACGTTTTTATACCAAAAACATAGTAGATATCAAAATAATTATGTTTCCCAAGCAATACAGAATAACACACAAAAAGTGTCGATAGATTCTACTAATTTCTGTTTTAAAATCCCATTTTTAGTCAAATCTTTTTCCAACCCAAAGCTGTGAAACTGTCCATTTAACTCCTCATCTCAGGAGGTTTTGTCCGAGTCAACCAATCAGCAATCGGCAAATGGTTATATCCAGTGTGAAATATAGTCGTGTGTATTTGCAACGCATTCATTGTAGAAGTGTCCTTCTTTTGGTGGTGTGAATGATAATTGTGGATTCATTTAATTTCGTTGACATGAAATTTCGTGGATTCGTAAAATCGGGCATATTCGTTGGATCTTAAATTCGTGGATTTCGATTTTTGTTTTCCGGAAACCTAAAAAAAAAACTCTATGTGCTTTTTGTTTATTCTAACAATCCTTGCGCTCAGTTGACATCCGCTAAAACAACAACGTGTCAATTACACGCATTGTCAGTATCTTATCGTCTCAATCTCGCGATATACCAGTATCGCAATAAACAGTCCAATTAATAGTGGTACCCATAGTGTATTGTATAACGGTAATAAAACAGTGGGTCCTATTAATGGCAGTTTGACACGAAGCCAGTTAAGCGCATGACAATTAACCAGTGACAAACTGCGAATATCGATACTTGCGTGACAGTTGAGTATTCTGTATATATCAATTATTCTGTCAGTATTATCTGTTCTTTCAAGAAGGAAACATCATACAATTATTCATTTTTTCAAACATAGTTAAGTATAAGTTAACATCATGTCAGAATTCACAGTAAATAATTATCAAGCGAGGTAACACAATCACCCAAACATGGGTCAAACGTAGTTGCGCCCCTTTAGTCTGACGTTATAGTAGTGCAGATACTAATAATTTCAGATATAAGACGTCGGACATAAACGTTCGTCGTACATTTGAATTCGTGGTTGAGCTGACCCACGAAAATCCACGAAAATTAGTGTCCGACGAATAATAATGGTTTAACAGTATCAGGTGACGGAACAATAGGCCTATAGCAAGATTCCTGTTTTGGCTCAAAATCAACTATTAACAAGAAATGTCTTTAAAAAAGACAATATTGACATTAATATTGAGATATGATTTTTACCCTAAACATAATACAAGAGGGCCAAGATGATCGGTTACATGGCTTCTCGGACCCCAGATTTTTTGGTCCCAACCTATATTAGAAGACTTCTCGGACTCCAGCTATTTCGGACACCATACGAAAACTCGGATCCCCAAATGAATTTGTGATTCATTCAATAATTATTCATATTTGTACCGTGAATAAACCGATCATACCGCCCCATGTTTTCACCAGTGATACATGAATAATCTAAATAATTTACGTTAACATCATTATTATATAAATTTGTCAGCCGAATATACCACATTAACAATGTACGAAAATAATTGCGGGAATGATTGAAAATTATTTAGTGTCAGACGCGTATAGTTATTCTTAAGTAATATGCCCTACCTTCATCTTGGAAGTTATCTATGCATAATACATACACATTTCGAAGTCAGTTAATCATTTATACTGTTTATCCTCAGGAAAAGCAATCATCAGAAAACATTCAGCCTTTTTGAAATAATGATGACTTCCATGTTTTAAAACACAAATATTACAGTAGACTATGGCGATTAAAAATAATATTCGGTAGGAATATGATGTATCAAGGCTTTATGTGTATAAATGGCATTGCAAATAATGTATTAATGCTACACAAATGAAGTAAAAGTAGCATGAATATCATTTCGACGTATTCCGGGCGTGACTTATTTCACAACATGTTATTTATTGAAATGTATCTTTTTATAGATTGATTAACATCTACTGGAGAAGTTGATAGAAATGTAAAATTCTTATTGTTTCTTTGTAGAACACAAAGCAATTCAATTTCAAATTAACATGCACAGTATGTTTATAAACATAAATTCCCCATTTATTGAAATATTCGCTCTTATGTGTCTCTGTACGCTAATTGATGCATGTATATTATAACAGCTATACACCAGCTGCTCAACGCGCGCTATTTTTAGAATGATCGTGTGTTGAACTCGCTATCTAGAATCGATTGTTATTAACAGAGCGGGCCGCTAGGCTAAACAAAATAGTGGATTAATTCTGGGAATTAATATAATATTCTATTCATGACATACAATAAGAAAATACGTTCATACTTATGCTCAGTGCTAGAGTATATGTTGAAGATATGTTTATAGCTTCATTTTAACCGCTTATGTAAACAATTATGTAAATGTTTAATCCCCAAAAGTATGCAACAGTTATTGGTATACGTTAAACCATTGTTTGAAGTTTGCATTCCCTAGAATTAGAAAGTTTGCATATTATATTGGCATTCAATTTTCCCGCTGCATAATTATCGCAAGAAAATCTGGGTCAAAAGTGATCTTAGACAGCTACGCCGAAAAATGCGATATTCCATGAAATATCTCAATCTCAAGCTTAGATTTAACTTGAAATACTGATATTGACCAATCGAAATGGCTGTTACAAATCAGTTTGAATTTCACACTCTAATATTTTAAGTTACGACTATGTTTTATATTAAGAACTTTTTCAGTAGTAGTCGCAGAGAGAGAACTGCTATAGTACGTTTGATTTTTTTTGCAATGTTTTCATAGATCTATTATTTAAATTTAGTATGTTGTTTTCTCCAATCTCAGGATATTTGTTGTGGTGCTGGTCGGTGTCAGCGTTGCCTGGATACCGCTGATCAAGTCCGCGCAAGGGGCACAACTCTTCATTTACATTCAGGCAGTTACCGGGTATATTGCCCCTCCACTGTGCGTGGTATTTCTCCTGGCCATTTTGGTTCCACGAATAAACGAGGAGGTTGGTATATAACAGAAAATACATAAACAGCATTCCCATGTACTCATATGTTGACAATTTGGGAATCATTTATTATTTAACGCATCTAAACAAACGTCAACGCCGTATGTATCGGTTTTCCATTTACGTTATCCAAGTTTCCTAATGATAATAATTTAAAACCCTTGTCAAGACAATATTATATTGAAAGAAAAAGTGCGATGCCCATGCTTTCATTATAATGTAGTAGATCTAGTTTTATAAATGGACCCTGTCAGGGTTCGATTTACTGAATCGTAGCCTGCAAAGAAAAGAAGTAGTTTCCGAGATACTTGTTTTGGAAATTACCCTCTCAAAAGACCGTTGGCTTTCGCCAACAGTCTAAAAACGTAAACTCAATATTTTTTCCTTTTAATTCAACCTCCTCAACGTGTTTGGCATTTAACGTTTAAAGACCAACATGATTTAGAGTGTAAACATAAGTGTATACCCTTTAACATTTTCTTTGTAACGAGATCTAATTTTAGTTTTTATTTATTTGGAAGGTGGGTTGATATGTCCATACGGACCTTCAAAGACAAATTGCCTGTAAAACTTAATGTTATGTCTACCGCATCTAACCGTGTACCTGTTTTTTTAAGTTGATTTAAAGAAAGTCATATACATGTATATTGACCGGGGTTAATTATGAAAAAACACAATTACTCGTCAGAAAAAAAAATTCTATACTAGGAAATGACAAAAAATGCATTGTGTATTAATTAATTGTAGGTAATTGACCTGTTGAAAATTTTAAAGATATCTCATAACAAAAGATATGGTCATATTACAGGAGAAAAAGTTCACTACATATTTTGTTATTCTCTTTTCATTATTAAACTGGCAATTGTTAAAAAAATCAATGGCTACACAAGCTGACACAAGTTGTTTCAGTACAACTACAAGTCACAAGCCCCCACAGCATCAATTTTAAAAGTGTCTCTGGACATCTGCAATCACTAAACACAGCCGAAAGTACACATGTATACTAGTTTATCATGTTGTAACGTATATTTATGGAACGCGAGCACCTTCTTATGTCATATATTTTTATTATCTTATGTACTTTCTTTATTCTTATATGGATACATAGAGAATAACAGGTTACTGCCTGGTCTTGTGTAATATATCGGGTGAGGGTTAGAATAATATAACGGCGAGGCTTGCCGAGCTGTCGTTTTATTCGTGCGGCAAAATATTTTTTATGCTTCTGTTTCATAGTAACCGCGAACGTTATTGCTGTTATTGTTATGATTTCAGGGAGCATTCTGGGGCGTGTTCATTGGACAGCTGATCGGAATAACCAGACTGGTTCTCGATTTCGTCTATCCGGCTCCTAAATGTGGGGAACCCGACGACAGACCTGTCATCGTTTCCGCTGTGAACTTTACGTATTTTTCGAGTCTATTGATCGTCATTTCAGCTCTCATTACAGTTGTATTAAGCTTCTGTACGTCAAGGCCAGACTATGAGCAGGTAAACTCTCTTATTTCCGTCATATAGATAATTCGCATCGTCCTTGACGTTTAAATTATGGCTATGGAACTCATATTCCATGTAATAGTTGTAGCACACTTTGACCAAAATATGTTAGTTATTTAAAGAGTGTGTGTGGTACATTTTTATCGAGTGCACCGGGATTCTCTCCCATATGGCCATCGCCCCCAGAAGACTTATTAGTTGGGTTACGAGGGATAGTGCAAGATACAGGAGACGCCCCGTTCCAGAGACGACCCTGGGTCTTTTAGTGCCCGGTGTGAAGCACCTAGTACACTGCACCTCGGTTTAACGTCTCATACGAAAGACGAGTTAGTAGGTTAGGGTAGCGGGGGCTCGAACCTGCGACCCCTGAGTTGTGAAACCAGTGCGTTACCACTAGACCACGGATCCGCCACATTATTTAAAGAGCCCGCCTGGCGAGATTAAATAATGAACATATTGAGGTCAAAGAGGTCTACTAGTATTTTATACCGTATTCACCAATCACATCGCAACTTTTTACGATGCCGATCTCAGTGGGCAGTTAACAGACGTCACGTGATATCTAACATGTTTGGCATGCGTGTCATTTCCAAATTTAGCGCTGTCACAATGTGTCCACTCAGTGCAATTGTTATAAGTAGCGTGCGTATTAATTACAATTAAATTTCAATATACTGCATGCTACTTATTGCATGGTAAGCTTGTATATTAGGCTCCGCCCACCATTTACCGATCTGATATCACAGTTATCGAATACCGCATAACAATGAAAACACCCTGAAATATGGTATAAATATATGGTTATGGAACTCATGTACCATCTCATTTAATTGCGTGAATAACCGCTATTTGTAACATTCTTGGTGGGAATATTCACGGCTTATATGGACATGAACATTGGAGCAGAACATGTTGCTGTGAAATCTGGACACTGTGACAATATGGACAGGGAAGGTGTCGTTTACCTCTCTCTGTTCACTATGCCCATGTGTGAATGATTGTGTTCCAGCCAGTTAATTGGGGTCCCTTACGTCTAAAGTCGGTTGCTTGTAGAAAGATGTCCGTCATTTCCAGGATAGAACCAGTTATTGACATCTTCGGTTCAAACGATCACGTCCCCAAGGGTTTATCCGAGACAAATTATCGTTAAGGGAATATCCAAGACAAACTATTAGTAACAATTTTAAAGGTAGTGCTTATGAGCAAATATTCACGTGACAGATGGATATTCTGAACTGACCGGCCAGCGCATGTGGTATCAAACAGCACGCACCGAAAACCCGACTATGTTACATGTCCTACATTACAAATTGTCATAAAGCTTGTCAGTAATTACCAAATTAAAGTTTTAATATTAGCAAACGTTAACATTGACTTGAACTATGATCTTGCGTCCGCAGATGATGGGACTGACGGTCTGGAGCGTCCACAAGCTCGGAGTGAAGAGGAACAAACTGGCACAGAGACGCTTGACAATCATGGGTAGAACCAATTCCGTAAGCGATGGAGGTATACACGAGGGCTAAACATTCTATTATTATTAACCTAAGCGTGTTTTTTTTATTATTAAGCACTGAAATTAATGTTTTATTTTGTGAAATTATTTAGAAAAGCAAAGTATCTATTCAGACTACAGGTACCAACGTGCGCATAACACACATAAGGGCAGTAAATAAAATGGATTTGCCAATTTTATACAGGCTTCAAATTGTAGCAATATTCATAATGTTTCCTTAAAGGGACTTGTTGACAGATGCTTGTGTTTTTGAAACATGTCTTTAAATGTCTTTACTGGAACAACTAAGGCATCTGAACTAAATAACTCAAGTATTACAACATGAAAAACATATTAAACAATGTGCCGCCATCGGCGATCGAACCTACGACCGCCGGATTAAAGGTCTGACGTGCTTATAACTTTGCCAGTCTGATTTATATACATGTATATGTAATCGTTTACTGTATGTATGTGGTTCACTTGTTTTGAACAATGTCAACGAAAACAACAGAAGAAGTACTCGTTGCGCGTTACAAACGATTTATAATTTTATCAATATAACTGATAATTTATATCTAAAATCTCTGACAAATTTTTCGGAAAATGTCAATTTGTCAAACTGTGGATAGGTCCCTTTTAAAAGTTGGAGAGCTACACATAAACCACCATATACAATGTACACTGATGTTCTAAAGTAGAAGGCGGTAGCAATACATGCATATTGTTTCTACGAACGAAAATGTTTGGACAATGTAGATGTACATGTCGTTCTTTTAAAGGACATAAATATATTACCGGTAACATGTTTAGCGAAATACGCGTCACAGCCCGGTATATGAATGTTTCTAAATATTTTTGCTACATCGGCGTCAGGTTCCCGGATGTCGCCTGTATCGAAGGTCATCTACGACGCGGAGCGGCCGGACGACCAAGAGAAAGTGGAGATGTCGAGGCGCTACCGGGAGACCATGTCGATCAGTAGCGGCGTCAGCCTCTTCCTCAACTTCAACGCCGTTCTCCTCCTCGCCGTCTTCGTTATGACGTATACGTTGTTTGCGTAGCCAACCTTGGAAGCACAAGGAGAGCGCAGTCCTCCGCCAAGACAGCGCAGCTTGTTCCCCCATGTGTTGTTCAACCATAATTAGCTACACAGCATACTGTGGCAATTCCCCCTATCTCCAAATAATAATGACTCCTTTAACATACAATAGATCCAGACGGTGATCCGGATCACCATCTAAATCTAATCATTTCTACATTGCCCTATTTAGCCCTTATACCAAGGGTTTGTCATGCAAATAGCCAAATATGTTCATAACTTATTGAGAAATTAACCAACAAAAATACCAAAAAAAACAATACCGGCAAAAAAAATTAAACTTCTTTGGCGGAGGTAGAAACTCTATATCTCTAAACTCTAAACTTGAGAGAAGAATACCACTATGATGCAGAACAAAACAATGATCGTGTCTAGTGTACCGTTTGTTGCATGATGTGGGTTGTAGTTTTTGTAGCTATAGATGCGTATTCCATGATATTAATGTTTATTGTAATTGTAAATGTGCTTTGTTGCCGTGTTATTTACATTTATGGCCCACACAATAAGTCACTAATAAAATATTTAATTGTCGCGAATTACTGTATGTTTTTCTCCAATAAGCAAAATACATGTGTATGACAATATTTTAATAACATAGCCTAATAATGTGCTTCAGCAAATATTTCCTTTAGTATTGGCTTTGCTCGTAATGTTGAACTGTTTACAGAGGTAGTAATATTAAGGGAGTCTCAACTTCGGTAAATATTAAAATACCCCTTGATGACGATGCTACCTCGTTACAACGCTATGTTGACTCACTAACTGAGTATATTATAAAGTAAAACAGTGCTATTTCGGATTTTCGTGTCTTGGTAACATATAGAAATCTCTAGCATGTATGTTCAATATTTTCCAAATCCGCCATGTCTAGTATTTATAAAGTTTCAGTTTAGAAATATGGAAAAAACGACGTTTGTCTCCTAATTTAACCTCGTGGTAATGTCAATTATGACTCGATTTACATTAAATTATTTCTTTCTTTCCACAACAACTTCATCGAAACTAAAAAATGTAGTGGTTCCAAATTAGAATCACTCATTATATTCTAGCTACAAATAACTTGCTTAAAATGAAGATCTGTGATTCTGACAAATGTACTTTCTGCAAGACAGAAACAGAAACACTTGTTCACTTATTTTGGAGTTGTAGTATTACACGAATGTTCTTGAATGACATCACATCTGTTGTCAAAAACATTGATAATGATTTTGATTTTGATTGTAAAACCTTTGTATTGGGATCAAGTAGTAAATTGTTTACAAAATATAATATTTTTTGCCTTGAAATAAAGTGATGTATCTACCTCTGTAAACGTAAAATGGTAAATCCAACAATTCATGGCCTTAAAACTAGTGGCAAAATAGCATTTGCAATTATCCAACACACACAACTACCAGATAAATATAAAAGTTTGTGGGAGTTGGTATTGTCCTTTTGTAACTGCCATATACCTTCATAACTGTCTGTTTTATAAGTGACCATATATATTAAATAGTTTGGCATGCTCTTGTTTGTTCACAATATTTGCTTGTGTTGAATGCATACTCTTGTGCTGATTGTATTGAAATGTATGATGCATATTTGTGAATAAGTCTGTTTATTACAAAAAAAGTAGTGCTCAATATAAAAATTATTATTATGTATGTGATATATTTAAACTTGCATTAAAATCTACCAAAGTAGAGTCTACAATAATATCAAGAGTGACAGTTCGAGTAGTTTGTTTAGTGAGTGTTAATTACTCGTATATAATAGCGTTCATCCGTATGTTTTAATGTTTACATAAAATAACATTTTAATAGACTCCATAAGCATTATTATGTATTTGAAACACAATTTAAATACTTAGTTAACCGGAAAGTGCATGGATTTGAACACACTCTTTTTATTTATTGTGTGTGTCTTTAAGAATAATTGTTCAACAGGGTTGCCTAAATGACCGGTCAATTGAGTATTGACCAGGCCGGGGTCAGTACTGGTATTTGTTAATCAAGTGGTCAATGCTGGTCAGTTGTGGCCATTTTAATTAAGATCACTCTAAATATGGATTTAATATCATATAATTTAATTTCCAATATGCAGAAATAAATATACAACTATTAAATAATATAAAATATTGTTGGGGTTTTTATATATAAAATCTGCATTATATATTAGTGCACTGCATTGAAAAATACTCAGTTTTCCTAATCAAAACGCTAACATATTTTTGTTATACGATTTCTATGGTCACTTTTTAGACTAGTACAAAAATGGACGGTATGTATGTACACGAACCTCTATTAGAATGTTAGCGCAAGCCAACAGGATTTAGTAGGTGTATTCAGAAATCGGTCTGGAGGGAACTACTTCTGTACTTTGCAGGCTACAAGTCAGTAAATCGATAAATGACTGCGCTTCGCTCGCTGCGCAGTGAGGCTTCCTGTTATCGAGGTTAGATACCAGTAAACCATTCGAAAGTAGTGCTTATTACTAAAGAGTTCCTTGTCTCTTCTGGTATAAAGCCATTGAGCAATCTCAGGCATGTCTTTTGTGATTATTTCTTATATCCCATATGTGTCTGGATCATTTGGTGTATTTCATTGGAGGCTTACTTGAAAGGTGAACTTTTGGGGTGTGTTTACTGTGGTTTGGGACTTTTGTCGAAATATGACCGCCGAAACCGTGTTTTCAACCAGTGACTGCATTCAGGCGAGATGCATTTTCTTAGAAGTGACATGACATATCTTTATTTTGCAATTTTTGGAAGAGGAACGATTCATCTTTAAACTGATGCCATGCTTGCACAATCTGAAATAAAGGAAAGGCTAGAAAAATTGGGATCCTATGGGAATTGGAATTACTGGTATCTAACCGCGATGCTACTTTCTATAAATAGATGACAAGAAATAGATCCGACTTAAAACACTAATAAACAATAATAATCCTTTTAGTCGACATCTAATAATCCGTTTAGTCCACATCTACAAGTGAATTCATGTTATGTCTATACACATAGGTATGATAGCGTAACTGTTTGTGCTGTTGACTGGTTAACTGCGTATTACATATTGCATAAGTTTAACAACAGTGTATTGAGTCAGTGGATATAGCGGAGCGATCGTAACCACTCGATTGACGATTGCTATTGTTTTTGACGTATGCATAAGAATTATGGAAAAGCATTGTACTTCTAAAGAGAGTTTTTAATGTAGTTTACTAATTTAACTTATTTTTATTTAAATTTGTATTTACCGAACACAGTGCTTGTGACAGAAAGCAATGAATATTGATTCGAACTTAATATACGGTTCATCGACTATTTCTACCCGTTGTAGATTGACTGACTTGTATGCATATGACTCTGTTTACGTTTTAAATAGATTGCACAAAAATATTAACCTATCACGAGTTACAAAAAAGAATGAAGAGAATGTCGTAGATAAATAGCATTGAATTCGACGCACGCTACATATTAGTTTTAATTTGCAATAAAAACAGTGGCCTGGATCTCCAAGTTCAATAAGGTCAAATACCAGCTTGTACCAATTTATTTTAAGTTGTGTATAGCTTTGAGTTTCGATATTTTTTCTGATATAACAGACAGATGACTTACTTCAATAGATGTTCCTTATGATAAAAACAACTCTAATAATTTATTTGCTCTAGTTTCTTTTCTCGCCAACAGTCTTTTCTACGCTGTCAGAGTTTTGATCGATATAGCTTCCACTTATCAGTCTGTTCTTATTGTATGATTTTGCATGGTTGCGAATTGCGTCAAACTCCATTACACATTACAATGAAGCTTTTCCAGAAATATCGAATACCGTTTTGTAACTGTACATTATGTCACTATTCAATGACATTTCGCAATGTTGACGTGTTGTATTAGCACGTTTTATCAAACATATAACGATACGTTTTGCATCTTTTATCTTTGTTCGTTTACTTACTGAAATATGAGGAAACTGAAAAGTAGACGCTCCGACCTATCCAATTTTTAAAATGTTGAAAAAAAACTAAATATCCGTTTATTTTGAACTACCGCAATACTGAATAAAAGTTGACAAATAGCAACAGCCTTAATAGCTTTTTATATCAAACAAAGCAAATTAAGCCTCATTAACGTTAATTATTATATGCATGTACTCATAATTAAGAGTTTGTTTTAAATGGAATCGCTTGTATAAAAAAAAACTCTGAAGCTTAATTGCTTATCAACATTATTTTACATCTCTTCTCTAACATTGACTGAATTGTATTTAAATAAACTGATAAAGCAATAATTATTTCTGTCTTCACACGTGCCAAAAGCTAAATACATGTTTTTGTCATATATACATGTATGCATGTTTACTTAATTGTGCACATTTAATACTCCAGTGAAACAGCCGGTGTAACATTAAATTTTGACCCCGTTGAAAATTGACACCATGGGTACTTTTTCAACGGATGACTGATCAGTTTTCAACGTTGAAAACTGACCCTGCCCGTTATATAATGACCCATCCACGCGTTAAAATTTGACCCTCGTTGAAAACTGATCAACTATAGCCAGGTCATATTTCCACTGATTCCAAAAATCTTATGCAATTTGCATATCACCATACACACCAAAGAATAACAATTCTGTAGTTTTCAGGACTGTAAGCAATAATTAACGTTTAGTTATACATTAGAGTGTGCTACTAGCTAATAACGATAATTACTTGCCAATTCAAGGGCCATACCTCTGCAGATACAGGTTAGATATAAAAAGTAAATCACAGCTACACATTTTAAGATGCTTATGAACGTCTATCAGTAAAATCAGTGACTATAATTTATGTGTAATGTATAGACAAGATGTCTGAAAACTTATTAACTACAGTATGTCGTAGAGCAGTGTTATGCTTATGATTAGCTTTCATTTTAATGCTAGAACAGATATATAACTTCGCACTGGTGTTGTTATTAAGTCAATTTACTGTTATACATTTGTATAGACGAAAACCAAAACGAAACTATAACATACTAATATACCACTACTACTACTACATGTACTACTATTACTACTTGCGTCACATACTTGACCCATGCTTGTCTGTCAAAGGTCAAGGTCACTGCAATTGCAAAACTAGTTCTCCCACAAGAGCACAAACAACTAGTTTGGCTAACATGGTAGTTAAAACAGTCAAACGCATCATTGTTAAGGCAAAAGAAGCCAAGAGTAATTGCATTTCTTTAGTTTATAAATACTCCGTTGCAAGACCGCGGATTTTCACAATCACAATTGTTGTATGTAGTCATAATCAACATAATCATTCCAGTTAAACTTGGAGAAACGCATACCTAGAACAATCAATACATGTGAAAAGCAATGTTGGTAAAACATAGTTGCCTGCAAATATTATTCCCATACACAAATATACCACATAAATCGCCAGTTACTCACGAAAACAAACAACATAATTGTATAGACATTCAGGAATTTGCCCATTATGTCACATCAGAATAAATGACTTCACCAGAGCCTAGCAAAAACCAGAACAACAACAATTTATTTCACCAAAGAAAAACAATGCTGCAAACCCTATCCATGGGAATACAGAATTGGTGAAGTTCAGGTTTAAACAATATCTGGAAGGCTTATCGAGCAGAATAAATTGTTTTCAAGAGATGGGTAAAGTAATGGGTAATGTAATTAACTGTAAACAACAATTTCACATGTGTTATCTCGACATGTTACGCAGAATTAGTTTCTTTTGAAACATGACTTACATGACGCGTGACACTGCTGATAACTTGGTTATTGTTTCAGTGTGGATTGGTGTAACTGAATTGAATGCGTTTATTTGGTAAATGTGTGTGATTTTTATTCCATGATTGTTTTTATGAATTATAATACTTTTTTTTAATTAGAATATATGTAGGCATGCATTATTATTAATGGACTTATTATTCCTTTTTTCTTTTGTCATAATTATATATTTCATTGATATTTTACGATAAGAAATTGTCTTTCTTATAAAATAGGAGATGTTCCATTATTCAGATTCCAATTTCATCTAACAAATTATACTAGTATATAATTTACTTCCCAAAATGCTCATACATGTAAAAGACTGCATCAAATAATTGTGTTTCGTTAAAAACATGTGCGCCAGGGACGGAGTCGTTTTTTCTTATATCGTTATATTAAACACTCTGAAAATCTTCTTTTTTGAAACCGCATGCTGGATTTCGAAAACATTTCATGGAAATGTTCATTGGGTGACCTTTCGGCGTTAAAAAAAAATGTTTGTTTCAGGTAACCCGACCTACCCTAAAAAAATGCCCCGACCCTAGAACACTTTATTGGGTTTGTCAGAATGATTTTTGGTTTATTTACCTTTTTCAATAATTAAATGTGTTTTTGGATAAATAAGTGTTTTGTTTTCCATAGTATCCACTTATAAACAATGTTTAAGGATATTACTGATACGTTTTTAATATTTATTCAGTTTTAGAATCTTCAAGTTGACCATTTACCAAAAAAATAATATAAAAATTCTCGACCTACCTACCCTATTTTTTTTTGGGGGGGGGCATGTTACCTGAAACCAACATATTTTTGTTACGCCTTACTAAATTCCTATAAAATATTTTCATTCGTTAAAAATCATGGATGCCCTGGGGTGGGGCAGTTTTCCTAATAAACTATTTGAAAACTTTGAAAATCTTTTTGTCTGGAACCATTTGATGGATTCGAAATAGTTTCACAAAAATGTTCCTACTATGTTCCTTAAAACTGTTCTGATTCGCTAACAAACTTGCTGTCAGTGAAACTTGGTTAACTTTCACTGTGAAACGTTTTATTTCAAACATCTCTAAACAACATATAGCGGTACCTGTCAATGCCCTTATTCTATTTAAAGTGATACAGCTGGATACAGTTTAGAATAGTTTAATATACCGGGTAGTATTAAAGAGGTTATTGAAATAACTACCCATTTCTACCCACGCCGTTTTTAACAAATATATAGCAATAATAAATGAATAAATAAATAATGCAGTTGTATTTGTACTGTTTTGTTGAGTGACACAAACTAATTAAATTTGAATACATGTATTTATCCAAAATATTGATTCATGAATTCTTTTCTTTGCAATAATAAGATGTTTAAAAAGTTACATGCATAGTTGTAGCACTTAATTATATTTATAAATATAATTATGAAGGAACATGTCACGTGTATTTTACTTTTTAACAAATGTACGGTGCATGAATATTATCATCGTTGCATAAGTCTAGCGTTTAATATTTAAGAAGCACTTACATTTTAGATATATTTAAAATACCAAAGTGTGGTTTTGGTATCTGAAGCTGTTCTCGGTATCTTTTCTCGGTATCTAGCCATACCCGTTTATTGCTAGAGTTTGGCTCTTTGGAGCCCGACCCGTCTCATTTTGACTGTGATTTTAAGAGTGAGATTGTTTTAAGTGTGCACGAGGGCGTGATTTAACAGAAAGCGTGAGACTTGACAGATATTGAACACGCTAGTACACTTAAACAAGACATTATGATTTATTAAACTCGGGTGAGGGACCCATTTTGGCCTTCTTGTTTCCATGTTTTTGCAGTTTATCATGTGTGTTCACTTCAGATTAAGCCAAGTATTAAAATGAGCATGGTGACGGCTATTTTTAATAGTGTATCATGTTTATTATATGTTACACAAATTGTATTTAAGAATATGAAAATCTACGTGTTAGAATTTACATGTACACCACGATAGATACGTCTTTAAAAAGATCGTCGTCTTTGATCTTTCCTTGCGGGGTGGGTTATGTAGTTCAAACTCATGGCCTTGGGAAATTATTTTTAAAGAAACTATCCAGCAAGCCTGCAATAGTTTCTACTTCTTTCCAATGTGATTCTCTTCTACTTACAGACTATATCAAAATTTAATGTCGAAATGTTGGCTGGGTCATTTCTCAACGATGAAAAAGGACCCATGGGGTCAATTTTCAACGGGGTCAATATTTAATGTTACACCGGCAGTGACATGTGTACCGAATGAAGTACGAAATATTGTATCATATTGTGTTACACATTTTAATCACAAATGAGCCAATGACAGTTTTCAATCGCTTGACTCAGGTTTTAATACTCAATTGGAAGATTAAAATATTATGGTTAATTAAGATAATATGTATAATGCATTTCAACACACAGTTCAATTACTGATACAGCCTTCAAAACACGATTTGTTTCAAGGCACAGTGTCCTCTTTGACTTAACACTAGTTCGGAAATAATATTCTAATCATTTCAAGAATTCGACTATATGGACAAAAACATTTCATTCCATGCCTAACCATACAGTAAAACAATTTAATACGTGTTTTTATTTTTTTAAATATGTATATTTGTTAACCTTGTGAATTACATTGACACAGAATTAACACCTCGATTTATTGGCAAATATCTACATGTAATTGTTGGCTTTCTGGTGTCAGTGCGCATTACTGATCACCTATTTCGAATCATATGCTTTAAACACAACACATAATACACGCTTTCCATATCGGACAATTCATCATGGTTTAACACTATTCACGCAGATACGTCACTGAAACATACTAGTACTCTATATTGATAAACAGTTTACATGGTTGACATTTTTTCTGAAATCCATTGTTGTATGTAAAAGCGTTACAATGAGTAATAATGTTTTATTCCTTGTTTATTTTGTATAAAGAAAAAATAGTGTATGCCCGATGCAAATCTAGAGTCTTTAATCCAAAAAAATGAAAATGTACCTGCAGGAGATTCTCTTGGAGTATTTCTTTAAACTCACGTGCGGTTAAGAAATCAATGCCGTCGTTATATAAGATATTCAGTATTGCTCTTGTAGGTTCTCAGATTCACAAATCTACTCCATTAGCTAAATCACCCGATCCTGTTTTATTAGCTGCTACTAGTACAAAGTTATTAGATATATTAGGATTAAAATTGTCTTCTTTATTTGCAAGTTATAGCCCTTTTATTTTTTCTCCTGTATAGAATATATAGGGAACATTCCTTGTGAACCCAACTCTTCTTACATTATTCAACGGATTTTCTTGAAAAGATTCTTTATTGTTGAGGGTAATGTGTTGTGAGTACATGTAAAGATGTGTTTTTAGCTCACCCGAGCACAAAGTGCTCGGTGAGCTATTGGTATAGGGGACCTCTCCGGCGTCGTCTATCGTCAGTCGTCCGTATGCTGTCAACAATTTGGACCGTTATCGCGATAAAGACTACTTTTTTTTTTCAATCTTGACCTATCTTGTACAGTTTGTGCATGACCATAAAATCTTGGATGGGATTGTTATTGTTTCAGATCACACCAGAAACATCAGAGTTGTTGCCCCTTTTTCATGCAAAAATGCCCTATTCCAACGTATAGACTTTATTTTCCATCCAATCTTAACCAAACTTTCACAGTTTGTGTGTGACCATCAGATCTCAGCAGACGCCAAAAAGGGCCAGATTGTGTTTCAAACACCAGAGTTATTGCCATATTATTAAAAAATATACAAAAAATGGACATTATTCAGGATAGAGACTTCATTTTGGATCCAATCTTCACCAATCTTGCACAGTTTGCCTATTACCATGAGATTACAGTTATAGTCAAATAAAAGAAAGATCGGACCAGAAACACCAGAGGTATTGCCCTTTGTGAAAAAAATATGCAGAAATGGACATTATGCAGGATAGAAACTTAATTTTTCATCCAATCTTCATCAATCTTGCATAGTTTGTCTATGACCATACAATTAAAAGTGAAGTCGAATATAAGCAAGATCGGACCAGAAACATCAGAGTTATTGCCCTTTGTGAAATTTTTTGTATACAAATGGACATGATTCTGTATAGAGACTTCACTTTTCATCCAATCTTCACCAATTATGTACAGTTTGTCTATGAACGTAAGACTACACAGATGAAGTCAAAAAAAGTATGATCAGGCCTGAAACACCAGAGTTATTATCCCTTTTGCTTGGAAAAATCATCAACAAGATTGGCTTGTACACACGATTTTTGATTCAATGTTGATCAAACTTACACAGTTTGCACATGAGCATAAAAATTGATTGATAAAATTTGATTTCCAAAAGTTGCAAGACTTGCATGCAGTTATTTGTACATGCAACATTGATGTCTTCAGAGCCTGCATTAATATCATTTATCATCATTAGACAGAAAATTATCAAAGAAAAAGCAAAACTTGACCTTATAGCACAGCCATCGCAATTATCGCATTACAATTAGTTCTCCAAAACTGTTTGCGAAAAAGACATCAAAATCTACTGTTTCTGCATTTTCCAGAATTGTCAATGACTTAATGAAAATGAGTCATGTAAGAATATCGAGAAAAATGATTTGAGAACCATTAGCAAAAAAAACCCGCACATGCACTACCCAACTCGTACTTTAGTTAGCCCATTGCACTAACCGATGTTTTAAATCAAAATTGGTCCTATTTTAAATACTGTACATAAATTTTCATTTCCTGGCTGCCACCTTCAAACATCATTCGGGGCCCATTGTCACTCCTGTGACAAATTTCTTAGTCTAGACAAAATAATGATTGGTTTTATGAACAAATATTTGATAGTTATTAAAAATGCATTTTAATTTCTAATATAACATATTGTTGCATGTAACCCATGCATTTATAGTGGGGCATTGGTCAATACATAATTATTTATATACGGGTAACTGCGGTTAAACAAATGGCTTCAGTGGATGTGATAATTTGTAAAAAAATAATAGACTAGTATTTCTTTAAACTCACGTGCGGTTAAGAAATCAATGCCGTCGTTAAATAAATGAGCATGATGACGATATAATTACTTGGTAGATATGTTCACATTTCACTGGAGTATTAAATGTGCACAATTAAGTAAACATGCATACATGTATATATGACAAAAAAACATGTATTTAGCTTTTGACACGTGTGAAGACAGAAATAATTGTTGCTTTATCAGTTTATTTAAATACAATACAGTCAATGTTAGAGAAGAGATGTAAAATAATGTTGATAAGCAATTAAGCTTCAGAGTTTTTTTTTATACAAGCGATTCCATTTAAAACAAACTCTTAATTATGAGTACATGCATATAATAAATACCGTTAATGAGGCTTAATTTGCTTTGTTTGATATAAAAAGCTATTAAGGCTGTTGCTATTTGTCAACTTTTATTCAGTACTGATACTCATCATTTCCAAGATCGTTTCATTGTGATCTTATAATTATAGATTTTCCATAAAATGAGTTCATTAGTACGCAAAATAAACCCTTTTGAGACATTATATTGCATTTTAATGTGAATACACATCCTAATGTCATCGTTCATTTTAAACCTTTCAGTTTTTGCTATAAAGTGACTAAAGGTGTGTATACAGACTCTTTACAATTTGCTCTTTTATGTCAAAATGAATTTGTTGAATATGATAAATTTAAGTTATTAGTCTTCATGAGAGTGTTTTCCTATATCACAATTTTTAACTGCTGATTCGTGGTTCTATCTGTGAATTGTAAGCCCCGACGTTGTGTATCGGATCTTCGCTTACCCAACGATCCACAGCCCTAATGTAATTTTCCGACAAGGCTTTGATCCTTTCACCAATTATTAAGTGCTGGGGTGTTACTCCATATACATTGTATTCCCTTATATAAACACTTTAACTGGTTTATTAATCCCTGGCTCTATGGATCAAGAATTTGATTGGCTGGGACATAATTATTGTTTCTTTCAGGAAAAATGAACACAGGGTAAACTGGGCAACCTGAGAATCCAGGGCAAACAGGTTTTGAGGTATACATAAGTTCACAACAATGTTATTGACATCTTTAGAGGGACTATGTCTACAAAAAGTTATCTCTGATAGCATTAATAATGATATTATAAAATGTTTGGAAAAAATGAACCGCCCATAGGTATCAAACACACGAGGCATGTGCCATAAGAATAACTGACAATTCCCCCATTTAACTCTGTATTTAAAAACAAAAAACACATGCAAACTATGTTTATACAAGAAAGGTGTCAAACATACACAACTTAAATGATATTGGTTTGGTTTTTAGACTGGGACGATAGCCGGAGTCTTATGTGTAACCGCAAATTGAAATCACATGTAGCTTTTGACATGGCAATTGCACATTGACCTCCCCAGCTTCTCAGCTTTCAATATCGTGGAACAGGGGACATTACTGAATCAAGATCGACCGTGCTCATCGTGTTGGACGGTTCGAACAAGGTTTGAAGAGACCTATTGTCGCCAAATTAAACTTCCATCAGGATAAGCTGACAGTGAAGCAAAACGCCTATGATAAGCTGAAACACTCTGCATATCACGTGTCTGACCAATATCCTCGTGAGATTCAGGAACGTCGGCGGAAGTTAATTCCGCATCTAGTGCAGGCGCGTTCTCAAAACAAGCAGGCTTCCCTGAGCGTTGATAAGCTGCTTATCGACAGGAAACTCTATACCGCCGACAGCCTTCCACCTGGTCCTCCCCCGGATCTGCCGCCTCGCGGCGGGTCCAACTTCCGGAACGGAAACCGCACCGAGCCAATCCAGCAACGCGGATCGAGAAATTATAGAAACAGCGCCCCGTCTGCACCATGGAACCCTCCAATGGATCACCAGGGCCGAGTTACACCGGATCTGCCGCCTCGCGGCGGGTCGAACTCCCTAAACGGAAGCCGACCAGTGCCAATCCAACAACGCGGGCCTGAAAACAGCGCACCGTCTGTACCATTGAACCCTCCGACGGATCACCAGGGCCGCGCCATCGACACATCCGGTACTGCTGAATAGGAGCTCCCGAAGAAGCAACTACGTTTCCTGTTATGGAACGTTCAAGGACTTATCTCAAAATTAAATGATAATGAGTTTACAAATTATATTAATGAATTTGATGTATTATTGTTTTGTGAAACTCAAATTGTTCAAATGTTAATTTAAACAATTTTGATAGCTTTTCGTGTCCAAGACCTTTAACTAACAAGAAAGCAAAACGTAATAGTGGTGGATTAATTGTCTATTTTAATAAAAAGTACGCTGGCAAAATTGAATTAGTGGACATCAATCGTAACGGCTATATGTGTATTAAGCTATGCAAGACATTCTTTGGTACATCTAATGACCTTTACTTTATACATTGTTACATTCCGCCAGGTATACAAATGTAGAAGTTCACCTCTGTTTGAATTTGATCTCTTTGAAAATATCTCAAATGATTTACTTCGCTATTCTTTACTAGGTGATGTTATTTTGACCGGTGACCTAAATGCACGCATTGGTCAGAGATCAGATTTGGTAGAAAATGTTATCTTTGATTGATATGTGACTATGCCTACAATACCATCTGATGTAGATAAACTGCCGTTACGATGTTCTTTTGACGAAATTGCCAATACTTATGGCAATAAATTATTGTCATTGTGTAAAGAGAATAATTTATGTATAGTCAATGGGCGACTAGAGCCGGGTAATTTCACGTGTTATAATTTTAACAGAAATATATTTGCTGCTAGTGTAGTCGATTATGTTATATGTGATTATGAAATATTTGGTCGGTTTAACGGTATATGTGTACATGATATTACTGAATTCTCGGATCATTGCCCAATTGAGTTCCAATTAAATTGCGTCAATAATGCATCTATTGCTAATACTGCTAGTGTTGAAAAATTAGTGTGGGACGATAGCTCAATTAAAAATGAAGAATTGCAAAACGTGTTGTATGATAATAAACAAGTTTTTGATGACTTGCTGAAAAGTTTTTCAGATGGTTTAACAGATATTGATACCTACTTGAATAGTTTGTCAAGTACTATTTTTGATCTGTCATTTAAGGTTTATGGTAAAACATTTCGCACTAAAGTCAATAACAATCGAAATAGTGGTAAGAAATCCCCTTGGTTTAATATTGACTGTAGAAATGCTAAGTCGACTTTTAATCAAAGTAAACGCATGTATAAAACTAATTCTAGTGATGTAAATAGACTGAATTTTTTGAATGCAAGGAGTGCTTTTAAATGTATCAAACGTAAGGCTAAACAATCTTTTTACAGGAGTGAAAAACAGAAATTGTCTGTGTTAAGTAAAAGTGGTTCACGCAAATTTTGGAAACATGTTAATAAATTTAAAAGTAATAAAAAGTCTGGATCACCTGACATTTCTCTTGAAGAATTTGCCAATCATTTTCGTAATTTGTCAAATAATCCAAATAATAGCACTTAGGCCACAACAAATTGATCAGATGTTCGTCGGATTTGCCGCACCTTAAAATCGTAAATCGAAAAAAAAATATTTTTATTTTTATTTTGCGCCCGCACCTACAAGTTTGCCCCGCATCCGATTTTTTAAAATGAAGTTTTCAACAATGAGTCTAATTTTACGTTAAACACCGCCTTTGTGGTGTACCCAAATTATAACAAGCAATTGGTACTGATATAGACGTGAATAAGGCACTTTGCGGCGACTGGTTTATGTACAGAGCACACAATTTATGACCCAGACCTTTAATCGCCAACAGCCAGTCTGGCACAGCAGCCATGTGTATTTCAACTCGGCAATTTCTTAAAATGTTTTATCAAACTTGTGAAAACACAACGAGCTGTTTGTCAGCATTCATTGCCTAATTAAAGATGATTGCTAGCAAGCTCTCGTAATATCAGCAGTTAATTAACAGTTAATTAAAGGATTATCTTGTTGATAAAGGATGTGTGAAATTGGATGTCTGGATTATGTCAAATGGACTGATTATCGGGTATGTTTACATTTCGGACAGTTTTGACCAGCGGGTTGTCCTTGATTTCTTACTTCTAATATCCACACATATAAGTTGTTTCTGACATGTCCATTTTATAAATTCAAAGTATCTGTTTGGTGTACATTTTGTTCAGCCTTTATATATTAAGGTACATTTAACAGGGCAAGCCAAGTCATTATGTTAGTTATTAATTTTAATTTATTTATGGATATATTTTGTTAACATCTTGTAGATAGTTTAAGAGTGTATGTTTAAATAAAAAATAATTATCTAAGTTTACTGCAATGAACAATTGAGAAAAATGTTAATATAAAAATCGAAGTATACTAATGCTTTTGTTAATGCCATAATTAATTAATGTAATACAGCACAGTGAAGTATAATTTTATAGCAATTAAAACAGTAAGATATAACTATTCCCTGACATGGAAGCACGCAACGATGTTGCGAGTCGATAAAAAAAAATGGCTCAAGAAAAATAAGAGCCAGTGTTAGTCCTGGTTTACGGTTTAAAAAAATGGTGGCGTCCAGTTGTTTCGTCGTGTCATTTAAAGATACAGATCTTATACTAGTGATTCCTAAATTGTTTTGTGTTTATTGTATGACATTTCATATTCATGTTATTAAACTGTTGGTAGTGAATGACTTGGTGTATCAAATATATATTTTGATAATGACAATTACCTTGTATAAGGTCTACTTTCTTATAGTTAAGATATGGCTATTTAGTATTTACTGCCGGTCGTTAATTTAATAGCAGAATCACTATTGAAGACTTGTTGCACAAAACCCTTTGCAGGACATGGTCAAAGAAGAAATGGAGAAATTAGTTGCTTAGTTTATTACATATATATTGATTTTGACTACAATTGATGGAACAGAGCAGATGAAGAAGAAATTATTGACAAGATATCAAGTTATGATGGCGTTTGGGAGTAATTTTTAAACACTATGGGCATGATAGGATTTTTTTTTATTTTGCGCTTTTCGCTCGCCTCCGATTTTATCGAAAATGGAAAAAAAATATTTTTATTTTTATTTCGCTCGCTCGCTCCAATTTGTTTTGGACAAAATCCGTAGAACAACTGATCAATTTGTTGTGGCCTTATAGAGATGCAAACAATTATGATGTGTATGAGAATATAAATATTGATAGTTTAGACTGCCAATTTAGTGTAGAAGAGGTTTGTAAAACTATTGGTACATGTCCAGATATGAAAGTTGTGATATGTCTGGAAATGTTGCGGATTTCTTTATTGATGCAAAAGATTTTATTGCTCCCTATTTGACGACTATTTTTAATCATATATTTGATAGTGGTATTTATCCGGTCGAATGGACTAAAGGTGTAATTGTACCTATATATAAGAAGGGTTGTAAATCAAATCCCTCTAATTATAGAGGAATTACATTAATAAATATAATCGCTAAAATATTCTCACTTGTGCTGAAATAGGATGAATAAGTGGTGCGAAAATGAGCAGAAGTTAAACGATGCTCAATTTGGTTTTCGCGATAATCGTAGTACTGTTGATAGTATATTCATCCTGCATACTATAATACAGAAAGTTCTTGCTAATAAGTTAAAACTATACTGTGTATTTATTGATTATGAAAAGGCTTTTGACACCGTTATACATGATGCATTGTGGATAAAATTAGCTAATTCCCATGTAAGTTGTAAAATGTTAAAAATGCTTAAATCTCTATATTCAAACGTTAAAGCTTGTGTTAAAAATTCTGAACACATGCCGTATTCTGAACTGTTTGACATAACACTTGGTGTCAAACAAGGAGAGCCTCTATCTCCTTTACTGTTTATCTTATTTATTAATGATATCAAGGATTATATTGATGTGTCTAAAATGTCTGTAAATGATATTGAAAATATATCACTATATATGTTACTATTTGCAGATGATATTGCTTTGTTTACGACTGATCCCAATAGTTTGCAGGCCCAGCTAGATTGTGTAAACCAATATTCTTCTAAATGGGGCCTCAAGATAAATGTAGCTAAAACAAAAATATGTATATTCGAACGCAAAAAATCTAGAAATAATTTTACATGGAGTATAAACAATATTAATCTTGAGATTGTTGATAGTTTCTGCTACCTTGGTATGAAATTTTATTATACCGGAAGTCTTGCTAATGCTGTAAAAGCACTAAATGAACAGGCTCTGAAGGCATATAATGGCCTTATATCACTATTTACTAGAGTATCTTTAGATATTAAAACAAAATTGTTACTGTTTGATTCGACTGTTTCACCTATTATTTTGTATGGTAGTGAGATTTGGGGCATATATGACTTCAAGGAGATAGACAAAATCCATATCAAATTTTGTAAGCATATTCTTGGCGTGCGTACTAAAACATCCACAGTTGCCGTCCTTGGTGAATTAGGTAGATTCCCACTTTCGGTCATTTGCAGGGAAAGAGCCTTAAAATACTGGTGTAAAATTATGAAAAATCCGGAATCACTTACAGGCAAAATATTTATAGAACATATTTTAGATAACAGTTTTAATTCATCGAATTTCAAAAATAGCTGGGGAAAGGCGGTTAATAATGCATTAGATATGCTTATGGTATATGTTTGATATTAACTGTTGCTATATACCCATGTTAAAGCAAAGGTTGCGTGACCAATATATACAGATATGGTCGGAAACTGTGAATTCTCAAAACAAATGAGTATTATAAAAGATTCAAAACTGTTTTTAGGTATGAAACATATTTAGATGCTATTGACCAGGATAAATATAGAATTGCATTGACTAGGTTACGATTATGCTCACATTCTCTTGAGATTGAAACAGGAAGATACAATAATGTGGATAGAATTAATAGACTATGTAAACTATGCAATTACAATGTTGTTGAGTCAGAATTCCACTTTGTACTCTGCTGTCCCTTGTATCATGACTTATAGCAAAAATATAAAATTTCAAATGCTTTTAGTACTATTAATAAATTTGTTAATCTCATGTCATCAGAAAAAATTGGTTTGTTAAGACGACTTTCAAAATTGACGTACTTTGCGATGTTACGACGTTCCCAAACCCTAGATAGTGTTGCTTCTTAACCTACTTATAAAATAAGTTAATCAATCCACTTTATAGATAGATATGTTTTTGTACAATATTTTTATAAAGCCTGCTTTGTATAATTGGAATTATGTATTTTGAACTTGTAATGTTGCTAATGGCCATCTTTCATGATGTGTTTTGAAAATGGCCAAAGGCATTGCTCATGCCGATTTGCCAAATAAACCAGTAAACCAGTAAACTGAATCAGAACTGCGAAACAATTCATTGCTATCAGTGGATTGGTCCACTAAATACTATCAATACATTAATTCAGAGATTGCTATGGATACATGACAAGAAATAGATCCTATTTAATCCATTGCGAACAATCAATATATCCTTTTATGCCAAATTTACAAGAACATAGCCGATAATGCCAATTTGATATGTTACCTTGTGTGTGTTTTCAAAGTTTATAATTTATAACTTTTCGTGACCTTTAACTTTATTTTGCAAGCCACAGTCTTTCAGCGTTCAACGCTTTGATTCAGCATGCCATAACACTTTCCTATAAATTATATTATAATACCTTTGTATTACTTTTACGTCAGAGACTTAGTCCTTTTTATAAATTCAGTGTAACATTAATCAAAATATGCTTACTGTGTTGCACATTATTAATCGACTGATACACAACTTAAAGTTACACAACCAAAAGTTATTAAAGTGTCATGTAAAAAATGCAATAGTTTGAAGCTTTAAACTGTTATTGCTTTCAATACAATATCGCCATCGTTTTCAAATATATATTGAAAATTGTCATAAATTCTTGTCAGATTAATGTGAGATAATTCATTTTTTGGTGGTAGTCACTGGAAGATTGAGGGTGAAAACGGGGTACAATTCAAGGGCCATGATCATTGTCTGAGATGCCATTATTATTACAGTATGAATTAACTGAGACCAGTAATGTATGAATAACACTTTATGCGATGAACAAGCATATACTAAATTGTAAACATATATGTAAGTTGTTCATTGACTATTGTTGTATTCATAAAGACTAATATAGAATTGTATTTTGTACATGTAATTTAAGAAGCCTGAACTTGCAGTTGGCAGCATTTGATGCAAAGGAACCAATCCTGCACTTTGAAACACTATGCAAACTCTGCACTGGAGCACGTGCTGTCGCATAGATACCACCCACTTGTGTTGGAAATAGAATGCAGGACCATCAATAATGGGTATTTGGTAAAATCTTTTTATGTTAAATCTTTTTCACGAAGAACGGTGAAGGGGCATTAAGTGTTACCCATGTCCGTGCATGCGTCCGTCCGTCCTTTCAAAATTCCGTGTATGATCAATATCTTGGCAGAAATGTTTACAATCATGAGCCGATGTGTCGCGCGCCAGATCTAGGTCCATACCTCCAAGGTCAAGGTTACATTTGGAGGTCAAAGGTCAATAATAGGCAATGTTCGGTCAATAACTCTGTCACTTCTGGATGGATTTTGAAATTACTTGGAAGAAATATTCACCATCATGTATCACGAGCAAGATCCAGGTCCATACCTCCAAGTTCAAGGTCACACTTAGAGGTCAAAAGTAAAAAATGGGGTCTGTTTTTTGTGTCGATCAATAATTGTGTCATTTCTTGATGGATTTTGAAATTACTTGGTAGAAATGTTCACCATCATGAGACGCTGTTTCATGCGCAAGACCTAGGTCCGTACTTCCAAAGTCAGTGGTCAGAGGTAAAAATGGGGTCTGTTTTTGTGTCCGGTCAGAAACTCTGTCATTTCCGGATGGATTGTGAAATTACTTTTCAGAAACGTTCTCTATCATGAGACGATGTGTCGCATGCAACATGCAGGTCCCGACATCCAATATCAAGGTCACACTTAGAGGTCAAAGTCAAAAATGGGTCTGTTTTTCGTGTCTGGTCAATTTTTTGCCATTTCTGTGTTGATTGTAAAATAACTTGGTAATTAACCATCATAAGGCGATGTGTTGTGCGCAAGACCCAGGTCTGTACCTTCAAGGTCAAGGTCACACTAAGAGGTCAAAGGTCAAAAATGGGATATTTGTCGTGTCCGGTCAATAACTCTATCATTTTTTTATGGATTTTGAAATAACTGGGTAGAAATGTTCACCACCATGACATAATGTTTCATGCGCAAGACCTAGGTCCATACCTCCCAGGTTAAGGTCACACTTGGAGGTCAAAGGTAAAAAACGGGGTCTGTTTTTCATGTCCAGTCTATAACTCTGTCATTTTAGGATGGATTGTGAAATTACTTTGCAGAAATGTTCATTATCATGAACTATGTATCGCACGCAACATGCAGGTCCCTACATCCAAGGTCAAGGTCACACTTAGAGATCAAAGGTCAAATATGGGGTCTGTTTTTCGTGTCTGGTGAATAACTCTGTCATTTCTGCATGGATTTTGAAATTACTTGGTAGATATGTTCACAATCATGAGACGATGTGTCACGCACGAGACCATAACCCATTTCTGTGACCAGTTCCAATCAGTGGGACATTTGTGTCCTATGGACACATTTCTAGTTTTAGTTTAAGACTGTTGTTATAACTATATTTTCTTTATTCTATAGTGTATTTCATTTTATTTTGATAAAATAAACATACGATATAATCATACATGTATATTTTAATGCTTACCGATGAGAGGAGCATATAGTTACCGCTTTGTTTGACCGTCCGAATGCTAATACAACCGCCATTCAGTTTGTCAGGTGTCAAATGCTTTTCCCTAAATATTTTATCAATCATACTCAATGTCCTTCTGTCTGCCTTTCCATCATTCTATCAGTCTTCATTTCTGCAGGAGATTTCAGGAACTAATAACTTGAATTCAATCAAATTTTATATTCCTACCAAGACTTGAAGAGGAAATGCACATATTTGTCAGGATTGTTATGGCCTGAGCATTTTTCTGGGACTTATTGCCCTTTGATTATAAACTGAATTTTTGCTTGTCCACTTGGCCATGGATGGAATGAATTGAAAATGTTTGCGGCAATAAAATGGTATGAATCGCTCATGATTCAGGTCCCTAGGTCAAAGGTCAAGGTCACACACAGAGGTGAAATTTCAAATTTGGCACTTAGCTTATCCGTGCTTTAATTTGCTATGGATTTAAATACTGCTTGGCACAAATTATAACCTATTATATGAGACAGCGTGAAGCGCAAATAAACCAGTCCAAAGGTCAAGGTCACACTTAGAGGTAAAAAGTTGAAATTGTTTTTTTGCTGCTCTAGACTTTACCTTGGCCATGCATTGATACGGGGATATCCAAATTACTTGGCACAAATGTTTGCCTAATTTCAACAGAAAGTCGCATACATGAAAGAGGACTGTAGGTCAAAGGACACAAACTGGTAACTTGATCATTGATGGATGAATTTCAAAATTACATTGCACAAATGTTTGTCTCGGCAAGACACCGTCGCAGGTATGAATCAGATCCATAGGTTAAAGGTCAAAGCCACATTTAGAGGTCAAAGCGGCATTGGGGAGCATCCATCAGTTCTTTTGATATTCTGTTGATATTATAATTATTGTTCAATAAAGAAAACTGAGTAGACTAGAAATAAAATATATACAATACCTGATAAAAACAATGATATGTTGTTTTCAGGATGACAATTCGCTGGTACAAGACTATGTGTCGGAGAATGGCATTAGGCTGATTATCTACTGGAGGATTTGGAAATATGGTAATGATTTAGAAGAACACACATTTAAAAAAATGAATATATAATAATAAATACCCAACACCAACTCCCCATCATAGGTGGACAGAATTCACTTTGTTTCAAAAAAATGTTAATGAAAAATGCATGTGAACACTGTAAGTAATGGTCTTAACTCATTACATACAAACATCTCTTAAAAGTGTTTACAAAACCAGCCTAAATTAAAATCAGTCAGTTAATACTGACTTTTTGTACGTTTCACACTCTATTAGCTTTATTTTTCTCGAGCCCGCTTGTGGTCAGTTCAACTTAGTTTTCACAATGGCGTTGCGGTGTATGTGCATGGGCGCATCTGTCCGTGCGCGCTTCCTTCTGATAATGTCCAGACTTTTAGTTCATCATTCATCGGGATTTTAAAATATTAAAATATATTGCCATACATGTTCACCACGGCATTACCTGTGTACCTAGCTCAAAGGTCAAGGCCACACTTAGAGGTCTAAGTTCAAATATGGTCATAATACAGCTTGTGCGGACTGTTAATTCATCATCCATCAGCATATTTTTAAATAACTTGCCACAACTGTGAACCATGTGGAGACGGTGTGTGGCATACACCTGTGCCACGAGATGAAAGGTCAAGGTCACACTTAGAGGTCAAAGGTCAAATATGGGCATAATACAGTCTATCTGGACCAGAAGTATTTCATTTGTGAGTTGAGTTGACATAGTTTTGCACAAATGTTCACCATTTTCTTGACAATGGGCGTGACATGTTGCCAACAGGCATCTAGTTTTCTGACAGACTGAAACTTTATCAGTTTGATGATCTCAAATGAAATTTGGATCATGTGGGTTGAAAAGTTAGCCTAGAGCACTAGGTAAAATATAGTTATAACATTTGTGTACACTCTACAAATTTAATTGTTCATTAGACCATTTTAAAACTTGGTCAGATTGTTGTCCTCTATAAAATCTAGGTTCAAGAAAAATACAGGCCATCTGTGTTCAAGGCAGATCAATGAAATCTTAACCAAGTTCCAATATGGTTTGCCTGGCTTGCAAAACTGGATAACTATGTCAAATATTGTTAACAGTTGGATCCACACATTTTATAAGATCTGGTACAGATCTTGGTCAAGTTTGAATATGATCCATGCGGTTTGAAAAACTACTATGAAAATCTTCATTTTTCTACTAATATAGTTTGTCAAATTGATTACCTTGATGGAACATGGGTCAGATTCGAATATATATGTCAAGTAGGGTTAAAAAAAGTAGTGTTCAAAAAGTCAATAGCATTCTAATGGATAATGTAGGCAAATGCAGACATAATAACAATGATTGCAGGTGTTCGTATTTGTTCTTTCTGTATTTGCTTAACATTTACTTGCGATTGTTTCAGGTTGTTTTAGCTGAGAATGTTACAGCTACATCAACAGGACATGGCATTGTTCAGTCGACTGGATACTTTGTCTTTTCAATGATGAAAATCCCTTAATGGTGGGTTATCTATACTTGTACTTGACAGTCGTGGGGTTATATATAAGCAACATTTTTTCACAACTGTATCTGAATACATCACAATGATGGCTATAAAATTTCACACAACAGCTTGAGATAAAACTAAAATGTGATTTTAAGGTCGACTTTTGGAAGAAAAAAAAGTCTAGCTATTGCCAGCGCTCTGTCGTCTGCATCAACATTAGTGTTTTTTTCTGTTAAGTTTTAAGTCCATTTCTCAAAAACTATCAAAGGTATCCATCTGAAACTTTCATTACTGGTTCACTATCAACCATTACAACAAGGCAGGTAACCCTGTGATTTGTATTTCCATAGTTATCAGTCCTTGTTTGGACTTACAACTTATCATATTTTGACAATTTTGGGGTAATTATAAAATTTGCAATAACTATTAAAGACATTAAATTGGAACTCAAGTTTACTTGTTTATGGTGCTGACCACTTTCTGCAGACAAGAGGAGGTAACTCTTTCAAGGATTTTGTTAGAGTTTCACGCTTCAGGTCAAATTTCTCAGTACCCTTACAAGTACTTTATCATAGGTATTAACTTATTCTGTAGACAAGAGGAGGTACCAGTAACTCTGTCGAGGATTTTGTTTGAGTAATTGCCCTTTTTTTCAATTAGAATTTTTACTTTTTGTCAAATTTCACAATATCTATCAGAGGTATTGACTTGAAACTCAAAATACTTGATCACAGTTTTCAACCCATTTTGAAGACAAGATGAGACAACTTTATGTGAAGTTATTGCCCGATTGTCATCTTAAAATGTTTGCTTTAGGTCAAATTTCTCAATATATATAAGAGGTATTGACTTGAAATTCAACATCCCTCATCACAGTGATGAACCTATTCTATAAACAAAAGGCCAAAGAACTATCAAATACAAGAAAGCCGAGCGTCCAGCACCCGTAGGCGGTGCTCTTGTTGTATATGTTAATGTTGTTGTTCTTTCAAGCATGAAAACCTTATTGTATATTTTAATGTTGTTGTTTTTCAAGCATGAAAACCAATACCCGTAAATATAAACATAAGGAAACAGTCCTTATTGATGTGGTTGCTTCTTGATAGTGAAAGGACCATTTAAATGTCTCAGTTCTATGCAGAAAAAGTAGCCATGTAATATAACACTTAAAATTATAACATTACAATGTTTACATATCCATGGATAAATAACCCAAAGCATAACCGGCTGAGAGAATGTGCAACCATTCATCACTCAAGTCAAAACAGTGGAGTGCAAAACAGTTGCGACAACAAACATGCATTTGTGTGAAGATCCTTTTCTATGACAAGTCCAAGAATAGATAGATCTACCATTTTGTTTTTCTGTACCAATTGACTAGACAATAGGGTGAAATTGAATGCATGTAGCTGCTGAAGCATTTATACTGATGTATGATAACACATGGAATTGTGAGTCTGCGTTTTCCCAGCAGTGAAAAAGCAACCACAGATACCTGTTGTAATTTCTGAAAGTACACTTTTTAAATAAATTTCAGTTTAATGATCCTATATTATTCAACCGGTAATTCCGAATCAGAGCATATGTATTACTCTACATGCTGTCAGTATACAACTAATTAAGATTGAATCATATTTAAATATTCAACACGGATTAATTCATCATCTGCCGCACAGTCAGAGGTAGTTTCAAAGAATATTGTTTATACTGGCTACATAATGAAACAACATGTTATGTGACTTCAATTTATCAGCAACACTGTTACTATATAATAGACATAGTAAGCTCTGGGGCATGTGTGTATTTTGAATCTGAATATATACAACAACTGGGCTTTCATATATATTTTGTTTACCCTTTAAGTACAAACGTGTTCTGTTGGCATTATGATAAGAATGCAGTTGTATTTTTATATTTTATTTAGAGGTGAATATGTTGTCCAAGACTAAAAGCGCAAGTAAATACTAAATAGTGTAAACATGTTTCTACCTGTATCTGCATAATTTGCATGTAGGGTTGTATGTCATGCATTATGTATAGTTGGGGTAACTGATTTGGTATTGTAGTTCAAAGAGTTTTATGTATCAAAACACTCTCTGCTGCACTTGTCTTAGTATTTGAAAGCATAAATCACTTGTAATTCATGTTATGCTCTCTAACTTTTTATATTATTTTCTCGACTGATTTTATAGTACATTAAAATGTGCGTCTTTAGAAGACGTCTACGACTACACACAGAAATCCCTAAACACTTTCCAGGAAGAGTTGTATTGCTCTTTTTCAAAATTGAAATCTTATTAATGATGGTGTACATGTATATGTTTTGAAATGTAATGCTGCTTTATTATTGGGTTGTGTTAACCAGAAAGTTTTTAAAAAAAAGTTGTACTAATGTAGTACTGTATGTCCCCCATCGAAGATAGCAGGGTATATTGGTTTGCTAAAGTCTGTCGGTTGGTCGTTTTACCACTGTTGTTTCCGCTCTCTAAGTTCAAAAGTTTTCATCTGATCTTCACAGAACTTCATGAAAATATCTGGGGCGATAAGTTCGATAATCAGCCAAATCGCCCCAGTTACTGTGGAGTCATGGCCCTTAATTATCTAAAATTAGCCTTTTTAGCTATTTTAACTTGGAGGGGGCTTAACTGTTTTACAATTAGCTTTTTTAATGGTATGTATCAATTACTTTATTAAGATCCGGTACTTAAAATGTACCAGTACTAAAATGTGTTATCAGGGTTTTCTTTTAAGTTAAATTGTTGAAAATAAGGGCAATACAAATTAAATGGAATTAAATCGCATTTCATTTTTTATTGATCTTGAATGCACATTATGCAAAAATTCGTTTCTATGATAGCTTAAAGGCACACACAAGGTGCTGCAGGTTAAAACAACCATTAAGAGTTTAATAAAGATTAAACAAACACGTAAAATAAATCATTATGACCAAAAAAACTATTTAACATTTTCTTAAAATAAATGGTATCTGACACATTCTTATTCTACTGTATCGTTTACATTTTCAAAACATTTGGTGCACTAGTTTCCTGTAAAAGGAATGTAGTTAATTGCGTAATATTTGCATGAAAAAATCCCGTTATTGTGGTCAGTGAAGTATTTCAATTTCGAGGGTCGTGTAATAAACCTACTAGTGTGAATTTTATAAGGACATAAATTGGTACAACAAATTGAGAAAACATTGGAAATTATAAACACAGTAACATGTTTTAGTATGGAAATTTACGTGTTAGTGGTCAGAAATTGACCAAGTGATTTTCAGTTTCTAGATTGTTGAACATATTATGTATTTAAAATTTCAATTACTGCATAACATGCTTCATAAACGGCCCTCAAAATCAAGGAAAGAAAGCAAGAATTCTTCGACTCAAATTTAATCTAATACACTGTAGTGTAAGTCAGAGGTGTTAATTCGTCGTTTTTAATGGTTTTAACAATAGTACAATCCCTTGTATTCATTGTTATAAGTTATAATAGCGTCCAGGTATGTTGCCTGTTGGTACGTATTGTCTTGGTGCGAAATGTCTTGGGGCGAAAAAGGATCATACAGGATCGAAAACGAGTCCATCAAGCATCTATCATAAATGAAGTAACTATTCCTTACTGATTTAACATTCCTTCTTTTTCTTGGAGCATTGTTTCTATCAGTAGCTGGGTATTAAGCATGTTAAGATTTTCAACTTTCAGTATCTAGGTCAACTTAAGTTATGGGTAAAAATCATCGAAATATTAAACTACTAATTAGATCGCCTACGAAACATTTGCTTATGTCTGTATAGGTATAAACAGTATACATTGCGCTGATCACAAATATAAAGTATAACCGAATTTTTTCGGCATAGCTGTCTAAGATCACTTTTGACCCAGATTTTCTTGCGATAATTATGCAGCGGGAAAATTGAATGCCACTAGAATTGGGCAAATTTTCTAATTCTAGGGAATGCAAACTTCAAACAATGGTTTAACGTATACCAATAACTGTTGCATACTTTTGGGGAATAAAAATTTACATACTTGTTTACATAAGCGGTTAAAATGAAGTTTTAAACATATTCTCGCGTATACTCTAGAACTGGGCTAATTATGAACGTATTTTCTCATTGTATGCCATAAACAGAATGACATATTCATTCACGTAACGAAATAACTATTTTGTTTAGCCTATATTTATATAAGCGTAACGCTCTATAAATAGCTTACTGGTTTACTGGTTTATTTGGCAAATCGGCATGAGCAATGCCTTTGGCCATTTACAAAACACATAATGAAAGATGGCCATTAGCAACAGTACAAGTTCAAAATACATAATTCCAATTATACAAAGCAGGCTTTATACAAATATTGTACAAAAACATATCTATCTATAAAGTGGATTGATTAACTTATTTTATAAGTAGGTTAAGAAGCAACACTATCAAGGGTTTGGGAACGTCGTAACGTCTATAAATAGCAAGTGTGCAATGTTCCCAGGCATAAATCTCACTCACAGAGTTGCCGTTCCATGTAGCGCATTGATTCTAGCGAGTTCATCGCATTCCACCAAAAGTAGTGGCATTCTAAAAATAGCGCGCGTAGCTAGCAACGGCTGTATAGCTGTGTTAATATACTCGTACATGCATCAATAATAGCGTTCAGAGAATTATAAACCTAAAAATTTCAATAAATGTGGAATTTATATAATAAACTTAATGTTAATTTGATTTAAAATTGTGGTTACGACTTATTAACAATTATTTATAATTGCATCTTTCTATAAACTTCTCCAGTAGATGTTATTTAATCTGTAAAAAGATGCTACATTTTCTATAGATAAAATGTTATGAAAGAAGATTCGGAATATGTCGAATTGTTATTCGCGTAGCAGGAATACACAATTTGCAATACTAATTATACACAGGAACCCTTGATATATCACATTTCTACTGATATAATTTAAAATCGTCATAGTCTAATGAATTTTTATGTGTTTGCGTTATCAAAAAATAAAGTCTTAACATTTCAAAAATCGCTGAATGTTCCCTGACTATTGCTTTTATTGGGATACACAGTGTACATGCTTATTTGACTTCAAATCGTTATTAAATAAGTAACTAACATGAATGTTATATTACCGGTACTATAAATAACTATATAGACTCGTCTGATAAATAATAATTCTAATTCATTCCCGAAATTGTTTTCTTCCATTGTTAATTTGTTAAATTGGCTTGACAAATTCAGATAACAATTATGTAAACCTAAATTATTTTGGTTATTCATATATCACTGGTGGAAACGTGGAGTTGTATGATTGGTTTATTCACGGCATAGATATTAATTTTAAATCTATTTAATTTTTAAATTTATAAAAATATTTCAAATTAACTTTTGGGTCCGAGAAGTTTCCTTATTCTGTCCCAAAAATCTGGGGTCCAATAAGTCCCCTAATTTTGGTGGGGACCAAAAAATATGGGATCTGAGAAGTCACGTAACCGATCATCTTGGCCGTCTGTTTGGGTAATCTTTAAATGTCATCTCAATATTAATTTCAACGCCGATTGTCTTTTTTAAAGACATTTCTTGTTTTAAATATTTCGAGCCAGATGACTCACTCACTACGATATTCAAAGATGGCGTCCTGTTGAACGTCTAATATCCGGGTCTGTTGGTAGATTTTTCATTGGCTGAACTATCTTGGTATTTTCCATTCAGTGGAGCAGCTAATAGAAATCTTTAGTTATCGACACCATCTTTTGTTAGTGTTAGTAGCACTAACAGACATTTACCGTAGGATGAAAAGGCTCCTTGTGTTAGCGCTAGTAGCGGACTAATATATCTCATAACTTTGTACTAGTAGCAGCTAACAAAACAGGATCGGGTTGCTAAATGGTGTATTTATCACCGACTCGGTGTCGCATTTCTCGCATTCCAATTCCTCATTAGCGTTACTTTTATCACAATGCCATTTCGACGCATAGGTGTTTGGTTCAAATGTAACATGATTCAGAACCGTTCCACGGCATACCATTAATTGTCATAACGTTTATGGATAACATTGCACATTACCGATTTATATAAGTTCTTCCCGCCTTAGGTTTATAAATGAACTTATTAACTTATAAACTTCGTTAAATATAAAATATATCTTTAATCACGAGAGACGGTTGTGAAATAAAAATGCTGTTCTGTTTTTTGTAGTAAAATGGAGCGGTTAATTCACATTTCAAGTAATTGTGGGTCATAATACGTGAATATGTACAGGCGATTAACTGTTTACAGGAAATAACTATTTAAAAAATAGTCCGGCGTGCCAAAAAAAATTTTTTGTCCTTTCACAAAATAAAAAAAGTCTTATCAACTGCCTAATGTCAAACAACGCGGGGGTGGGGTGGCACCGACACTAAAGTTTAACTCGTATACACAGTGGTAGATACAATCAATGTTTTACAATAACAATTAATACATAAACAAGTTTGGAATCATTCAAAACATATGTTAATCATATGCATACAATTAACCACAAAAAGGCCACTTAAAAGACTATAGCAATTCCATATTTATTTACAGAACACTTTGTCTTATCTGAATAATTAAATTACGATATCGCTAGGCTGCCTCTCACAAAGAAACCGGCCACAGAAGCCGTATTTCCCAACAACAAGAGAACATGTGCCTCTTTTTCAAACACGTTCAGACAATTAAGTACCCATTGGTTACGAGCTTAATAGAAGCGCTAACATACATGTAGATACCGTTGTGTGACGGTGAAATGACACATGAGATAAAACTATGGTCGAAACATTATTATAATGTGATATAATATTTTTTTTTGTCGTTGGAAAACCGGGCTAAATGCACGTGCGTAAAGATCGCACTTGCATTAAGCCCGGGTTTCCCAAGGCATGCCTTATGGAGTCTATTCCGTAGCCTAATGCAATGCCACTGCACGCTGAAATAATAGGTATCTTTGCACAATCCAACGTTTTGGCTACTAAGTCCATACAAAATTGAAATCTTGGTCATCGAATTTTTTATCGAAAAATTTGGAAGCGAGCTAGCGCAAAAGAAAATAGCAATATTTGTTTTTCAATTTTGGTTATTTTCGTGCAAGCGCATAATTTTCGCGTATTTATAGATACAAAAATGAGTATTTTTGCTTTGAACATAATAATTTTAAGTAATAAATGTATAAAATAATGAAACATAAGATAAACAGACCTAACATAAGATATCTCTTAAAACCGAAAGGGTTTAAAGTTTAACTTATATCAATGAACAGTTCATTCAAATATTCATTTCTGAATTAATTCAGAATTTAAATGCCAAATGAAAGCACAGATGTCAAATTGTTATGTTTTTGATAGAGAAATTAAAACATTTTAAAATTTAAAATATATTCAAAATAAAAATAAAACAAAAATAATACGGCATTTTATTTCAAACATCTCTAAACAACATATTAACAACGTCATCATAAACAATACGTGGGATGAAAACTCTACAACGGATGGTGAGAATGAACAACAAATAACTCTAAGAAGTAGTAGTAATATAAATAATAATCCAATGTCAGGGTTCGGATTTGAAGGAAAAGGATTATTTATTGCACGTATTAATATTCAACATTTGTTACCAAAGTTAGATGAAATTAAACATCACATGTATAATGAAAATGCACCACATATTCTTGAAATGTGTGAAACCTTTCTTAGCAAAAATGTTGCAGATAACATTTTATGTATAAATGGATATGTGTTTGAAAGGAAAGATAGGCATGATAAAAAAGGAGGTGGAATATTAGTATATATCAGAGAGGATGTATCATATAGGCGACGTTCCGATATTGAAACTAATAACATTGAATCAATTCGGATTGAAGTAGTATGTAATAATTGTAAACCATTTCTGATAAATTTTATTTATCGCCCGCCTAGTTCATTGCAGACATGGATAGATGATTATGAGGAGCAACTTGAAATTTCTGATCTGTTAAATATTAATTACATTGTCCTAGGTGATATGAATTTCAATTATAACCCAGACTATAACAACTTTAGCAATACAAAATGGAATGATACTGTAGAAAAAATATAACCTTTATCAACTTATTAAAGCCCCTACAAAAATTACTAAACGTAGCACAACAATTATTTACCACATATATGCCAATTGTACAAAAAACATAATCAAAACATTTATAGCAAATTTAACAATTAGTGACCATAAATCTATTTGTGTAATTCGATCATTTACAAATAAAATAAAGAAAACGGGTGAAGGACATAAGGAATTAACATACAGATGTTTTCAAAACTTCGATGAATACGCTTTTCAAAATACACTTATACATTTAGGCATTGATAATGTTGAAACATATCATGACTCAAACGAAGCACTTAATGTCTTTTATGAAATTTTAAATTTTGCCCGAACCAAACTCGCGCATATACAAACTAAACGTATTAAACGCCACTATCAACCAGACTGGTTTACAGATGAAATAAAGGCTATGTTATTTAAACGAGACTTGTGTCATAAAAATGGCGATTTTGCACAATACAAAATATTGCGAAATTAATTTACATCAAAAATAAAACATGAAAAGAAACATTTCTTTAATAAAGCTATTCAGAAAAATAAAGACAGTTCATTTCTATGGAAAAAAATTGAAAACAATGTCACATTTGGAGGAATCAAAGTATATCAAAATTTGGAAGAAACTTGTCATCGACAATTCTACAATGGTAAATAATGAAATTGACATTGTTAATGAATTGAATAAATACTTCATAAATATGTCAAACATCATCAAGGAAAAATCATACTCAGAAGAGTATTTTGCTAATTTAAAGGAAACTCTGGATACGCAAATTCACAAATATGAATTTGACATTGAGTGTATTAGTTCATATGAAGTTAAGAACATAAAAGAAAATCTCAACATCAATAACTCTACTGGCATTGATGGCGTTAGCGCAAGGATATTGAAACATTGTGGGGATATTATAACTCCAGCTATTACATCAATTATAACAGCATTTCATCTGGAGTATTCCCAGATTCACTAAAATTTGCTAGAGTTCTGCCAATATTAAAATCGGGCAACTCTGAATCACCTTGCAACTATCGTCCAATATCAATTTTGCCAACTGTTTCAAAAATATATGAAAGGCATATTTCTACACAAATACATTCATATTTTGAACAAATGAACATTATTCATTATGCTCAATCTGGTATTAGAAAGCATCACTCATGCCATACAGCTCTTATTAAACTAATAGACACATGGCTAAAAGAAATAGATAGTGGTAAATTGATTGTTTCGGTATTTTTAGACCTACGAAATGCCTTTGACCTCGTAGACCATGACATTTTACTCAGAAAATTAAAACTGTATCACTTTTCACAACGTTCAATTAAACTTTTCAATTCCTATTTAACTGACCGAAAACAAATTGTTAAGATTGGGAACATACAATCTGAAATGATATCGATCAAATCTGGTGTTCCACAGGGGTCAATACTTGGGCCGTTACTATTTTTGTTATATATAAACGACATCGCATTCGTATGCCCTAATATAAATATAGATCTATATGCTGATGATTCCACTGTACATCTGGAATTGATACATCCGATATACGAACTGAACTGCAATTTAAACTTAATAGTATAAATAAATGGTGTTCACTTAATAACATGTCATTGGATCCAGAAAAATCAAAATCTATGTTGATCGGGACTCATCATAAAATAACCAAATCTAGTCCACTTAATATCAATATATTTGGAAATGACATAGAAAATGTATGTAGGAAGAAAATCTTAGTTATTTATGTTGATCAAACCTTGAATTGGCATGATCAAATAGATAACGTTTGTAAACAGCTGAACAGTAAAATTACATTATTAAAACACATCATATACTTTCTCAGTGATGAAATGAAAGAAATGTTTTATAATGCATATATTTTACCTATTTTTGACTACTGTTGTACTATTTGGGGAAACCCGAACAATTCGTATATAAACAAGATTTTAGTACTACAAAAACAGCTAAAATAGTTCTTAATAAACCTTCAAGGACTGCTTCTGTAGAACTTTTTAAAACATTACGTTGGATGAAATTTAATGACATAGTAAAATACCACACTGCTATACAAATATATAAAACCGTTTGCAATTTGGTGCCATCATATATGTAAGATTTGTTAACCTTTTCAAACAATGAATCCCACAATTTACGGTCAGCTATGCACAAAGATCTTATTTTGCCAATTAAACCACTAACAAAATACTATAAAGATACATATACATACTATTGCATAATCGTATGGAATAATTTACCATTGGAATTAAGAAATAAATCTTCATTATCATCATTCAAACGAGCATATAAAACATATTTACTTGAACAAGTCCAATAGATGTAACACAAATATCACAATTATAATACTGATATAGATATATTTATTGCAAATTATAAAATGTATATTGAAATTGATGTTGCTAGCAAATAATTATATTGTTTTGTATATGGAGAATTTTTATATAAAAATGTAACTTTTTTATGAGTGTATCAATGCATTGTGCATAATTTCTATTTTCTATTGCTGTCTGTCGTTGCTTTGTAATTGTGTTTTTTTTTTAGAAAATTATTATTATTATTATTATTATTATTTTTGCCATTAATCTTATTATTATCATTATTAAATTTACTGTGTGCTTGTTTTGTAATTATATGTTGCATGTGAATTTGGTTGAATGTTTGAATGTGTATGAAGGCCATTTGAAAATCAGGTATGATTTTGTCATGACAATACTAGATCTATGTCTTATATGTCACCTTCATAAAATAAAGTGATTATTATTATTATTATTATTATTATTATTATTATTATTGGAAGTCTTGTTTGGTAGCGATTGTTTTACCTTTAGGATATAATAATCGGGATAATGTGCCGTAGTTTTTGGTTTATATTCCTAAAATTTGGAAAACGTGTTGTGTTATTTTTAATGCAAATCATGATGAGCAAATAACTAGTTTAACAGATTCGCACTTATAACGATCGTTGTGCAAAGTCCATATTTACTGATACATGTAGAGAAATACAATCATATACTGGGCATGTTTAATTTAATATACATCATTTATTACATACATCTTTTGATGATTTGTATTCAAAAACAAATAAACGGCAAATATTTACACACTGAATAATCAGTGTTCAACGTTTTCAAAAACATCATGTAAATAACCAACATTTTTTAAATTAGTATAAAGCTTATCAATTTCAATTTGTCTATGTCATTTATACTTATCATTTATAGCATTAAATAACATTCAAACACATTAAGATGATAAAATCGATTCGCAGAGGCCGGAGGATGCCACTTTTGATGTACGCATCAAAAAATAAATCAGATGTTAATTGTTATTCCGTTGTTCAAAAACTCGCTCCACAAAAATACTTTACTTGTTTTCATGGAGTAAGCGCAGAGCATTTTGCAAAAAAAACATAATTTGAATTTGCAAAAATATCGGTGCGGTAATCCCGATAACCGCGATTTCAAGTTGGTGTGGCCTAATTTATACTTCTTAGCGCCAACCTAGCCGTTCATATTTTGCAATGCTGTCCAATTACCGGTACAAATATAAAGTGATGTTCTTGTGAATTTAATGTTGCTTATTGAACAATGTTGCATTGTTTTATGTCAAGCCATCAATACACGCAATACCAAAAATACAAAAATATCATTCAACCTAGTAAGACTCCGCATGTACAACATGCCAATCAATAATATATTGTTAAGATAATTTGATTTAACAAGTGTATGTATTGTTACATGAATACAGTTAAATGTTTTTCTCACACATGCGCCTAAATACTGTGTTATATAATGTGTTATACTTTAATACGTGCATAAATGTGCTGTTATATTATACAAGTATAACTTCTCATGCGGATATTATAATATAATGTGACAAAAAACAGTAACCAGACTAATTGTGAAGACACAGTTGCGGCAATATATTCTTTTAATACCGATACACCGAGATCTCCATTGGTCAATTACCATAAACAGCAACACCCAATTGTTTTCGACAACGTATCTGTCTACAACGAAAACTTCTGCACCACGTTTACAGCCGCTAATATCTTGACTGGTCGCCATCAGAGATGGTCCTCTGAATGTCAGGCGACACGACAATGTTGTACACTTCCCGTCTCAGCTCTTCCGTTTTGACTTCGAACGCTGTAGAAATCTTCGCTAAAATGGTGTATAGTATGAATTTGCACTCCTTAAATCTGGCCACGTATAAATGTATGCTTGTGATGGAGTTAACTTGAATGCAGAAGTAAGCAAAAGCGTAGAAGAACATCCTCGCGGGGGAATTTCTATTTTCGAAGCTTGTCTCGTGAACAATTAGATGAATTACCATAAAAGAGTGTAGGATTATAAACACCAGCACTATTTTAATAATTGCTTTCGTTGTACAAAATTGACTTGCGCTCACGGTGCCAACCTTGTTCATGTTGCCACGAAACGCCGTGGATTGAAGTGCCCTGATTTCACGTTTGTGTCGCATGGCAATCCTGTGGATGATGACGAAGGAGCAGCTGACGCCCACTTCCGCAAGCAGCACCAGTCCCATCATATACAGACGAACGGTGCGAGTGGCGTCCCAGAAATTGCAGCCTTCCAGATTGCCACTACAAGCCGTCCGAAAACCATGAAGTGTCACCGCGGGCACCGTAACGCCCACTAGTGCCCACAGACTGGCAGCCACAAGTACCACTCTGCAGCGTGTCGCCACTTGGGAGTATACAAGATTGGCCAAGAGGGCGAACGCGCGCTCCGCGGACAGACAGGCGACGGACAGCATATTGATCAATGTGAAGGATCCCGCAGCGACCACTCGTACGTTTATCATAAGTGTGCTTGTCATTCCGTTCCAGAAAATGAGAATCTGGCATATCAAAAATACCAGAGCAGAGATGCCATCACTGACAATGAAATTCACCGAAAAATAACGACATTGGAATGGAATTATTTTACATTGGCTCAGTATCATGAGAGCCAAGATGTCGCAGAGCAGGGTGAAAATGCTGAATATCGCAATTAGTTTATTTACTATAACAGAGATATCTGTGAAATTTTCACGTAAAATCCCATCTGACCCTAAGGATGGGTTGCCGAGCTTGGTCAACTGCGATGTATTCGTCGGTTCCATTGTCTTGCTTCTCCTGGGGAGGAAAATGTTAAGAACTTAACATGCAAGTTGTGAAGTCATCATAAATCACCATCACCCTAAGTTAGTTCGAGTACTATCAAACTTTTCTAGAAGTGGACTTCATCTTAGCACATGCCCATATGAAAACATTTATGCAATATGTGTGTTCTAATGGCATCGAGCCATATACATATATGTACATTGTATATTCCTTACACATTTTGAGACAATGAAATTATATGAAACAAATAATTTATAGTTGTTTGACAGTCGTCGAAAATTGGTGCAGTTCTAGAACTTAAAAATGACAACTATTAGCCTCTACTCATAATAATAAAAATGAAAACAGGGACAAACTGGGGTTTCAGACATAATTTAAGAATCTGAGAAATGATTTAAAAAAACACAAGATCAACAGAAAACGCCCTACACGACACACGTACTACGCTTTCCGGCATGAGAAAGGTACGAAATAATGTAAGAATACATGTACAAATATGAGTGTCAATGTACAGCGCCGACTATTTAGCAATCAAATCATTTAACATCTTCTTTCTTTGAATTGTTTCATGGTATAACCATTTTGTTGTTGTTGTTTCCTTAACATGTTCTGATGTACGTTATGATAGTAGATACGACGGTTTCGTGCATTTGTCATGTATATTTGTTGTAGTCTTATATTACTGGTCATGTATATTTGTTGTAGTCTTATATTACTGGTCATGTATATTTGTTGTAGTCTTATATTACTGGTCATGTATATTTGTTGTAGTCTTATATTACTGGTCATGTATATTTGTTGTAGTCTTATATTACTGGTCATGTATATTTGTTGTAGTCTTATATTACTGGTCATGTATATTTGTTGTAGTCTTATATTACTGGTCATGTATATTTGTTGTAGTCTTATATTACTGGTCATGTATATTTGTTGTAGTCTCATATTACTGCAACGTATATATTTATTAAGGCGACATTCTGGTGTGTGTTTTTTTAATTCTCTTTAACGCGACCAAATAATAATGTCATAAAATAAAATCAAAAACGGCAAACGTAGCATGGACAATATTAAGAAGAAGAAACGCACACATAAAATGTGATTCTGAATATATTGAATAGACTAGCAAGCTAGATTGCAGGATTACTTTATGTACTTACTTTGATCTAGACGTAGATTCCTTCAGTAGTGTTTAGTAGAGCTTGCGTCCGCCGTTATTATTAGTTCTACTGTTACTTACGGGTTTCAACATCCACTAGTATAGCGCACGTCCTCGCGACGGTCAATGTATACGTTCTGTGATCTATAAAAAAATTAGGATATCAGTAAATTCACACTTTTAAGGACAAGGACATTATTCATATAACGTTTCTTCGACCAACACAGCTTTGCAGAACTGCCTGTCAATAAAAATGCTCTTAATAATTAAACTTGTTTAAACCAATCTGTGTTACTGTTCACTAACTGGTGTCTATTTTTTCAGATTGTATAAATAAGTTATGTTATTGCATCTAGTTTCTTAATATACTCTGTAAAAGAATTACTGAAAACTCTTTCTATTTTGTAACTAATGCAAAGATAAATACCAAAGTATCCAATTGTGTGTGATCATGTGCGTGTCGCAACTCCGAGTGTCTAACAGTTCCGTTGGCTTCTAGAGCGTACGTGCACTTAGAGTGTTCCCGCACTGACATCAGCAATCATACCAAGAACAAAGGACGGTCACACGTTTTGGGTCGTCCCTTCCACGTTTCATTCTTCTGTGATAATACGTGCTGATAGGTAGTAGACTTGACTGCAACGTACTATTCAAACATATTGGACAGATACGGATGGTGTGATCAACAATTTCCCTTTTCTACGGAATCCGGTTAGGCCACAACAAATTGATCAGATGTTCGTCGGATTTGCCGCAAGTTAAAATCGTAAATCAAAAAAAAAAATAATTTCTTTTTATTTTGCGCCCGCACCTACAATTTTGCCCCGCATCCGATTTTTTTAAATGAAGTTTTCATCAACGAGTCTCATTTTACATTAAACGCAGACTTCGTGGTGTACCCAAATCATAACAAGCAATTGGTACTGATATAGACGTAAATATGGCACTTTGCGGCGATTGGTTAATGTCCAGAGCACATAACCTTTACTCGCCATCAGCCAGTCTGGCACAGCTGCCATGTGTATTTCGACTCGGCAATTTCTTATCATGTTTTATCAAACTTGTGAAAACACAACAGCTGTTTGTCAGCATTCATTGCCTAATTAAAGATGATTGCTAGCAATCTCTCGTAATACCAGCAGTTAATTAACAGTTAATTAAAGGATTATCTTGTTGATAAAGGATGTGTGAAATTGGATGTCTGGATTATGTCAAATGGACTGATTATCGGGTTTGTTTACATTCGGACAGTTTTGACCAGCGGATTGTCCGCGATTTCTTACTTCTAATATCCACACAAATAAGTTGTTTCTGACATGTTCATTTTATAAATTCAACGTATCTGTTTGGTGTACATTTTGTTCAGCCTTTATATATTAAGGTACATTTAACAGGGCAAGCCAAGTCATTATGTTAGTTATTAATTTCAATTTATTTATGGATATATATTGTTAACATCTTGTAGATAGTTTAAGAATGTATGTTTAAATATATAAAAATTATCCAAGTTTACTGCAATGAACAATTAAGAAAAATGTTAATATAAAAATCTAAATATACTAATGCTTTTGTTGATGCCATAATGCAACTAATATACAGCACAGTGAAGTATAATTTTATAACAATTAAAACAGTAAGATATAACCATTCCCTGACATGAAAACACGTAACGATGTTGCGAGTCAATTCAAAAAATTGGCTCAAGCAAAATAAGAGCCAGTGTTAGTCCTGGTTTATGGTTTTAAAAAATGGTGGCGTCCAGTTGTTTCGTCGTGTCATTTAAAGATACAGATCTTATACTAGTGATTCCTAAATTGTTTTGTGTTTATTGTATGACATATTATATATACATATGTTATGCAACTGCTGGTAGTGAATGACTTGGTGTATCAAATATCTATTTTGTTAATGACAATTGCCTTGTATAAGGTCTACTTTCTTCTAGTTAAGATATGGCTATTTAGTATTACTGCCGCGTGTTAATTTAATAGCAGAATCACTATTGAAGATTTGTTGCACAAAACCCTTTGCAGGACATGTTCGAAGAAGAAATGGAGAAATTAGTTGCTTAGTTTATTACATTAATATTGATTTTGACAACAATTTATGGAACAGAGCAGATGAAGAAGAAATTATTGACAATATATCAAGTTATGATGGCGTTTGAGAGTAATTTTTAAACACTATGGGCAAGATAGGATTTTTTTTATTTTGCGCTTTTCGCTCGCCTCCGATTTTGTAGAAAATGGAAAAAAATATTTTTATTTTTATTTCGCTCGCTCGCTCCAATTTTTTTTTTGGACAAAATCCGTAGAACAACTGATCAATTTGTTGTGGCCTTAGAGCCATATGGAATATCGTGCCTCTTACGGCGAGGGCGAGACACGAGAATTGCGCGAAACACGAAGCGATACACGATATTCCCGCGAGACACGAAGCGAGGCACGATATTGTAACACGAGATCTCGCACTGTCGCAGTAGCCCAAACCACGATATCTCGTGGCAAAATATCGTGTCTCGCTTTATGTTTCGCGCAATTCGCGTGTCTCGCTTCGTGTCTCGCGGTAAAATATCGTGCCTCGCTTCGCGTCTCGCCTAAATATCGCGTATCGCTTCCTGTCTCGCTTCGCATCTCGTGTCTCGACCTTTGAACGCGAGGCACGAGAATTGCGCGAGACACGAAGCGAGGCATGATATTTTACCGCGAGACACGAAGCGAGACACGAGAATTGCGCGAAACATGAAGCGAGACACGATATTTTGCCACGAGATATCGATTATATCGTTGAAATAGCGCCCGAATATCGAGTATCGCGGTAAATTTTCAAACCAAGATACAGGAAACACAAAGCGAGACGCGAGAATCCTGCGACATGCGAAGTGAGGCACGATATTGTATCGTTCAAATATCGCTCGAATATCGAGTCTCGCGTCTACCGGTGCACCAGGAATAAATCACGTTGTAGCTGTTTGATATTATTTTGTAAAAATATGATGATGATGATGTTGTTGTTGTTGTTGATGATGATGATGATGATTATGATGATAGTGATAATGATGATGATGATAAGTAACACCAAAGTTGAGTTGACACCACAGTGCGTTGCTACATAGGCCAATAGGGCAATGCACCTATCTGCTTTAGTGCATGATGCAACCCCACGTCGTGTTGACCTACTTTCAGTGTGTGAAAGTTAATTTGAAGAAGGCCTTTAGTACACAACTATTTAACAACGCAACAGAAGTAATTGCAGCCGCAGTTTCCTCAAGACGGATGGGCGGACGGACGGACAGACAGACAAAGAGACAGCCTGACAGAGAGACAGAACGTTACTTCTACAGCAACAGGCTTTTCATAAAAATAAACAATAAGCATAAATAAAACGTAATCATAATTATAGCTCAAACAGAAACAGTTATCAAATCGAGAAGAAATAGCCACAAAGCAGCAGTATCATCCAGGCGAATGAGTGGACTGACGGACAAAGAGGCTGACAAACAAACAGACAAACAGGCAGGCAGACAGACAGACAGACAGTGGGCCGTCATGGACTGGGTCGTCATGGTCTGGGCCGTCAACGACTTGGGCCGTCCTGACCCGCATTTGTTCGTTAGGAAAAAGAGTGTTTTCCTGCTTTGCTTCCCTGCTTTCAAACCGCGAGACTCGATATTCGGGCGATGTTTGAACGATACAATATCGTGCCTCGCTTCGTGTGTCGCCCGAATCTCGTGTCTCGCTTCGCGTTTCGAGTATCGTGGTTTGAAAATTTACCATGATACTCGAGATTCGGGCGCTATTTCAACGATATAATATCGTGCCTCGCCTGAATATCGTGTATCGCTTCGTGTCTTGCTTCGCATCTCGTGCCTCGGCCTCTAAACGCGAGGCAAGAGAATTGCGCGAGACACGAAGCGAGACACGATATTCTACCGCGAGACACGAAGCGAGACACTAGAAGTGCGCGAAACACGAAGTGATACACGATATTTTGCCGCGATATGTCGTGGTGTGGGATACTGCGACAGTGCGAGAACTCGTGTTACAATATCGTGCCTCTCTTCGTGTCTCGCGGGAATATCGTGTATTGCTTCGTGTTTCGCGCAATTCTCGGACTGCAGAGGCTAATCCGGGACGACACTTTACGCGCATGCATTAAGACCGGCTTCCCGCGACGCGCCTCATATTTATTCTAAAATCCACGATATTCAAGTCAATTATGATAAGATGTGATTTAATTTCGTGTTATATTCGGGATTAATAGCACTATTTGAAACTGAGTCCACCGAATCAATTTTAAAAACTAATCCAAAGTTATTAAGTATATAAATATAATACATTTATTACATACTGTGTGACTTTCATACCATAATTATGCACCCTGCTTGTTTAATGTTTTCCATCTTGCTTACTTTTTTCCATTTTTTCTGTTAATTAGTTTTGTCTCCTGGGCCCGTATTCACCAACCTATTCTTAGACTTAAGTTTAAGAATAAAGAATATTCTTGAAACTGCTCTGTTCAAAAAGCGCTGTAAATTTGAATCATCCATGGCATTTACCCACTCTAATTACAGAATTCTTTGTTTAGACGGATTTGTTAATGACATAAGCATTAGTGGTACCCAGCCTATTGGTACCCAGCATATTTACAAACGCCAAAGTAATTTTCTCGAGTCTAAGTCTGTTCTTCATTCGTAAGTCTAAGAATGGGTTGGCGAATACGGGCCCTGGCCTTTGTTACTATATAATTACATTTTTGTCACATCAAATTGATGTGATAAAAAGGTACTTCGTAATAAAGATCAGGATACATGTCTCTTAAATAAACATTTACCTGGTAATAAATACTTTAATACATGTATAAAACATATCATTAAAAACAATTAAGTGTAACGCCCTAGAACAATGACAATTATGCACTCGGCTCGTTGGAAATTTTTCATCTTAATGCATTTCCTCTTTAGCTTTGATGTGATAAACAAGTACTTACATAGTTATAAAGATCCGGAGACGTGGTGTTGGCTTTCAGGAAATAAATATTCACATGTTAATAAATACGCCAATAAATACATGTATAAGAATTCGGAATAACACCCGAGAACCCTGATAATGTATAGACAGTGAAGAGTAGTGGTATATAGTTAGCAACACGCATTGTGTCCGTGTCTTCGTACGTCATAAATACAGATATTCAGCGCCAGTATACCTTAGTATTGGGGCCAAAGAGGGAGAAACATAAACCCTTTATGCCTCTATCCTCTCGAACTTATAGTTCAATCTTATTGATTTCCAGAATAAAACAAACGTGATGTATGTCTTGAATGTTAATATGAAATCCAAAAGAATAAAAAAAAATGCTCACCATTGTTTTCTCGTTGAATGTGAGCAATTATTCTTCTTTATTTCCTTGGCGACGCAACTGAACGACACTCCTAATAACATTATTACATTGTATGTTCTCCTGGTGTTAGATATTCCAACATTTGCATGAATATTGCTAATATTTCAGAAAGACCACAATATCCAAGGGAACTTAATATCTTCTATATTATTCTGATTTTTTTCAATAAATGCATGCTTTAACGTTCATGCAACTCATCAGTTGAAATGAAAATCCAAAAATTTTCACTGCCATCTCCGCGCCGTTGATACCGAAACCTTATTGTATTATAAAATTATGTATTTTAATACAATTTATACCATTGAAATGATTACATACCTGGATTCAGTTTTGCACATCATTATGCCTGCCACCACAAGCATACATAGTGTTTGATATTAAATGTCAACCTCCCGCCCTTCCGTCCGCCCGCCCGTCCGTTCATCCGTCCGTCCCTCCGCCCGTTCGTCTGTCCTTCCGTCCGTCTGTCTGTCTGTCTGGCTGGCTTTCTTTCCCAAAATCAGGCCACCAAGAGGAAACTTGGTATGTGTTCACTGTATCAGGACTGAGTGCCGCGCACTAATCACATGTGCGTCCGTCTATCCACACTAGTCGCGTGTCTTTATTGATTATAATAATGCAGCCATCATGGACCAACAGTCAGATATATACATGGTTTTCCGAATTATACATTTCACGGGTGGAATAGGCGAGGAAGACATTCCAATAGTGAATTATTATTCATTTAAAAAGATCATTTACCGAAACTCAGTGAATGCCACTTCAAGTCAAGTATATGAACAATAAAAGAATACTGGTTCTAATTTTCAGTCCGAAAAATATAATAAAAGAAATGCAAACCGAAGGAACTTTATTTTCACTTACAATATGCATTAAGGTGTTTTTCAGATATTGACTTCTGGGGTTTTTCAGTTCAGAATCCTATCACAGGCATAAAACATAATACATGCAAATCTTTTGGTTATATTGTTCTATATTTATCTGGAAAAGAGGTGTCCCGGCGATGTTGAGGTGGCCTGGATAAGCTAAAGAAATGTGCCCCTTAAAAGTAGGAGGTCGACGATGTTTTCATCGCTTCACATTCCTTTTGTTATTTTTCATGTTTTATATTTGTGTCAATTTATACTTTCCCGTACAAAATTAACTCAGAACCCACCGATTACGTCTAATACTTGTGAATACGTGCAATGCTATCTTGAGTTGTGTCCCTTGGTAATGGCTGCACGTGAAATTTTGAAAATTTTTGTAAAGTTTTGAAAAATGGGGATTGATATAGTGGTTTATAGGTTAAGAATTGGATTATTTGTGATGCCTAGGAAAACAAAAAGTAATCTGTGTACACTGTGTGTGGGCAGGCGGAGTATAAGCGTATGTTTACGGCTTGCTGTCTGTGTTGACGTTACTGGGTGGGGATGTGGAGACGAATCCTGGACCGCCACGTACGCAAAAACAAAGGACGTTATCGTTTGCTGAGGCAGCGGTAACACCACCGGCACCGTCTTTGACACGTTCTCAAGATACATATGATACACACAAACGAACGACAAGATCTAACCTGGACAATGAGGTAATGGCTTTTCTACGAGAAATGAAAGCTGATGTGCGCGCTGATTTGTCCTTCATTAACTCTAAAGTTCATGACATTAGCAATACAGTAAATATGCTGAAATTAGAAAACGAAACTTTAAAGCAAGAAAACCAAGATATGAAAAGGCAGATTTATAACCTAAGCGCAAAAGTGGACAGCCTTGAAGGTCATTCACGTCGAAATAATCTGCGTTTTCACGGGATACCAGGTAAACTCGGGGAAAAGTGGGAGGACACAGAGCAGAAAGTGAGGCATTTTATTAAGGACAAACTTGGGCTGTAAGAATTAGAACATGTAGAAATAGAGAGAGCACATCGAGTAGGTAGTAGAAATGCTGATAAATGCCCAATTATAGCAAAATTTGCACGCTACAAGGATCGTGACACCATTCTTAGAAAGTCAACGCAAGTTTTTGACGGGCAATCAGAGTTTTCCGTACGCGAGGACTTTACTGAGCGAGTTCAACTACACAGGCGTGAACTTGGAAAGCGATTAGTTCAGGCGCGAAATCAAGGACAATACTCTTCAATGCGCTTTGATAAGCTGGGGATTGACAATGCAGTATACAAATACGACGACTTATCCGGGGAAATCACGAGAATTGGCAATACCAGTAGGGGACAATATACACGCATGACTAATAGCCACCGGGAGGTGAGAATGCATGACCGTGACGGCAGTGAAGCGGAACAGTCTGGATCAGAAAGCGAACTTGAGGCCGCGGGGGGGGGGGGGGGGGGGTAAACTAGGGCAGTGGTCAAGGCCCGAATGTAAACATAAGCATTATCACATGGAATGTATGTGGCTTAAGAAAACTTGCAAATAACAGTGACATTGTCAATTATTTGCGATCGTTCAACATTATTGGTTTATTAGAGACATGGAGTGATTATAATAACGAATTTAGTTATACATGTTTTGATTATGTTAGAACAAAATTAAGTACTGCATGGCGTAATAGCGGCGGTATAGCCGTTTACATTAAAAATCATTTGTTAAAAGATAACTTTATTTTTAAAATATGTCAAAATTATAAGGACTGCATAGTTATGTATATTAAAAGTTCTGTATATAGTTCTATGAGAGATATTAATATTGTATATTGCTTATGTTTCACCAGAAAGGTCATCAATATATGAGAAAATGAATGAGAAAAATGGAATTAAAGTTATTGATTTTAATATTTCAGCTCTAAGAGCCCTTTACCCAGATGCATATATATATTTAGCTGGCGATTTGAATGCACGTACTAAAAATTTATTAGATTACATACCAGATGATAATATAGATAACAACTACAATATGAATGATGACTATAACTCTGATATTTTTTATCTTCCACGGAATAACAAAGATTCCGAAAGATATAATTTGTTTGGAAAGTCTTTCAGTCAACTTTGTTGTACACATGATATGCATAATTTAAATGGGCGTATGTATGATGATGTTGTAGGAAATTTTACATGCCTTACTAATAATGGTGCTAGTGTTGTTGATTACCATATTGTACCTACAGAACTATTTTCGCATGTTACTTATTTTAATGTTGATATGCGTGACGAATCCGATCATTTGCCTGTATGTTCTAAAGTATTATTAGGCAAAACAAAAAGCACTGATGTTGACACTCGCGAACATAATCACGTACAAAACTGTAGCGAATGCCTGGTGAAAATAGAAAAATATAAATGAAAGGATACACACAAGAATAAATTCTTAAGATTATTCGAAAATAAATGTAAATCTGAACATGCGCAGATATTAAATTTAATCGCTAATGAGGATAATGACGGCACAATTGATAGAATAATATATTTGTACAAATACTCAGCATCCGAAATGAGGGTAAATTATAAAACTAATTCTCGAAGTAGCAATGACAACTCAGATAACCAACCATGGTGGGATAAAGAATGTAACGTGGCTAAACAATCGAAGTACGCGACGCTACGGAAGTTTCGAGTGACTTACTTGTACTGGATTATCAGCAATATGTAACGCTCCGTAGTGAATTTAAAAATATTTGTTTTGCTAAAAAGCAATTATATCAAACCGCAAAAAGAAACGAGTTAGTTTTATTTCGTTCAAACCCAAAGTTATTTTGGACATTAATAAAGGGTAGTCAAAACGTAAGAAATAAAGATACTCCTTATATAGACGCAGGTGCGTGGCATGCCTACTTTAAAAGCCTTCTTTTAAAGGAAAATCAACCAAATTTAAGCGATCTATATTTAGAGTCGTACGCAAATGGCGATGAGCAGGATCAAATCTTGGATTCCGCAAGGGACTGATTGTATTGGAGCCGAATTTTACAAAACTACAATTCATATAATAAAACCGATACTCCTTGCCCTGTTTAATCAGATTTTATTTACTGGACATTTCCCAGCTATTTGGCGAGATAGTATTATCGTTCCGGTGTATAAGTCAGGTGCTAAAGATGACCCTTCTAACTATAGGGGTATATCACTAATTAATGTAATGTATAAAATATTCTCTAATATTGTGTATAACAGGTTATGCAAATGGGCCGATATATACGACGAAAAATCGAAGAATCACAAGCTGGTTTCCGAACCGGATATTCAACGATCGATAATTTATTTACTCTTCAGGGCATGGTTCAAAAATATATATGTAGACCCGGGGGTAGACTTTATGTTTTATACGTGGACTTCCAAAACGCCTTTATGGGTTGATTCTTCTTAAATTATTTGCAACTATGTTTAGGAATGGAGTAAGGGGAAAGCTATTTCAAGTATTAAAATCTATGTATTCCAATTTACACGGATGTGTGAGAGTTAATGATAATTACGCTACACAAAACTTTAAATGTAACATAGGGACTAGACAAGGGGACGTAAGTAGCACTATAATCTTCAACCTGTACATAAATGAGTTGTCTCCCTTCCTAAGATCTAAAGGTCATAGCGGCATTTTTATCACCGAAGAAATTTCAGATATAATATGTATTTTTTTTGCAGACGACGTTGCAAGCTGCGCCGTTACTGCTGTTGAGTTACAATCACAATTGAACTCCATTTCTGAATTTTGTAAAAACACTGGTATGACAATTAACCAACAAAAGACTGAAATAATCGTATTTAGAAACGGCGGTCCACTTAGATCATACGAACAATGGGTTTATGACGACAAGCCGGTTAATGTCACATCAGTGTATAAATATATGGGTCTTCTATTTACGCCAAAATTATCATGGAGAAAAGCTAAAGAAAAACTCGCGGCTCAGGCCAGAAAATCCATTTTTGCTATTAAATCTTACCAGAAATCTTTTGGACATTTTTCGCATACTGATTGTTTTAAATTGTTTGATTCCATGGTCAAGCCTATACTTATTTATGGATCGGAAATATACGGAATAGAATTCTCAGATGTTCTTGAGCAAGTTCAAATTCAGTATTGTAAAGATTTTCTTGGTGTAAATAACTGTGTCAATGACAGTGTTGTATTAGGAGAATGTGGTAGATTACCTCTTTGTATAGAACACCATGTAAAATGCATTAAATATTGGTGTAAGTTAATTAGTATAACAGAAAATCGATATCCAAGAAATTGTTATATAATGTTAAAACTACAAGACGATATTGGAAGAAAAAATTGGGTTACATATATATAAATATTTTGTTCAGCTATGGGTTTGGTTTTGTTTGGCTTAGTCAAGAGGTAGGAAACATAGAGTTATTTTTACTGTCGTTTAGACATAGACTGGTTGATTGTAAAAGACAGAACTGGCTAGAAAGCATTAGAAGTTCCCCAAGATGTGATACATACAAACACTTTAAATCTATGTTAAATCCAGAAAAATATTTATATATCGATATACCATTCTTTGCTCGAAAATCTTTAGCTAGATTCCGCTGTTCAAGTCATAAATTAGCCATTGAAACTGGTCGATATTTAGGGATTTCAAGAGAAAATCGCATTTGTAGTTATTGTTTAGTTCACTGTTTTGACAACTGTATTGAAGACGAGTTTCATGCATTTTTTAAATGTCCTAAATATAGCCAAGAGAGGCAAAGATATATTTTTTCATGGTTTAATGGTGAACATGATTTTCATAATTTCTGTAATCTTATGCAAATTTTAGATGACAGAAAATTAAAAAACATAGCATTCTTTGTTAATGAAATAATGAAAACGAAAGATTTAGATTTAAATTGACTCAACACAACTCAATTCATGATATTTCTGTAATTTGTATTCTGTATTTTGGGCCGTTGGCCTATATTTACACAATAAACTGTTGTCTTGTCTTGTCTTGTCTTGTCTTGTCTTGTCTTGTATTGTCTTGTCTTGTCTTGTCTTGTCTTGTCTTGTCTTGTCTTGCTATTATCACAATGCAAAAACCCCGCGATAAGTGGTTATGAAGTTTATTCTTTACCGCGTAATTTTTAGACTGTTGGCGGACCAACGGTCTTTTGAGAGGGTAATTTCCAAAACAGGTATCGCGAAAACTACTTGTTTTCTTTGCGGGCTATTAGTCAGTAAATCGAAACCAGAAGGGTCCTTTTCAAAACAGCAAAATTTCACACCCGTTTTCTTACATTTTAGTTATTAAAGATAATGTATGTAATATGTATCATAATGTGTATATCATGTGATTTATTACAATTACAGTTTGTAAAAAGGTCAATTTATAAAAAGATAACTTTAGGTCTAATTACCCCAAAACGGAAGTCACATCCTCAGGGTTACATGCTGTCAGTTAGATAATAAGCACATATGGTTGAGTGCAGGATGCATATAATTTGTAAAATACAGTTTAAATGATATGTTTTGGTATCATTTTAAAGGTATATATGTAAGCAATAGGAAAAAAGTCTGTTTTTGTGCACTACTTTTTGTCTAGTGGTTCCCAGCTTCATAACTTTTGGCCCATGTATTCATGCGCAAAATGGCAGCCTCCATGCCCGTCAAAACCGGTGTTTTTTCTAAGGTAAATATTTTGAGTTACAACACATAAACTTTTTGACATGCTGTTTTTTCAAAAGTTATGAAACAGACTTTTTCTTATTGCTTACATATATACCTTTAAAATGATACCAAAACATATCATTTAAACTCTATTTTACAAATTATATGTATCCTGCACTCAACCATATGTGCTTATTATCTAACTGACAGCATGTAACCCTGAGGATGTTTACTTCCGTTTTGGGTAATTAGACCTTATATTTCTTTGGCTAAGAAGCACTATTGGTGCGCCTAACTACTACGCTTCATCGGTTATTCTGGCCCTTGCAGATTGACTTGTTAACTGCTATGTAAATAATTCCGTTTGCATAAGATAATTAGCTCGAACAAAATATTGTTTCGTTACTTACAAACTAGTTTTCATCAACAACATCAACAACAATTTTGATCAAACACTGTATCAGACACTATAAAACAGAGGTGGGATTGGTTTTCAAGCGGAAGAAAAAACAGACAAGGTGGTGGAGTGGCTTTGTTGGTTGACAAAAAAATGAAAGTACAAGAGCGAAGAGACATTGTCAAAGATGGAGTAGAGACTATTTGGTGTGACATTCATACTAAGGACATTAGCTTTCTCGTCGGGTCAGGATACATTCCACCAGAAAATGTTAAAATGCTTAAAGATCTCTTCACTGTTATAAATAATGTTACTAGAAAAGAACTGCCTGTTATGATTCTGTGCGACTTTAATGCCCACCATCAGTACTGGCATGACAAGGATAACAATTTGTTACAGTCAGTTCTACATGAATATTTAATGGGAAGTTCACTCGTAGTGATGAATAATGAAAAGCCTACAAGAAAATACAAAATTATAGATCTGATTATTGTTGAACCGAAAATAATAACATATTTTAGCAAGTGGAATGTACAAGATAAAGTGTATTTGAACACAGATCACAGACTAATAACTTTTGAATTAGGAAAAATAACAAACTGGGAAGCAACTGAAAGGTGGGATTTCAAAAACACAGACTGGGGAACATGGGAATCAAGATGTTAAATAGAAATTTCTCGATGGTTGGAAAAGAGAGAAGATTCAGAAGATATAAACACAGTTTACGATTCAGTTATAATTTTGGACTCAGCCAGTGAAATTATTCCAAAAAAGAAGATATGTCCAAATAGTAAAGGCTTCTTGAAGAAGGAATTGTCGTATCTCTCAAAAGCATTCAAAAAAGCAAAAAGACACTGTCAAAAGCGTTCTGATCCAGCCAATAAATTATCTATAAAAGCTGCTAGAGACAGTTACCTGACAACTGTAGTAAAAAGCCAAACATGATTACCTGGATAAATTAGCGAAATATTTGAACCCCAAAGATCCAAGAAAATTCTGGAAAATTGTAAACAACACCAGGAAAAATGTCAGCCAAGGGATTATTCAGCCAATAGTTAGATCAGATAAGTCAGTGGCAATAAGTGATGAAGATATCTTTTATGGACTTAAAGAGACTTATGGGAAAGAGCATCTTGATGTAAAAGTGTCATCACCCGACTAGTATCGCATGGTAGAGGTAATAATTATCGAAAAGAAGGAGAAGGAATCTATAAAACAAAACATTACCAGGGATTCCGAAGATTCAGACATTGACATAAAAGAAGTGGATGCAGCAATAGCAAACACAAATAAGGAGTGTCCCTAGTCCTGAAGAGAAAATATTTGGGTAATGATATACAGAGCAGGTGATAAGATGCGTGAATGTCTTCGGTACCTTTTCCAACAGTGCTGGTCAAATGGTCAATTACCAGAAAGTTTCAAGACAGACCCCAAAATGATGCTTCCGAAGCCAGGTAAGGAAAAGTCCTACGGGCTGTATCACATTAGAGAGCATCATAGCAACAATCTAAGAAAGGATTGTAAAGAACAGGCTTGTATGGGAACTAGAGATTGAGCAAGGTATGTAAAAGTTTCAAAATGCTTACAGAAAGAGAAAGTCTTGCACTCAAGCCATTTTACGACTTACACAAAGCCTTCAAGAAGCAAAAAATGAGAAGAAAATATCAGCTCTCATTGCTATGGACTTTGAATCAGCTTTCAAAAGAGTATAGCGAGCCGGGCTTCTTAAAAAAGCATACGAGTGCAACATTAAAGGTAGACACTGGGTTTTTCTTAGAGAATTCATAACTGACAGGACATTTTATTTCATGGTCAATGAATACACTTCCCCTAAAATGATCTCAAGAGTCGGCATTCCACAGGACTCAGTTCTAAGTCCCATATTATTCAATCTATATACATGGGATACCATGACAGCCATAGAAAGTAAATTCACAGAGTTTGCTGACGATTCAACAATTTGGACCAGTTCTGAAAAGCTAGAAGATGTCACCCTCCAACTAAACAAAGATTTAAAGAAAAGTGAATATTGGTGTGAAAAATCGAACATGAGTGTATCACCTGGAAAAACTCAAGCTATGTTTTTTTACAAATGATAATGGTGTGTCAATTGTCAACTCTGGATTGAACTTCAAAGGGAAAGAGATAGGACTAGTGACAGAAAAGAAAATACTTGGTATAATTATCGACAAAAACCTAAACTGCGACAAATACATCCAAGCCAAAACTACTGCTGGATATAGAGCACTTAGTTTTCTTGACAGCTTTATCAGCAGAAATCGTGGTTGCTGTCAGTCTACATATATGCGCCTGTACCAGTCATTGGTGTTTCCAGTTATGGACTTTGGGGCTGCCATTTTGTCGACTGTAACAGAAAAGTGTGTTAAACAGTTTGAAGGAGTGCAGAGAAGTGCAATGCTTAAATCACCAGGCTGTTTACAGAGCACAGGCACTGAAACATTATAAGTTTTAACAAACACGCTGCCAATTAGTGTCCACTTGAAACTGCGTCAAGCGCAAGAATGGTAAGAATAGCAAAAAAATCTGAAGATGATCCATTGAAAGATGACTGGAGTAATTGGGTTGAAAAAATAAACAGCTATACAGGAAAACCTACAACATTTTCAGTTCTAACCAGTAGGTTTTCATAATTTAATGACAAAGTGGATATAGAAAACATCGAAAAGTAGTTTCAATACACTGAAAGTTTCATGGGTTTATCAAAAACGAAGCAAAAAAGTTAAGTTCACAGATTTCAAGACAAGTAAGGACATTCAAACTACACACATAATGGACTTACTGGATAAAAGCTCAAATGAATATAGGGGTGTCACAATATACCGGTATATTGGTTTATTGCAATATTTGATTCAGCAATAAAATATCGCAATATGAATGTCCATACCGATATATCGCATTATGTATGTGGTATTTTTACAGTTTTTTTTTCCTGTTGTTATGACCTTGGTTACAAAAAGTTTGCCTGAATTAAAACACTCTGTATGTAACACAATAAATACAGTGAACAGCCATGACAGGCTGTTTTAGAGTGTTGCACGTAATTGTTTTGCTTTTCTAACTGCTGTATTTATATTGGTATTTTTGCGCATGTCATCGACCTCCGTGAAAATAAAAAGTTCAACCACCGTCCTATAAACTATTGCGCTCTTCCATAGTGATTTTATCAGTCTTAAGCTTATTAAATACATAAATACAAAGGTAGCGAATTATCGCAATAAATATCGCGATAAATTAAAAAAATATCGAAATAATTCGCGATATGGATTTCTAATATTGTTACACCTCTAAATGAAGATGTTTTAGCATTTACTGACGGTTATGCACTTGGCAACCCAGAACCCACAGGAGCTGGAGCAGTAATATACACCAATCGCTACCACTGAACACCAGTTCTACTTCACAAGGGAGTTTCATATTATAGCAATAGTTTTGCTGGTGAAATAGTTGGTACAGAGTTAGCGCTAGAATTCCTGGATTAAGTGAAAGAAATACATTCAAGAAAAATTCACATATTAACAGATTTTCAGGCAGCAATTCATAATATTACTTCTTACGAACTTCCAAAAATGAAAACACAATCGGTAATAAATATCAGAAATCTTATAGTATCACAAGAAAATAAACAAAATCATATTGAGGTACACTGGACTCCTGGACACAAAAACATCGCTGGGAATGAATTGGCAGATCAGGAGGGAAAAAAAGGGCGATAGAGATGATCAACAGCAATAATTTCACTAAGAAAAAAAGATGTCAGAGAAGTTACGTCGTTTATAAGCAAAGACAACAGAAAAATGGAATTTCCAGTACAAAAATTCTACAACAAGGAACAGCCTACAAGAAATATTCACAACAGTTGGGTCAAGAATATGTGTTGGTGAAGAAAACTGAAAAGTATTTGGAACTGTCAATCAGCTGGTGAGTGGACATACAAGACTCAGAGACCATTGGTCCAAAATCACTAACCAAGATAATGTTACATGTTCTATCTGTGGATGTCCAGAAACAGTCAATATGTGAGTGTAACTTATACGCGGAAAAGAGACAGAAAAGAGTTGGAGCTATAATGCAGCTCTTACACTGAAATCAACTTCAGTGTGAGTCTATAGATTTGAAGGTCTTAATTGGAGAAATCGAAGGCATATCAAAGGGAACTAGAAGAGAATTTATGGAGACATTTTGCCGATTCCTAGAAAACACTCGACGTCTAATTAAAAACTAGTAATCAACTTTTCAAACTCAGTCGTAATAGTATTAAAGTATCGCGTGAACAATCACATAGTGGTATAGCACCTAGTCGACAACGACGTTTGAGTCAGTACAAAGTGACCATAGCCACATCGAGGCGACAACGACGCCAACATTAGATTCAACAACAACTAATATTCATGTATTAAATGTAATAACCACTTGATAGATCTATTGACAAAATAATTCCTTGTTGCGTAGAGGAAACGAAACCCATGTAAGTCATTTACAATGCTGATTTTAGTGATCCGCGGCTTTACTTTCACTTTATTGCTCGTAGCTGGTTAATCCGGATAACATTTTCGGATACTTATTATAGGAATGTCAACAACAACAAAGATACAAAATGCTATTTATAGTCGGAGTTTAACAACAATCAACATTAGCTATGTATACCTATTGACCGACATAAAATACAAAGCATGATTATAATATTAATAGCCAGATTATAAATAAAACAGCATGATTATAAATATATATATGATCAAATGAGAAACAAGATTATCATAAGAGAAAAGAAATATATATAAAATAGACATATATTATTATAAAAGAAACATAATTATAAAAGAAACCTGTTTTAAATACAAGAAACATGGTTATAAAATTAGATATATTTCAACCCGTACATGGTCCGTTAAAACATGCACATAGTGTTAAGTGGAGCAGGCAAAACCGGCCCCAGTCAAAACTGGCCCTAGTCTAAAACGGCCCCAAAAATGCAAAACCGGCCCCAATGGTGTAAAACCAGCCCCAAATTGTTTATGTAAGAATTGAATGGATGTTATTTTATGTATTTGTATGTTACAATATTTGGAGCGGCTTTGGTTAATTGTTATATTGTGTATCGGTTTAACATGAAATGAGCGTAATTATTGCATGAATTAGCAACTAATTATAGAGCAAGTTTAAAAAGGTTGTGTTATTATAAAGTGGAAATTACTTAGTATGTAATTATGTTGAAATAAAATGATTGAAGTTGTTTGTTAATTATTGTTTTATGGTATGATACAGAATTACATGAAATTTCGTGTTTCCAAGTGTATTAAAAATATATAATTCGTATTGTGGTCATACAATTACTCAAGTGTATATACATGTATATGAAAACATATAAATCGCTAATTTTAAAAAATAGTTAAATGTAATAATAATGTTCGTATTATAACAATGTATAATGATATTTTATGGCAAGCGCTGTATTGAAATAGTGAAAAAGTGTAATGTTAAATTTGTTATGTACATATCAATAGGAAAACACATGAAACGTGCATTTGGGAAGAAATAACATATTTATTTAGAAGACATTAAGTACGTATTTAAATACTTATTTATAAATTTTGAAAACAAATCACTCCAAAAATACAAAAGCATACATGCCATAATTTTTTCAGGCCAAAATGAGACATTGACAAAAAATCGGCGGTACATTTGACTTTTCAGCTGGACACCTTAATATCATTATTTTGTAGCATGGCCAATGGATTGTTATAATCGTATTAATTGTCATATCGTTCATGTACATAATACATGTATACATAACATGTATACACTCACTATGGCTAACACGTTTTCATTTTATGAAAACGTCAAACAAAATTAAATTTACTAAACGTCACCGTTTATACGGTATACCCTAGCTTTTAAAAGCTAAAGCATCCATTTCGCGCAATGATGTCACATTCAAACCTACTTTTCTCATTCTATACATAGAGTGTGACGTCACTGCTTTCGTCTAGTTGCGAGAAGCGACACCTGGTGGACACAGTGCACTTTTCTCGTTGTTCTCGAATCATAAGGTTACACTCAATCTAGTTACGGGGCCTTTTTTATTTGATAAATAATGTTCTTACTAGCATTTGTTTAGTGCTTTATTTGTTTTTAATCGTTACCACTGTTGAACTCATACTAGTGATTGGATAATTAATGAAGTATAAAAATCTTGATTTAAAAACATGTATATTATGTATGCTTTGTTCTTGCAAAAAACGGCGGGAAAATGTCCTTTTGCATGTCATGCCAACGTGCATCAAATGTTAACATGCACATATACATGTTGAACTTCGTGTAAATCTTTTGTTCTGAAGAAAAACGCTCGAAAATAATGCTGACATGTACAACGTCATATAAACACTTTTTAGCGCAGAGGACTGTGAGATCTTTTCTTTTGAAAAAAAGTTTTGTAGCGCATAACATCAAAATTATGTATCTGTATGGCGAACATATGCAGTTGACATTTCCTCTTTAGCAAAATCGATAACATAATTGTCGTTCAGATAGGTCAGTATTGATCTATGGCATACATTTACGCCCTTCATGTGATGACTACCAGCAATTAGCGACCGCGGATTATAATTATGACCACCATCCTGCGAAAGCGTGACAAATGATTAATAAACCACTGTTTGGGTTATCATACCTGCTCCTCGTTGACACACGGCTAGCGGCATTGTTGTCATAGGAACCAATTAAGGATTTAACGATAAGAAGTAAATTGTTGACCGTGCAACTTTTATTGCACACTGACATCGATTTTTGTGATTGACCGGGACAAAATGCATCTGAGCGGGACGCCAGGACAAACCTCGCGAAACCGGGACAATCCCGGCGAGACTGGGATGTATGGCATGTATGACCAAAGACATTACTTGCACATTTGATAATATTAACAATTTACGTGTAACACAAAAACGTGCCATTTGGGGTGGTGCTAGTTTCAATTGATTTATCAAATTTTTACGCAATGTTATGCAATGTTTTTCACACATTTTGGGGAAATGTCATCAATATGTGACAGGTATACAACACCTCAACCTGTTATGTTTAATATAGAAAACATAATTGAGTTACTTTATGTAGTAAGTGTGTGCACTATACCATTTGTAAATCGATTAAAATGCATTAAAGTCTGTATAAATGCCGTTTATTTGGGGTATTAGATTAATAAATAACATAAAGAAGCATACCCACAATACAGAATAACCCTATTATTATTATTTTGCAAAATAGGTTCCAAGATATTCTTATTTCAGATTGACCAGTTGATGTAAATTATTTCAAGTTCCTCATTGTTTCTTTACAAAGAATTTTAACCTGTTTTTGAAAAATAGGATTACTACAATTAAATGTAAAATTTGAAATTTAGAAATATTATTGCAAAATTAAGATTGTCTTCCAATGTACCTATACTTTTTATAGGTGGTGGTGATTTTGTGTGTCAATCATGTTGTCATAGATAAGTAATGTGCGAATTACGTATGAGAATAGTAAAAACTAATAAAAAATTAAAACTCCAGACGTAACACTATCTTTTTAGCTCACCTGAGCATGAAGTGCTCAGTGAGCTATTGGTATAGGGGACCTCTCCGGCTTCGTCCAGCGTCCGTATGCCGTGAACAGTTTGGACCGTTTTCGAGATAAGTACTCCTTTTTTTATTCAGTCTTGACCTAACTTGCACACTTTTTGTATGACCATAAAATCTCGGATGGGATTGTTATTGGGTCAGATCACACCAGTAACACCAGTGTTATTGCCCCTTTTTCATGCAAAAAAGGGCAAAAATGCCATTTTCCAACATATAGACTTTATTTTTTATCCAATCTTAACCAAACTTTCACAGTTTGTGTATGACCATCAGATCTCAACAGACACCAAACATGGGTCAGAAAGTGTTTCAAACACCAGAGTTATTGCCCTTTGTTTATTAAAAGATATACAAAAATGGACATTATTCAGGATAGAGACTTCATTTTTTATCCAATCTTGCACAGTTAGTCTATAAGATTATAGTTGAAGTCGAATATAAGCAAGACCGGACCAGATACACCAGAGTTATTGCCCTTTGTGAAAAAAATATGCAAAAATGGACATTATTCAGGATAGAGACTTCATTTTTCATCCAATCTTCACCAACCGTGTACAGTTTGTTTATGAACATAAGACTACAGGTAAAGTCGAATAAAAGCATGATCAGGCCAGAAACACCAGAGTTATTGCCCCTTGTGTTTGGAAAAAAACATCAACAAGTTATCAATGATTGGCTTGCACACACGATTTTTGATTCAATGTTGACCAAACTTACACAGTTTGCGCATGACCATAAAAATTGATTGATAAAATTTGATTTCCAACAGTTGTAAGACTTGCATGCAGTTATTTGTACATGCAACTTAGATGTCTTCATAGAGCCTGCATTAACATAATTGGACAGAAAATCATCACTCAAAAAGCAAAACTTGACCTTATAGCACAGCCATCGCAATTATCGCATTGCAACTTGTTCTCCAAAACTGTTTGCGAAGAAGACATCAAAATCTACTGTTTCTGCAATTTCCAGAATTGTCAAGGACTTAATGAAAAAGGGTCAGGTAAGAATATCAAGAAAAATGATTTGAGAACCATCAGCAAAAAACCGCACATCCACTACCCAACTAATACTTTAGTTGGCCGATTGCACTAACCGATGTTTTAAATCAAAATTGATCCTATCCCCCTCTGCGTATTGTTCAGATACCTTAATTTTCAAACCTGTCACAGCAGTGTAGTCTTCATCTGTACCAGTTCTCAGGTGAGCGCTTTGGGCCATCATGGCCCTCTTGTCTTACAATTCTTGCTGAATTACCAACATTATTGTGAACTACTATAGATTCCCAGTAAATTTATGTTGGAGGCCCGTACTTCGAGGTAAGACGAGTTACCGAGACTATTCGGCCCCTAGACTTTTCGGTCCCTAAACTAATTTACAATTGGGTAGATAAATTGGCCCCTTTGACAATTCGGCCCCAATATGTATTTGTCTGTGTTATGAATTATGTATTTGTGATATTTAACAAAGACGTTAAAGGTAATTTGTAATAAATTAATAATACCTATATTTAATTCAATAATGTATTCTCTATTGTATTCATTTCAATTATAACTGTATACTTTCCCACATAAAACACATACATCCGCACACTTGAAAATTAACAGCCGTACACACAGATTTTAATTGAATTATCTCCTTTGAATAGATATTTAAGGAAGTTGAAAGTTATTTATAGCTCACGTCACCTTTGGCTTCGGATAGTAAAATCTTGTCTATTTTTTTTCCTTAAAAAAAGATGTTCAAACAAAACAAATACAATACAAGCAAAAGAAAGAAACGAAACCATTTGTAGTTCACCATTGACAACATTGGTTTAAATTATCCAGAATTTAGGGTGAGTTAAAAGAAAATCCTTTTTTTTTAGGATTCTTTAGGTCAAAATTTTAACTTTTGTATACCTTGCTTGTTACTCTTTAGATAAGGATATTTATTTTAAGACATTAATTTGTTATAAGTGTACATTGCACAGGAAACTAAAAAGTGGCTGATTTTTTACGAACACTTGAAAACAGACATTTTATACGTTGTTTATATCCGTTTGTTTAGTTTCCTTTCACACGTCCATTTCTATTTAAACTTACAGGTTAGATGGTTTTGAACCTAGGATCATTAATGTAAAGTTTATTTTTAATCAGTTGTGTGTGTACAACGCGATATTAATAAAAAATAAAAAATCCCAAAGTGGCCGGAATTATGTTCATTACCAGTAGAATAAGTTTATTATTTATTTAATTTCTTGAAGCTGCAATGACTAAATAACCAAATTTTTGACTCAATACCAGTACTTTGTCATATGTGCCAAATATATTTAATACATACTTTTATTGGCACTTAAAATAATGGGTAAACCAAGGACATTGTTGTCACTATTAGGACAATCTTGTTGATAGCTTTTACCTTTTTCTCCCCAGAGCACAAGATCCCACCATAAATTTTTCAGTAAAATAATTATTGCTGAAAATCGCAGCTATGATTCAAATTGGTCCCAACTTCCGATGAGTCTCTAGTAAGCAAATTTAGGCAGAAGTGCTGGGACACACTGCTGGTCCTCGCGTAATGCACCGCACCTTCGATGCAGAAGGACCTCATATTCTTCGAAATACACACACATTGACTAATAAATAAAAGAGAGCCAATACATGTAAAACCAAAATGGTGTGCGCTTGTAAATTACTGATACATTGTTGTGGAATTAATTCTTTTTATAGCATATATATTTTATTGCAAAGTATTACTATTACAATTGTAGCCTTTTTTGGCAGGGGGTGGTGAGTATTATAATAGTGTTACAGTTAAATATTTTGGGTAAACTTGTATAATTTGTTATTTCAGGTCCGAATATTGGAAATCACAACCAAAAAAATTTTGCGAATTCTGCAAATGTTGGATAACAGACAACAAACCAGTAAATATTTCTTTTATAAATAAATATTATATAATTTTCTAAAAAATGTGCATCATTAAATGATTATTTGAAGCCTTTGATATTATTTTGAATGGTGACTAAAAGTATTTCAAATACACATATATAATTTATTTTGTTATTTTAATATGAGGTGCGTCATGGGAAAACCGGACTTAATGCATGGCGTAAAGTGTCGTCCTGGATCAGCCTGTGCAGTCCGCACAGGCTGATCCAGGACGGCACTTTCCGCCTGCAGTGGATTTATGTTTAGAAGAGACTTCATCGACACAGAAAATACCATAAAAGCGGAACGTTCCGTCCCGGATTAGCCTGTGTAGACTGCACAGGCTGATTCGGGACGACACTTTACGCACATGCATTAAGGCAGGTTTTCCCATGACGCGCCTCATATGTTTTTCATCTTTTATTATGCATCATCTAAATTACACAGCCTGAGGTTGATGTGAATATTGCAATGACTGCTACTTGTTTTTTCAGAGTGTAGATTTTCACGAAAAAGGCAAAAGACATCAAGAAAATGTCAGACTGAAAATCGATGAGGTATAAACTTGTGTAAGCATGTAATACCGTCAACTAAGAAATAGGACCTTACTTGTGATAAAAAGTCATACAAATTAGTTCAGTATCTTTTACTTAGTTTTCCTAGGAACAAAACATGTCCCATTTTGTAACCTTTTAAAATGTCATATTTCCATAGCTGTAATTGCTGATTTTGCCTATTTACAGTAGAACATTTTTCCCTTGCTTCCAAAAAATGTTTTTGTCATACATTAAATTATAGAAATACAATTGATGTCATGAACATCTACCAGTACTATCTTTGATTTGTCTTTTTTTCAGGCAAAAAAGAAAGGATTTGAAGCTGAAAAGAAAAAACAAAAAGAGAATGCATACCTGGACAAAATGGAAAAGGTAATATCTGTGACTGGTAATAGCCATTTCATGTTAAATTATTTTTATAAATGATTTGTAGAATTTTGACACATGTGAGAATAAAAGTATATAGATTAGATTAAGAATTATAAATAAGAATATCAGATGTGTCTTTTAAGCTCTTCGTTGAAAATAACACAGTGCAATAAATTACAGTAGTTAAAGCAAAGAAAAAAGTAACCGATACATGTTCAAAGAAGGAAGTTACTCCAACATTGGTTGTCTTTTAAATTAAACCCCCACAAATGAAGTTTAGGGGGGGGTATATAAGAGTGAGCTTGTCGGTCCGTCTGTCTGTGTTAGTTTTTGGTTTCCGGATGAGAACTCAAGAACGGCTTGACATATTCAAATAATTTTTGGTACACGTGTAACATCATAGAATATAGGTCAAGTTCGATGTTAGTTACAAACCACTAAATTTTGACAGAGTTATGGCCCTTTATTTGACTTAAATTCCTTAAAAACATAGTTTCCTGACCATAACTCAACAATGGCTTGACATATTAAAATAATTATTGGTACACATGTGTAGCATCATAAAATACATATCAAGTTTGACTTTGGTTATAAACCACTAAAGTTTGACACAGTTATGGCCTGATTTTGACTTAAATTCTCCCCAAAACATGGACAATAACTCATGGAAGGCTTCACATATATAAATTATTTTTGTACATAGGTGTAACATCATAAAATACAGATACAGTTCAACTTTGGTTACAAACCACTAAATGTTGACAGAGTTATGGCTCCTATTGAAATTATATTTTTCCAAATACACTGTAGACAAATTCACAAATTAAAGCATTTTCTCTCTGTCCATTTCTTTCGAATGGATGCCATAGTTTTGTGACAAGGCCATAATTGTGGGGGTATATCTGTCACTCAAGTGACAATTCTAGTTTATAATGAAATAATATTTGTTAATAAAGCATTTGTAGAGCTTCCAGATAAATAGTCAGACATGGTTATTTCACAATTATTTAAGTTATCATCAGTTACAATTTAATTTTTTGCTATATGCCACGTCTAGGAAAATGTTGTTTGTTGAATAAAAAACATCGGAAATTGGTAAGTGGATGAAACAAAATATAAACCATGATATTGGTTCTTCGATTCTAAATCTGTACAAAAAAAACAACACAACATTATTTTAGCATGAGAAGAGTAACGTGTATTTTTCTTCATGTAGAAGCATTTAGTTCTGCATGTATGGTTACATGTGAGGTTACAGTCAACTGATATTGTGTAACTTCATTTTGAATGCACAGGCTGCCATGGAGGCATTTAAGAGAGACATAGCAGAAAACCCAGAGCTTGCCAAACAATACAACGTCAAAGTGCCTCAAGGTGAGAAACTTCGGAACCACAAAACAGGGACTTTGTTTATAGAATTTTGCAGTGTTGTTTTTTCCTTATATATCTTTGTTTTTTTCCTTATATACCGGGCCCGGCTAGCTCAGTTGGTAGAGCGCTGGGCTGTCAGTCTGGGGATCGTGAGTTCAAACCCCAGCCAGGCCACATAACTTGTGTGGGGATAGGTCATGAAATTATTTCTATGGCCTTTCTCCCCTTACCGCTGCTTGAAGTAGGGCAGTTGTCATAGGTATGTGCACTTAGTACTGGTAAACCGCTTAGATCGACTGAGCTTGCCCAGGAAAAGTGTGAGTAGGTTAACTGACTGCCGTGATATGACTGAAATCCTGTTAAAAACGGCGAAAAAATTCAAACATACAAACAAATTTTTCCTTATAGCCTATTTCTTTATTTATTATACATGTACAGTCTGGTTCGAGCGAAACAAACATACTGGTATTAAGCAATTTGCAGTGTTGGTGTGATTGAGTCCGATGCAAGTAAACTCTGATATACATCACTTTCTGAAATGTTGACAAGAAATTATTTTGTGTCACTCATCTAAGCTAACATACTCATAGTTACGAAATTTTGTAATGTCAGCCACAACACTTGAGTAATTTCACAAACTTGCTATAAAGTAATTATGCAAATCAAATGGTCCGACTTCCTGTTGACTGGTGATGATTTTTTTTTTCACTTAAGCTGTACTGTACATTTGTTTAAAAGTGAAAGATAGAAACATTTTCATATTTAATCTTTGCTGATATTAAGAATGTTTTTGTTTCTACTCATATACATTGTAGCTACAAATGAGTTTGACCCGAGATACTGAATTAATGATTCAACAATAGTCAAATAATGTATATTTAATTTTAGTTGCAAATTTAATTTAACGCCAAATGTCTCACTTATAGAACAAAAAGCGGACATAAATGTGTTCCGTAGCTTCATTGTAGTTTAGGTACCAGTATTGAAGGCTATTCAGAAGCTTCATTGTAGTTTGGGTACCAGTATTTAAGGCTATTCAGAAGCTTCATTGTAGTTTGGGTACCAGTATTTAAGGCTGTTCAGAAGCTTCATTGTAGTTTGGGTACCAGTATTTAAGTCTATTCAGAATTTTCATTGTAAATTGGGTACCAGTATTTAAGGCTGTTCAGAAGCTTCTTTGTAGTTTGGGTACCAGTATTTAAGGCTGTTCAGAAGCTTCATTGTAGTTTGGGTACCAGTATTTAAGGCTATTCAGAAGCTTCATTGTAGTTTGGGTACCAGTATTTAAGGTTGTTCAGAAGCTTCATTGTAGTTTGGGTACCAGTATTTAAGGTTGTTTAGAAGCTTCATTGTAGTTTGGGTACCAGTATTTAAGGCTATTCAGAAGCTTCATTTTTTGTAGTTTGGGTACCAGTATTTAAGGCTGTTCAGAAGCTTCATTGTAGTTTGGGTACAGGATTTAAGGCTGTTCAGAAGTCTTGCTGTGTTTTGATGAAATCTGAGCACAATTCGTGTATCAAGCACAACATTGTAAAACATGTTTGTATCTTGAAACTTTCCCAGTTTTGGAATGGTTCACTTATGTATATGTTTTGCGAATGTTTTTACAGTGTACTTTGTAAATTTACTGTACGTTTAGAATCAAATGTCCCACTGATGAAATGTAAAGTGAACATTACTACATCAAAGTAAAACCTGTATCCTTCAACCTGTCCCCAGTTATGGAAGGACCCCAGTTACCCGAGGGTTTCATCCCAAAGCCCGTGCCCCTTGATGGAGACGACTTGAAGGGGGACGCAGGGGAAGAAGGGGAGTGGTATGAAGCTGTGTCCGAAATGGGCTACCCGTACTACTGGAACACTGCAACAGGGGGTAGGTGTGTCTGTATCGCAGAGTGTGGGCTGCTCTCGCTCTTTTCAGCTGATTTCTTGATTACAGCCACCAAGGAGGTTATTTTATTGTTTGTGCCACAAACCACGTAACTCTGTTTTGTATTTTGACAGAGTTATGCCTTCTTTTTTCACATAGTTTTTCAGTATATAAAGTTTTTATTCAAAAGCCTTATAATTTCTAAACTACATAAGCTTTGTAATCAACTACAGCATCGGGTGCAGCAATCCCCATATCTCAGTTTTGTATTTTGACAGAGGTATGCCCACTTTTCACATAGGTTTTGGGGATAAAAGTTTTTGTTCCGAAGTCTTATAATTTTTAAACTACATAAGGTATTCACTTGAAACTTGGATTTTTTAAATGAAATAATTGCCATAACTCAGTTTTGTATTTCAACAAATTTATGCCCCTTCCACTGTCCAAAATATATACCAACTGAAATACTTCGAATAGTGGAGCTCGCTGTCCTGTGACAGCTCTTGTCTAGATTATTGTATGATTTCTTCTGTTATTTTTGTTGTTGTTGAAACAAATGCAGAAAATGATGGCATAAATAGAATTGTATGTAAATGTTTAACTAAGAGAATTTTGGCACAAAAATACTTTCAAAGCATCCTTAAATAAACTTTTTTTTCAACATCAACCTACAGGTACTGAACTCTAAAAATAATTTATTTATGTTTGCAATTTACACTACACTGTATTTAGTGAATATAGTACGTATTTAGGTAGCAATAGAGTATTTTTGATTGTCACTACATATACTACTAGTAATTTGTGTTAAACTGACACTTACGGTAATAATGCATATGTAAACTTAAACTTAGTATATATATGTTTGAAGCATTGGTCAGTTGTGCTGAACATTATTGAAGCCTCGTCAAAATCGCATGAAAAAAGCTGTTATGTAATAATTATTGATTCACTTATTCACAGTATGCATGCAGGTAGTGCATTCTCTTTCACGTTTCTAGCAAGCTTCATAGAACAGTCAACTGATTTTCAATTTGTGTAGTACCTGTTTTTCATTTATCTATACACTCTTGATGCCATGTAAGAAATGTAGAATTCCAATGGTTTATTTAGTAAAAAAAACACAACTATAGTATAAATAATTGCGCGGATCGTTAACGAAACACAATACCTTGTTCTCAGGGGTAATGTAAGCACTTGATTAATGATCAACAGATACAAATGTACAATGTTGGTCAGTATATTGGATGTGTACATAACAATAGGATGGTTATACAAATTGTTCTTGTTTGGTTACTTAAGTGACACATGACCACTAACTGTTGTTATACTGTGCTAACACATTCTTAGAAATGCGCCAAAAATTGCTAATAGACATAGGATTTTCAATAGTCATGTGCTATGAGATAATTATGAGTGTTGTCATCAATGTTTCTGGTAGACAGCGACTATTTATTTTTGACCTCACAATTTTCGTTCCTTGTACTTTGAAAGACAAATGAAGTGTGAATTTTGAGTTTATTAATGAACATGTTTCACGTTCACATTTCTTATGATTAGGGCTGTTCGAGGAAAAAAGGTGAGGGGGGGGGCGGAACGCCCGTCAAAAAATGGGGTATCACCAACACAACTTTTTTTTTTCAAGCCATTGATAATCCGTTTTATCCCCTTTATCGCCCCCCCACTCACAGAATTTTAATACATCAGGGTTACACCCCCTCATCACCTTTTTTGCTGGAACATCCCTTAGTACAACACAAGTATTTATTGGCCAATCAAAAATTAGGCTGGTTATGTATTGTTGTTCCACAGTGGTCATTTAAAGTTTGTTCCTTATAAAAAAACATTTGAACACAGCTTGGATAGTTTAATAAAGGTATATTTCTGTATTTGTTTACCAGGTCCCATAGAACATCGAAAATTGTTACCACTGATCACAGCTTCCTTAAATATATATTGTACATATACATAATTTAAACATTATAACATTGTTTAATCATGTGAGCTTGGTTTATGTGGGTTAAACACTTGGCTGTCATCCAATGTGGTTTAGTTTTGACGGGTAGTTCACAACATAGACTTCATCAATGTTAAACGACTTGACCTGCTTTGTAATTCATATGATGTATTCATACTTTGTAATTCATACGATGATTTTCTGTTTGCAGCTTCGGTATGGGTGGCACCAGAAAAGTATGTGTCATTGGCCGACCAAGGTTTAGCTCCTCCCCCTTATGATAAAACAACCAATCAAACTTCAGAACACAACCAACAGGTACTGGTATTTTGAATGCTGCCTTTATGAAATGGTGCCCCTATATGTAGATGGATTACTTGCATGTTAGTACACTAAAGTAATAACTTTACATACCCAGTAACTTAAAGTCACCAGGCCTTTGCAGCAAATTCTGTGACTTGACGTTTCTCAGATAAATGAAATGAAGGGTGATGAAAAGCTTTAGATTGCCTGTTAGATTACCAAGTGAAACTTAAGAGCAATTTGACAGAGGTTCACAAGGGGTTTTGTGTACTGTATAAGTACTATTTTTGGCGGGGGTTTATTTTTGGCTATATTGGCGGTAAACCAAGATAACGCCAATTCTATGGCGGTAAACCAAGATAGTGCCAATTCTATGGCGGTAAACCAAGATAGCGCCAATTCTATGGCGGTAAACCAAGATAGCGCCAATTCTGTGGCGGTAAACCAAGATAGCGCCAATTCTAAACACCGAAAATACAAAACCTGCTTATAATAAAACTTTATTCCTGTCAAAGAAATAGTAATCAAATATAGTCCTCAAATACTTTAATTGAACATATTAGAATTGGTGAACATTAAAAAAAAAAGCATTAAAAAACCCAATACATCGCAACCCCCGTGTCATGTACTTGAGTACTATCTTTTATGAATAACATTTTGTTTGAACTGTGGCAGACTACAGTGAAAGATAAGATAAAAACTTCTACATTGTATGACATTTATGTATATAGTGACTTTAAGGACGTGTGAAAAACTATCTAATTGGACGAACAAAACTGCTTCACATATCACACCTTTTCTCCCCATTATTATCATAACAAAAGTAAGGTACAAAATGACTGGTAATGGTTTTATTGTGGTGGCTATTGCCGATTGCGCCAATTGATGACACCGCCAATTCAAAACACTTCTGAAAATATTGCGCTTTACAGTATGTTTGATCATTTAAGCATACACATGTATGTGACTGTATGTTGATTGTGTTTGTAAGCACTTTTGAAAAATATTATAAAAACAAATGCAACTACCATGTATATACTTGATTGTATATGTAAACATTTAAGAAAAATATATTAAAACGAAATACAAATACCATGTATATACTAGTACAAATAAAAAAAACAATTTTAATTTCGAAAACTTCCATATTAAAACATAACAGTTTTAATTTAAAAAACTTTGGTATTATAACATAGGTAAGAACATTTTACTGTGTAAACATTTACAGCCCATAAAAGCAGAGGAGATTCCCCTACCTCCTGGACCGGAGAGTATTCCCCTGCCCGAAGAATGTCCCCCTCAATCAGAGTCATCTGCCCCTGAGGATAGTGAGAGTGTGGATTCTGGGGACGAGGCTCATCAAGACCGGAATGCTCGTGGCGTGTATGGGACATGGGCTCGCGTACAGAAACAGTAAATATACGCCTTACTTATATAGTTTTTGTTCACATTTTAACAAAGCTGCTGTTTTTGTGTGTGTGTTTTTTTTTAATCATATCTTATATTTATGTTACTAATGTTTTGTAAGACCAGACATGTAGCTCTAGATTTCTTTTATAGATCTTCTTTTTTTAGAATGGAAATTATACCCAATAAATTATTTTCTGTATAACTTGTGTCTTTTGTTTAAATTGATTGTATTATTAATTAAAAAAACAACATCACCAGAATGAATGTTGGAATGTGAAGTTTTATGCTTTACAATTTAATGAATGTGAAGTTTTATGCTTTACAATGTAATGAATGTGAACATTTTATGCTTTACAATGTAATTAATGTAAAGTTTCATGCTTTACAATGTAATGAATGGGACATTTCATACTTTACAATGTAATGAATGTGAAGTTTCATCCTTTAAAGTGTAATGAATGTGACGTTTCATGCTTTACACTGTAATGAATGTAAGTTTCGTGCTTTACAATATAATAATGTGAAGTTTCATGCTTTACATAACAATGTAATGAATGTGAAGTTCCAAGCTTTACAATGTAATGCATGTGAAGTTTTACGCTTTACAATATAATGAATGTGAAGTTTCATCCTTGTACAATGTAATAAATGGGAAGGTTCATGCTTCAATGTAATAAATGGGAAGTTTCATGCGTTACAATGTAATGATTGTGAAGTATATGCTTTACAATGTAATGAATGTGAAGTTTCATGCTTTAAAATGTAGTGAATGTTAAGTTTCATGCTTTAAAATGTAATGAATGGGAAGTTTCATGCTTCAGTATAATGAATGGGAAGTTTCTTGCTTTAAAATGTAATGAATGGGAAGTTTCATGCTTCAATGTAATGAGTGGGGAGATTCATGCTTTATTGTAGTGAATGGGAAGTTTCATGCTTTAAAATGTAATGAATGGGAAGTTTCATGCTTCAATGTAATGAATGGGAAGTTTCATGCTTTATAATGTAATGAATGGGAAGTTTCATGCTTTGCAATGTAATGAATGTAAAGTTTCATGCATTACAATGAAGTTTTATGCTTTACAATATAATGATTTTCATTGTTTTAGGCAAGAGCAAGTTATTGATCTACAGTTACCCAAGACAGAAGAAGTAGAATGTTTACAGATACCAGTGCCTAATGAAGAGAAAGTGAAATTTAAGGAAAAACGAGTGACTTCTCTGGGACCAAATAAAGGGGGACCTGTTGCATTTAAAAAACGAAAGTTAGGAGATGGTGCGAGAAATATGCGTAGAAGGAACGATGATGATGATTGATGGTTACTTGGAACACAAAAATCGTAAAGACTTTAATGATTCATCAGAGAAGTGGTTGATACTTACGAAAGTTGTGCTGACAAGTTGTAGAGTTACACTGCGTTTGAGCTTGCCCGATCATTTCAGAGTGCTCACCAAGTCCTTTTTCAAGGAAAAGGTTCAGAAAGTATACATGGTTTTGCTCAAAAGGTTCAGGGGAGAAACTGGAATAATTCTTTATAATGAGTTTATTATTTGTGTAAGTCCATGCCATATGACTAAAATTACCTCAGTCTTAAACTTGTTTAACTACAAATGGTCGTTACATATTGACTTGCAATCTCATTGGCTTATGTTTTAAGTAAATACTAAATTTGTGATTTTAAATATGTTATTTCAGTAACAGTCTATCAAAACTGTATTATTTTTATAATATACTGTCTGGTTGCTAGACAGTGAAAAAAAACATATCCATGGTTTCTCAAGTTTATATCCACAGTCTAAACTGTATGTGTATTTACAAGGATAAATAATAAAAATCAAATCTATACCAATCTGTTGGTTACAGAAAATGTTAGTCTGTTGTGGAGATGACAAATGTATGTTTCAAATAAATTAAACACACACAAAGAGGCATTGACTTATTTTTCTGTTTTCAGTTTGAACAGTTGTCTTTCGTTCTCTCATTAAAATGGTTTACAGAAATAAACCAGCACATTGGTTGACATTAATAGATGCCTCTTGTATGTTTGAAACATTTAAGAAATTATCAATCCAAATCGGGTACAAGTTAATTTCAGATTTATATAATTATGACTACTGGTAGTTTTGAATGCATAGAATAGCCCCACAATGGCCTGCAGATGCTACCACTAGTCCAATTATCATCCTTAAATTGTGACAATTAATAATATAGCTCGTATATATTTTTAAATTTGTAATAAGTATACCAAGTAAGAAGGCTGATGTTCACGTGCTGTCTAAGATTTTCACCTACATGGAAACCTTAAGTTAAAAAGGGCCATTAATCAATCAAAATACATTACAGAGCTATGTTTTTTGTCCTACACTTTTATCTATCATATGAGAATGAGTATACCAAGTCAGGGCTATAGGTTCAATAGATGTATTACCAAAGTTAAAAAAGGGCCATTAATCGATACAAATAGAGGACTGGGTTATGGTTCTTGTACGACTCTGTCAACTCATTATACAAAATTAAGAATTGTTTCTTTGTTTATCTATTTCTTGGTCTGTTTGCAACTTTACCAATTGCATGTATTTTTTTGTAAGGTTAGAAATGGGTGAATGAAGTTATGATATTAATTTTCTATATTTGAGATTGATATCAAGCAAGCAGGTGTGCAAACAAGAAATGAACATGTGCATAGTATCTACCATCGTGTGTTTTTGTTGCATGCATCGCAATATTACATTTGTGAAGTGGTGTGTACCAGTAAAATATAACAACAGGTCTGCTATCAAATAGTCTACAAAGTTCATGCATCGAGAACTGGGAACTGGTATTATATGAGACAGATTATAACTTACTTCATAAACAATAATTCATAATTGTTCCGATTCTTCTGAATTTACTCGTTTAATTAAGGTCAGAAATACGTGGAACTATGATACATGCGTGGTCAAATTCATGGCATCTTAAGGCTTAAGAGTGACATATTATGGTCATGACCATGTCCTTGATTGCAGGGAAACATTTGACGGTACACAGAATTACTATTGGTCATGACCATGTCCTTGATTGCAGGGAAACATTTGACGGTGCACAGAATTCCGTAGAGCTGTTGCTTACAATAAGTACCACATGAATTGTCATGATGTCATGAACTTCAGAGCTTATTTGGAATCCAACCAGAGGTGCCGACATGTGTAATATATTTCTGCGCCAGATTTGGGAAGGTACTTAACAAAAGTAAAGTGTAGCTTTTCGATTTCTTTTGTACAATTCTTGGACATGCACGTTTTATTCACTGGTAACAGTGGCCAGGACTTTTGTTTGTAAAGGTGACTTGGTTCTTGGAAATTGTGCTTGAGTTGTTTGCTACAAAATTGCTAAACGGTTAAAATTAAAATATCTCATTTAGAAGTATAATTATTATACATACACTTCACAATTCAGTATTTCAGCAAGTATACGTTCATACATGGTTTTCATGTCAGAGATGAGGGCAATGTTACTAGACTCCATATTACCAATGATAACTTTCAATGAGAATACTTTTTAGCTCACATGAGCACAAAGTGCTCGGTGAGCTATTTGTATTGGAGATCTCTCCTGCGTCGTCAATCGTCCGTGTGCCATCAACAATTTGTTTCGTTCTCACGCTGGAGACTTCGCTTTTAATCCAATCTCAACCAAACTTACACAGCTTGTGATGACCATAAAATCTCGCACGGGATTGTTGTTGGGCCAGATCACACTAGCAACACTGGAGTTATTGCCCCTTTTTCATGCTAAAAAGTGCAAAAATGCCCTTTCCAGCATCTAGACTTTATTTTTCATCCAATCTTACCCAAACTTTCATAGTTTGTGTATGACCATCAGGTCTCAGCAGACGCCAAAAATGGGCCAGATCGTGTTATGCCCTTTGTTTATGAAAAAATATACAAAAATGGTCATTATTCAGAATAGACTTCATTTTTCATCCAATCTTCACCAATCTTGCACAGTATGTCTGTGACCATGAGAATACAGTTGAAGTTGAATATAAGCAAGATAGGACCAGAAACACCAGAGTTATTGCCCTTTGTTTTAGAAAAAAAATAAGCAAAAATGGACATTATTCAGGATAGAGACTTCATATTTCATCCAATCTTCATCAGTCTTGCACAGTTTGTCTATGAACATAAGATTAAAGGTTAAGTTGAATATAAACGAAATCGGACCAGAAACACCGGAGTTATTGACCTTTGTTTGTGAAAAAAATACACATAAATGGACATTATTCAGGATAGAGACTTCATATTTCATCCAATCTTCACCAATCTTGCACAGTTTGTCTATGACCATAAATTAAAGGTGATGTCGGATATAAGCAAATCAGGCCAGAAACACCGGATTTATAGCCCTTTGTTTGTGAAAAAAATATACAAAAAATGGACATTATTCAGGATAGAGACTTCATTTTTCATCCAATCTTCACTAATTGTGCATAGTTTGTCTATGAACTTAAGATTACAGGTTAAGTCGAATATAAGCATGTTCGGACCAGAAATACCTGAGTTATTGCCATTAGTGTGTGGAAAAAAAAAACATCAACAAGTCATCAATGATTAGCTTGAACACGACTATTTATTCAATGTTGACCAAACTTACACAGTTTGCGTATGACCATAAAAATTGATTGATAAAATTTGATTACTAACTGTTGCAAAACTTGCATGCAGTTATTTGTACATGCATAATTGACGGCTTCAAAGCCTGCATTAACATATTTATCATAATTGGACTGAAAATTATCAAAGAAAAAGCAATTCTTGACCTTATAGCACACCCAGAGCAATTATCGCATTGCAACTACCAGTAGATCTCAAAAACTGTCTGCAAAAAAGACATCAAAATCTACTGTTTCTGCATTTGCAGAATTGTAACTGACTTCATGAAAAAGGGTTAGGTAAGAATATCGAGAAAAAGGATTTGAAAACCATTAGCAAAACCACTGCACATCCACTACTCAACTCGTACTTTAGTTAGCCGATTGCACTAACCGATGTTTTAAATCAAATCGATCCTATCTCCCTGTTCAGATAACCTTAATTTTCAAACCTGTCACAACAGTATGGTCTTGTTCCATTGTGTTGTACCAGTTCTCATGTGAGCGCTATGGGTCATCATGGTCCTCTTGTTTTATATATATCTTTGTCCTGGTACATCCTTTTTCACAATTTTTTTTCTGATGTTTTCTCCACCTTTTAATTGTATTGTACAAGAAAATCTAATTTTAATGTATGATTTATTAGTGAATAACAACAAAATGTTGAACATTGTTCAATCTTCTTAACATTGCATTACTAAAGTGAATGTCTGGAAAATGGAGACAAACTTCAAGCAAAAATTGTGAATACATACAAGACACAGCAAAGTCAGTATACTTTAGCAATTTCAGATAGAAATACATGTATTTAAAAAAAACATTTCAACATTTCAACATTAACAGTGTAAACATGAACAAAAACATAAAAAACATATAAAACTTGCATATAAACATCAACAAAACATATGAAACTTGCATATGTATTATTTTGAAATTCTTTTGCATTCATCTATAAATGAGGCGCAAGGCATATCATGGGAATACCTGGCTTAATGCATGTGCGTAAAGTGCTGACCTGGACAGGCTATTCCAGGACGATACTTTCTGCTTCTGTGGTATGTTCTGTTCCAAGGAAGTGTCTTATACATATAAATCCACTGTTGGCGGAAAGTACCATCCTGGATTAGCCTGTGAGGACTGCACAGGCTGATCCGGGACGACACTACGCATATGCATTCAGCCCGGTTTTCCCAAGACACTCCTCAATTATAGACTTCAGGGTGGCCACTGACTCTAGAAAATGAAACAGTTAAAATTCTCTACAGGGGAAAAACTGTTAATTAAACAATTTTGAAAACAAGAGGGCCACGATGGCCCTAGGTCGCTCACCTGAGTTTAAGGCATCATAATGGCTAATAACAAGAGGGCCAAATGGCACTAAACCACTTACCCGAGTATAAAGATCTGGTTCTTTCAGTTTCAGGAGATTTTTATAGTCTATATTAAACATGCGACCCACAGGAAGTGGCCACTTTCTACTCCAGGGGCATCATTTGAAAAATCTTTGCAGAGGACCACTATACGATATAACATGCCAAATATAAAAACCGCTGGGCCTCACTGTTTCATAGAAAAAGATTTTTAAAGTCATTTTGCTATTTAAGTCTATATACACAATGTTACCCCCGGGGCATGGCCAGTTTTGACCCCAGGGACATCATTTGAACAATCTTTATAGAGGACCCCTATACAATGTTTCGAACCAAATATCAAACCTCTGGGCCTTGCGGTTTCAGAGTAGAAGATTTTTAAAGTCATTTAGCTACTTAACTCTGTAAAACCATGTGACCCCTGGGGCTTGGCCAGTTTTGACCCCAGGAGCATCATTTGAACAATCTTTGTAGAAGACCACTATACAATGTAACATACCAAATATGAAACCTCTAGGCCTTGCGGTTTCAGAGGAGACGATTTTTAAAGTCATTTTGTATTCAAGTCTATATGATCCATGTGACCTACAGGGCATGGCCAGTTTTGACCCCAGGGGCATCATTTGAACAACATTTGTAGAGGACCACTACAAGATGTTACAAACCAAATATGAAACGAATAGGCCTTTTGGTTTCAGAGAAGATTTTTGAAGCAATTTTGCTAATTAAGACTACATAAACAATGTGACCCCCGGGGCGTGGCCAGTTTTGACCCCAGGGACATCATTTGAACAATCTTTGTAGAGGACCAGTATGCAATGTTACATACCAAGTATGAAACCTATGGGCCTTGTGGTTTCAGAGGAGAAGATTTTCTAAGTCATTTACCTATTTTAGTCTATATAAACCATGTGACCCCCGGGGCGTGGCCAGTTTTGACCCCAGGGGCATCATTTGAACAATCTCTGTAGAGGACTATTATGCAATGTTACATACCAATATACGCATCTCAGCCATGCAGTTTCAGAGAAGATTTTTTAAGTTTTCACTTTTTAAATCTATTTTTAGCTCTGGTGACCTACATATGCAGCGGACCTAAACGATTTGAACAATTTTGAAAGAGGGTCACCCAAGGATCATTCCTGTGAAGTTTGGTGAAAATCTGCCCAGCGGTTTAGGAGGAGATGTTGTTGGAATGAAAATGATGACGCATGACACACGACGTACGAAAGGTGATCACAAAAGCTCACCATGAGCACGTTGTGCTCAGGTGAGCTAAAAAAACATCTGGGAAAAATCAGGTAATTATAATTTTACCAAAAAGAAAGGAAAATACGGAAATTGTAATATACTGTAAAGCTCTGTTGGGTAAGGCTGGTTTCTTAACATAAAACAAAACACATGTATATTATTAAGCATGCTGTGTGTATTTAAGCATTTCTGCATACAATCATATTTACAGTAAAATCTTTTTTATTTGCCTAAAAATACCAATACATTTACATGTCAAGAAAATATACAATCTAATTAGGCAAATATCTGGTAAGTTTGCATTGAAATGTCGGTGGTACATGAAATAAATAAATACAATTATACTATATGATACTATTATGAATATACCATGATCTTCAGAACATACTACGGCATATGTAGTTACAAGTCAACTTCAACAAGCATGGTTAGAACAAGAGCTGTTAGAGGACAGCACGCTCAACTGTTAGAGGACAGCACGCTCAACTGTTAGAGGACAGCACGCTCAACTGTTAGAGGACAGCACGCTCAACTGTTAGAGGACAGCACGCTCAACTATTCGAAGTATTTCAGTTAGTTCATATTTTGGAAAGTGGAAGGGGCATACATTTGTTGAAATAAAAAGCTGAGTTATGGCAATTATTTCATTAATTTATTCCATTTTTGAAATGAATACTTAATGTAGTTTAAACATTACAAGACTTTTGAACAAAATCAGTGTGAAAAGTGGGCAAACCTCTGTCAAAATACAAAACAGAGTTATGGGAATTGTTGCACCTGATGCTGGAGTTTATTACAGAGATGTTTGCCAAGTTTCAAGTGTTTATGTAGTTTAGAAATTTTAAGACTTTTGAATAAAAACTTTACACTAAAAATCTTCATGAAAGGGGGCATTACCCCGTCAATATACAAATCGGGGTTTAAGGGAATGTTGCGATTGATGTTGGAGTTGATAACAAAAGTACATTCCAAGTTCAAGTTAAAACTTATGTAGTGTTCAAGGCATGAGACTTTTGAATATAGACTATAACCAGAATTCTATGTAAACAGTGGACATAACACTATCAAAATACAAAATATAGTTAATGACAAAGGTATATGCCAAGCTTCAAGTGAATAACTTTTGAATATAACTTTAAACAAGATAAGACACTGACGCCGGGGCGAGTAGGAAAGCTCACCTATTCTTTGAAAAGTCGAGCTAAAAAGCATGCACACTGAATCAATACTTTGTATACACCTGCCCTACATGTATATATGATGCTCAAAAAGAATGTTGACTGCACTTCCCAGCATTAAATTACATTCATTAACAATAATAAACACCTCTCAGTGCTTTAAATGTTCATGAATATTGTTGTATTATTGCTCTTTATACAACAAATACTGCACATGCAGGGGTGTGGAAATCCTATGCCCAACTTGTCCAACATGGGTAATTTTAGCGCCTGAAAAGTAATTTGGTTGGGTGATATCGCCAACTGTTAATGCCACTGCGGCCAAAACGCCCACTTTATTTTATTAATTGTTTTCTTTCATTAAACTGTGTTTCATACACGAAATGTTGCAGAAGTAAACTATAATTTAGCTATGTCAAAGCTGTCGTATGAAAGTAACAAAATAAAAGTTAATTGTTTTGTGTTGTTCTTGTTTATTTCATTGAAGTCATAAAATCAATAATTTCACATTTCCACACCCGTGCTCACAGGTATTATATACACACATTTATCAGTGAATCTCAAGGACATAACTTGAAATGCTCAATAAATGCATCCTACATTGTCATGACTTGTGGCTAACAATGAACGCATACACAAACAAAACATTATTATGTTTTAGAATCATTGCACAATTTATGTATTTGGAATAAAAGTGTGAAGAAAAGTACAGAATACAATAGTCCCCACATTGCACAAGAGCAAGAATGAAAGCAGCCGGGCGGCAGTGAACTTGGGATAATCTCCTATTATTTTGGTGGGTATTGGAGTCCAGTGTTGATCCCTATTATCAGGTACACCATCGCTACCGAAGTAGTCAGAAGCATTGTGGGAAATCCAACTCTGAAATGAATAAATATTAATAATCATGGGTTCACTGTTTTAATATAGTGATTTCAGCGTTTAAAAAAAATTTCATTACTTTTATAAAACCGAATTAATTTTGTTTTATTCTTTACATTCACACATGGGACACCAGATACATTACAAATATTTAATGTTGTCTACCATAAATATTAAGGCTGGCATCGAATACCAAAATCGGTATTCGAATATTCGCTTTTTCATTCAATAGAATATTCGCATAAATTGGTATTAACTATTTTGAACTTTATGGCCTAGGAGACATAATCATTATTTGTGTTCCGATAATTAGTACAGTCATATTTTCAATAACAGCTTGCGCTTTCTAATTAATGTATAAATTGAACAGTATAAAAACGTAAACAACTGCGGTACCCATTTTAATGTTCTCTATAATCAAATAGTTTTCAAAGCACCAAGCATTTTTATTAACATGAAAATGCTCCAATTATAATTAGTTTATCAGCAAATTGTTTGAGCGAGGTTTCTCATCTATAATGACAGTTAAATTTTTGACCCCACTTCTGTAATTTATATTTGTCACATTTTTCACAAGTCATAACGCGAGTTGCAATGAACAGTTGTGTGATCCTCCTGTCTGGTGTAATTGCATATTACTGACACTAACCTGTATATTCAATATCTTTTAGTCTGACAAGTGACATGGGCCCATAATATTGAAAACACTGTATTATGTATCTATTAGTGAAATTCTACCTTTATATTGACAGAAAAGTACTTGCCACAATCAGGAAATTATTGTTTTTTTAACAAGCAATTCAAATTTGCTATTATTCCAATAGCGTTTTAATTATTGGAATGACAATCATTCAATCGAATATTTGAATAGTTTTACCATCCCTAATAAATAAGCTACATGTATTTTCAACATATTTACAGAAAAAAAAAATACATTCAACCTAGTGTTTATGAAGGTTGATTTAAAAAGGGTTCTACAAGATGACTGAGTATTATTATGATCTTGTTGAAATCAGTTTAAAGTCTTACTTGAAGAAGTCCAGGAATGTAAACCCATAGCCGTGCTGTTCTGCAATGCCTGCTGACACCACATTGGCCGAGGCTCCAATTAATGTGCCATTTCCTATACACAAACATTGAAAATATGCAATTATTTGTGATTATAAAGGTAGTGCATGTGGTGGTGTTTTAAATATAACATGTATGATGTTTTTAATTTAAATCATGTTATTTCCAAGTTATGGGACACAAACCGAAACAAGGTCCCAATATTTTGAGCCAATTTTGCCAGTCCTTGTCAGAAGGTGTTTGCTTATATATGCCAATACGCTTGTCAAACAATCACTTTTCAAAGATAACAGTTTCAAACATGCAATTAATAATTTGTAACATACTAAAAAATTTTATGATGCTACATACTTAAAGAATACTAGGTAAGGCCAGAGTTTTTTAATTTCTTGGTTCTAGGACATTTTTGGAAAAGTGTCCGTTTGGAGGAGGGAAACAAATAAAAATAAAAACATCAACACAGACTTGAGTAAATTAATGACTAGAAATTCACAAATGGACAGTGATATTAAAATCATAATGCTTTATTACTTTAAAAAATCATATTACACAACATTAACTTAATCACTACATGATAACCATGACATTAATTTTTTTTGCATTCCATGTAACAGGTTGAAACCCTTTCACAAGGTCATTTTTACCATATCGGTTACATTCTAAACAAATTTTATTTTTTGCTTTTTGGAAAAAATCGGGTCGGCGGATCCGAGAACCAAGAAATCAAAAAACTCTCGCCTTAGTGTTGAATAAAGCTAAGTTTATTCAACACGGCTCAGAAAATCTGGACCACGAGCCTTGACGAGTGGTTCATGTTTTTAGGCCGAGAAAGTAAACTTATCTTTTATCATCACCAGCCTAGTATTCTATTTATCCCAATATTTTTCGACTTTATTTTGAAAATGAACAACAGAAAAATCCTAATACACAAAATGACATCACAAAAATCAACAAAATGACATTATTATACTGTGCATGTTTGCTTTTATTCCACAGCGTGGGAATACAGCTAAGATTAACCTATGGGATGTTTCGTCAATGCCGACGTGATGATGATGTATATCTTTGATAAAGTGACTGTAAAACTACAGATTATGTGCTTACCCCCTAGACATGCTCCAAATGCAAGGGAGAGAACTAGAGGCAGTATGGGCAGACCAACCTCTTTGTAGAGCTGGACAATTATTGGAATCTGAAAATCATGAATGACACAAAGCAATTTCTTACACATAGATTTGCGTTTGGAAGAACATTAGCACTTAAAGACAACAAAACAACATCTTCAGTTTAAAATTACTATATATGTTGAAAAGATTATCTAAAAAATGATCAAAGGGCATAACATGTATGCCCCCCGACTTGCAGCCAAGTTGTGAATATGTGCAATTGTTAAGAAACATTTTTAATATGCAATCCCAAGCGAGGTCTCGATATATGGTATCTATGTATGAAGTTTCATTAAAATATCTCGATGCGTTCTCAAGTTATTAAGCGGAAACCGTTTTTCTATTTTTAGTAATGGTGACCTTGACTTTGACCCCCACCCACCCCATATGAAATCCCAAGAGAGGTCTTGATATATGGTATCTACGTATGAAGTTTCATTAAAATATCTTTATGGATTCTGAAGTTATTGAGCAGAAACCGTTTTTCTATTTTTAGTAACGGTGACCTTGACCCCACCCACCCCATATGCAATCCCAAGCGAGGTCTCGATAAAAGGTATATATGTATGAAGTTTCATTAAAATATCTCGATGCGTTCTCAAGTTATTGAGTGCAAACCATTTTTTCTATTTTTAGTAACGGTGACTTTGACCCAACCTACCCTATATGCAATCCTAAGCGAGGTCTCAATATAAGGTATCTATGTATAAAGTTTCATTAAAATATCTCGATGCGTTCTCAAGTTATTGAGCGGAGACTGTTTTTCTACTTTTAGTAACAGTGACATTGACCTTGAACCCACCCACTCCATATTCAATCCCAAGAGAGGTCTCAATATAAGGTATCTATGTATGAAGTTTCATTAAAATATCTCTATGCGTTCTCAAGTTATTGAGCAGAAACCGTTTTTCTATTTTTAGTAATGTTGACCCTGACCTTGACCCCACCCACCCCATATGCAATTCCAAGCGAGGTCTGGATATAAGGTATCTATGTATAAAGTTTCATTAAAATATCTCGATGTGTTCTCAAGTTATTGAGTGGAAACCGTTTTTCTTTATTTAACAATGGTGACCTTGACCTTTGACCTGTTGACCTCAAAATGTATAAGCGTCTACCTTTCCTCCCAAGTAACCAGCATACCAACTTTCATGATCGTAGGTCAAAGCGTTCTCTAAATATCGTGCGGAAACTAAATGGTCTACGGACAGATCGACCATCCGACCGACCGACCGACATACCAACCGACCGACAGACGGACAGGTGCAAAGCAAGATACCCCCACTTCTTCAAAAGGGGGCCTAATTATGCAAGTGACGATTAATTCTTACATATAAAAATCAATTTTTTTTACACACAAATCAAAATAAAGAAGGAGTTCAGACAGACTAATTGAAATGACCCTCTGCTTTCACAATATTAAGCAGTCTTACCATGGCAGCATCTTTTCTTGTTAACGGGACATACTCATAGATTGGTGAAATGACAATTCCAAAAAGTTTTGCCACATAAAATAAAAGAATATTGTATATAAGGAAGCGAAATAATACTCCTGACAAAAGAAGTAATAATCAGTTGAAATTGAACAAATTACAATACATTTGAAATGAGAAACTACTTAATAATTTGGAGTACTTCTGATATGAAATCATTGAACTTACATAGTGAAGTAAACAATTCACAGGCATATGTAAAAATACAGTAAAAAAATCCCTGAAACTATGGCAACATTCAGTTATCTTACCATGGTGGTGTCTATTCTTGTTAACTCACAGATAAAAAGTCAGTCAAATTGCAGCAATTATGGCAACATTTAGCTATGTTACCATGGAAGTGTCTATTGTTGTTAACTCACAGATAAAAAGTCAGTCAAATTGCAGCAACTATGGCAACATTCAGCTATCTTACCATGACAGTGTCTATTCTTGTTAACTCACAGATCTGATAAAAAGTCAGTCGAATTGCAGCAACTATGGCAACATTCAGCTATCTTACAATGGCAGTGTCTATTCTTGTTAACCAAGAAAAAAGGTCAGTCATATTGCAGCAACTATGGACACATTTAGCTATGTTACCATGGAAGTGTCTTTTCTTGTTAACTCACAGATAAAAAGTCAGCCAGATTGCAGCAACTATGGCAACTTTCAGCTATCTTACCATGGCAGTATATATTCTTGGTAACTCACAAATAAAAAGTCAGTCAAATTACAGCAACTCTGGCAACATTCAGCTATCTTACAAAGGCAGTGTCTATTCTTGTTAATCCACAGATAAAAAGTCAGTCAAATTGCAGCAACAATGGCAACATTCATCTATGTTACCATGGCAGTGTCTACTAGTATTCTTGTTAACTGGCAGATATAAAGTCTGTCAAATTGCAGCAACTATGGCAACATTCAGCTATCTTATAATGGCAGTATCTATTCTTGTTAACTGGCAGATATAAAGTCTGTCAAATTGCAGCAACTATGGCAACATACAACTATCCTACCATGGCAGTATCTATTATTGTTAATTGGCAGGTAAAAAGTATGTCAAATTGCAGCATCTATGGACACATTTAGCTACATTACCATGGAAGTGTCTATTCTTGTTAACTCACAGATAAAAATCTATCAAATTGCAGCAACTATGGCAGCATTCAGCTATTTTACAATGACAGTGTCTATTCTTGTTAACTCAAGGAAAAAAGGTAATTCAAATTGCAGCAACTACGGACACATTTAGCTATGTTACCATGGAAATGTCTATTCGTGTGAACTCACAGATAAAAAGGTGTCAGTCAAATTGCAGCAACTATGGCAACATTCAGCTATCGTACCGTGGCAGTATCTACTCTTGTTAACTCACAAATAAAAAGTCAGTCAAATTGCAGCAACTATGGCAACATTCAGCTATCTTACCGTGGCAGTATCTATTCTTGTTAACTCACAAATAAAAAGTCAGTCAAATTGCAGCAACTATGGCAACATTCAGCTATCTTACCGTGGCAGTATCTATTCTTGTTAACTCACAAATAAAAAGTCAGTCAAATTGCAGCAACTATGGCAACATTCAGCTATCTTACCGTGGCAGTATCTACTCTTGTTAACTCACAAATAAAAAGTCAGTCAAATTGCAGCAACTATGGCAACATTCAGCTATCTTACCGTGGCAGTATCTATTCTTGTTAACTCATAAAGAAAAAGTCAGTCAAATTGCATCAACTATGGCAACATTCAGCTATCTTACCATGGCAGTGGTGAAAGGTATGTTGTCAATAAAGCTCGAGGCCAGGGCCGACACCCATAATATCAGCACCACGGCAACCAACAGCCGCTGGTCCTGACTTTGAACATCCATTATAAGATTTTTCACACCATCCCCGATCCACTTGATGAGCCCTAGCTCGTTAAGTGCCTGAAAGTTGACAAGAACAGTCACTAATGCTCCATGCAAAATATTGAAAGCACTAATCATGGATCTGTTATGAATTTTACACCGCCATGCATTTAAAAAACAATTTTTCTTAATGAAAACGAGCTGTGTATTTTTGTCTGGAGACCTCAATTACTAAAATAAATCCTTACTGTACTATAACATACCATTAATCTTTTTAAGAAGGACTAAAATATAGTAACAAATCACAGCTGATAACCAGGTTTTATCCTACAAAAAATAAAGATGTAAATAGAAGTCCCAATAGAAACCTTATGCATTGCCTTTCAATACAAGCACTTCTTAAATATTATATTCATATTCATAAACATACATGTTAATATAGAACAACTTCTCTCAATGGGTACTATTTTATTTTACAGCAAAGACTAATTCTGATAATGTTCGCAACTCTGAAGCCAGGGTGTTATAAGACTGACTATGTGTACCTCCATTAAGGAGAAGAGGGCAGCAAAGAAGATGAGTGTGGACCACTCGACACGGTGCAGTATGGTCTCCAACTCCTGCATGTCCGCCAGCACCATCAGCAGCACCGCCCCGATAATGGCAATCCAGCCTGACAGAGAGAAACTTGGAGGTTATATTAAACTATACCAGCCTTACACAAACAGTAGTACCATAAAAGCTCTAGGTTTTTTGAAGACTTAACAATAATTAAATTGTGGTGCGTCATGAGAAAACCGGTCATAATGCATGTGCGTAGAGTGTTGTCCCGGATTAGCCTGTGCAGTCTGCACAGGCTAATCCGGGATGGCACTTTCCGCTTTTATGGTATTTTCTGTTTCAAGGCGGTCTCTTCTAAACATAAATCCACTGTAGGCAGAAAGTGCCATCCCGGATTAGCCTGTGCAGACTGCACAGGCTAATCTGGGACGACACTTTACGCACATGCATTATGACCGGTTTTCCCACGACACGCCTCAATTGTTTTGTGTCACAAAATTTGGATACACAAAAATATTCCCAAATTACAGGTGTCCGAAAATTTATTGACACTATGACAATATTGCAATTACGTTCAGATATATCCGGTGTATAACATTTTTTTCCGAATATATACACGGATAGTTTTGATTAATGATTGCGCGTGCTTGTTAAATAACATGCCGTATAGTATTATTAATTTTTTAGCAATGTTTTAAATGAGTTTAAATCATTTCATATGTATGATTTTGTGTAACAGAATATTACGCCAAGAATGCATTTTTGTCGACCGAGTTCAAAGATTACCATCTCGTATATTATTTACCTGTAATTACTGCAAGAAAAGATGCAAATTATGATTTTGTTTTTTGTTCTTGAACCACAAATCTTAAACGATTGTCTTTAACACCTTCAAACATTCGTGCAACTTGTAATAGGGTGCGATAAAACTGGAGCCAGTTTGTGACACTTATCGTGTTGACTAGGGGCATAGTACCGTAGATACCTAAATTGTTAATTAGCACTAATTGGCATAACAAAAGATTTCAAATGCAACTGGTATCAGATTATCATAATTGGCACTAATTGACATCATACCCTTATTCAGTTCCAATACAGTTATTAAGGGTTAATAAATTTCGTTGTTTCAATTGATTGGTTTATTAAAACCAATCCAATAAAATGTAACGGTCCACCGCATCCTTCATTTATCTGCCAGGTTTTATTACCTTCATCTGGTTTTAAAAACACATGTGCGATGTGCCACCGGATTAACGCAAACAGGTTAGAATTCTGCTAAAATACCACTGTCATATAAAATGTCCAAAAATTTAGATTTATTAATTATGGGATAAAATCAGGATGTCCGAAAATATAGTGACAAAAAAATATTATTTTGGCCAAAGAAGAGGGTGTCCAAAATTTTATAGTATATAGAGCTTTTACGATATGTCATATTCAACTATAAAGACCCAATAATGGCGATCCAGCCCGAAAGAGAGAAACATGGATGTTATATTGAACAATACCTGCCTAACAGAAACAGGAGTATGTCATATTCAACTACAGAAACCCGATAATGGCGCTCCAGCCTATCACAGAGAATGAGATTAATGTCATCTTCAACCGTACAGACCCAATAATGGCAATCCAGCTAACAGGTAGATTGAGATTTACATCATATTAAACTATACAGGCACAATAATGGCAATCCAGCTAACAGGTAGATTGAGATTGACATCATATTCAACCAGACAGACACAATAATGGCAATCCAGCTAACAGGCAGATTGAGATTGACATCATATTCAACCAGACAGACACAATAATGGCAATCCAGCTAACAGGTAGATTGAGATTGACATCATATTCAACCTACAGACACAATAATGGCAATCCAGCTAACAGGTAGATTGAGATTGACGTCATATTCAACCAGACAGACACAATAATGGCAATCCAGCTAACAGAGAGAATGAGATTGACATCATATTCAACCAGACAGACACAATAATGGCAATCCAGCTAACAGGTAGAATGAGATTGACATCATATTCAACCATACAGACACAATAATGGCAATCCAGCTAACAGGTAGATTGAGATTGACATCATATTCAACCTACAGACACAATAATGGCAATCCAGCTAACAGGTAGATTGAGATTGACGTCATATTCAACCAGACAGACACAATAATGGCAATCCAGCTAACAGAGAGAATGAGATTGACATCATATTCAACCAGACAGACACAATAATGGCAATCCAGCTAACAGGTAGAATGAGATTGACATCATATTCAACCATACAGACACACTAGTGGCAATCCATCTAACAGGTAGAATGAGATTGACATCATATCTATCAGACAGACACAATAATGGCAATCCAGCTAACAGGTAGATTGAGATTGACATCATATTCAACCAGACAGACCTTATAATGGCAATCCAACTAACCGGTAGATTGAGATTGACATCATATTCAACCAGACAGACACAATAATGGCAATCCAGCTAACAGGTAGATTGAGATTGACATCATATTCAACCAGACAGACACAATAATGGCAATCCAGCTAACAGAGAGATTGAGATTGACATCATATTCAACCAGACAGACACAATAATGGCAATCCAGCTAACAGGTAGATTGAGATTGACATCATATTCAACCAGACGGACACAATAATGGCAATCCATCTAACAGGTAGAATGGGATTGACATCATATCTATCAGACAGACACAATAATGGCAATCCAGCTAACAGGTAGATTGAGATTGACATCATATTCAACCAGACAGACCTTATAATGGCAATCAAACTAACCGGTAGATTGAGATTGACATCATATTCAACCAGACAGACACAATACTGGCAATCCAACTAACAGGTAGATTGAGATTGACATCATATTCAACCAGACGGACACAATAATGGCAATCCAGCTAACAGGTAGATTGAGATTGACATCACATTCAACCAGATGGACCTTATAATGGCAATCCAACTAACAGGTAGATTGAGATTGACATCATATTCAACCAGACGGACACAATAATGGCAATCCAGCTAACAGGTAGATTGAGATTGACATCATATTCAACCAGACAGTCACAATAATGGCAATCCAGCTAACAGAGAGATTGAGATTGACATCATATTCAACCAGACAGACACAATAATGGCAATCCAGCTAACAGGTAGATTGAGATTGACATCATATTCAACCAGACGGACACAATAATGGCAATCCATCGAACAGGTAGAATGGGATTGACATCATATCTATCAGACAGACACAATAATGGCAATCCAGCTAACAGGTAGATTGAGATTGACATCATATTCAACCAGACAGACCTTATAATGGCAATCAAACTAACCGGTAGATTGAGATTGACATCATATTCAACCAGACAGACACAATACTGGCAATCCAACTAACAGGTAGATTGAGATTGACATCATATTCAACCAGACGGACACAATAATGGCAATCCAGCTAACAGGTAGATTGAGATTGACATCACATTCAACCAGATGGACCTTATAATGGCAATCCAACTAACAGGTAGATTGAGATTGACATCATATTCAACCAGACGGACACAATAATGGCAATCCAGCTAACAGGTAGATTGAGATTGACATCATATTCAACCAGACGGACACAATAATGGCAAACCAGCTAACAGGTAGAATGATATTGACATCATATTCAACCAGACAGACACAATAATGGCAATCCAGCTAACAGGTAGAATGAGATGTCATATTCAACCAGACGGACACACTAATGGCAATCCAGCTAACAGGTAGAATGAGATTGACATCATATTCAACCAGACAGACACAATAATGGCAATCCAGCTAACAGAGAGAATGAGATTGACATCATATTCAATCAGACGGACCTTATAATGGCAATCCAGCTAACAGAGAGAATGAGATTGACATCATATTCAACCAGACGGACACACTAATGGCAATCCAGCTAACAGGTAGAATGAGATTGACATCATATTCAACCAGACGGACACAATAATGGCAATCCAGCTAACAGGTAGAATGAGATTGACATCATATTCAACCAGACGGACACAATAATGGCAATCCAGCTTAACAGAGAGAAACATGGATGCTATATTGACTGTCATATTTACTACAACAATGCATAAATACCATACTGATAATGACAATCCTTTCTTATTGATAAAAGAAGCTGTACACGATATTCCACAACTTGCATTGTTTGTTTCTATAAACAAGAGGGCCCTGAGGGCCCTAGAATGCTCACCTGAAACCTTGTAACCCAATTAGACCAGTTTTGACCCCAGGGGCATAATTTGAACAATATTTGTAGAGGACCACATATACATACCAAATATGAAACCTCTAGGCCTTGCGGTTCCAGAGGATTAGAATTTTATAGTCATTTTGCTATATAAGTTTATATAAACCATGTGACCCCTGGGGTGTGGTCAGATTTTACCCATGGGGCATAATTTAAACAATCTTTGTAGAGGACCACTATACGGTGCTACATACCAAATACGAAACCTCTGGGCCTTGCAGTTTCAGGAGAAGATTTTTTTTAACGACATTTTGCCATATAAGTTTATATAAACCATGTGACCCTTGGGGTGTGGTCAGATTTTACCCATGGGGCATAATTTGAACAATCTTTGTAGAGGACCACTATAGGATGTTACATACCAAATACGAAACCTCCGGGCCTTGCAGTTTCAGGAGAAGATTTTTAAAGACATTTTGCTATTTATGTTTACATAAAACATGTGATCCCCAGGTCGTGGCCAGTTTTGACCTCAGGGGCATAATTTGAACAATCTTTGTAGAGGACCACTATACGATGTTACATACCAAATACGAAACCTCTGGGCCTTGCAATTTCTGAGGAGACATTTTTTTAAGTCATTTTGCTATTTAAGTGTATATAAATCATGTGACACCCTGGATGTGGCCAGTTTTGACCCTAGAAGCATAAATTGAATAACAACTGTAGAGGACCACGATAGGATGTTATATACCAAATATGAAACCTCTTGGCCTTGCGGTTTCAGAGATGAAGTTTTCTTAAAGACGTTTTGCTATTTAAGTCTATATAAACCATGTGACCCCTAGGGCGTAGCCAGTTTTGACCCCAGTGGCATGATTTGAACAATCTTTGTAGAGGACCACTATCAGATGTTACATACCAAATATGAAACCTCAGGGCCTGGTGGTTTCAGAGGAGAAGATTTTTAAGCTCATTTTGCTATATATTCTATATAAACCATGTGACCCCCGGGCTAAAGGATCTTACAAACTAAATATGAACCCTCTGGGTCTTGCGGTTTAAGAGGAGAAGATATTAAAAGTCATTTTGCTATATATTTCATATATAAACCATGTGACCCCTGGGGCGTGGCCAGTTTTGCCCCCAGGGGCATAATTTGAACAATCTTTGTAGAGGACCACTATAGGATGTTACATACCAATTATGAAACCTCTGGGCCTTGTGGTTTCAGAGGAGAAGATTTTTAAAATCATTTTCCTATATATTCTATATAAACCATGTGACCCCCGGGGCGTGGACAGTTTTGACCCCAGGGGCATTATTTGAACAATCTTTGTAGAGGACCACTATAGGATGTTACATACCACATATGAAACCTCTGGGCCCTGCAGTTTCAGAGAAGATTTTTAAATTTACACTTTTTAAATGGTGACCTACATATGCAGCGGACCGCAACGATTTGAAAAACTTTGAAAGAGGGTCACCCAGTGATCATTCCTGTGAAGTTTGGTGAAAATCTGCCAAGTGGTTTAGGAGGAGATGTCGTTTGAATGAAAAGTTGACGACAGACACACGCACGCACGCGGGGACGACAGACAACGGGCTATCACAAAATCTCACTATGAGCACTTTGTGCTCAGGTGAGCTAAAAAATGTATCGGCATATAAAAATGATTTGCGTTGAATTAATATGATTCACTGTGCTTTTACATTTTAAGTGTGATTTGATAACTCCCTATTAATATCCATAGAGAATATAATTATTATGTCATCAGTGGAAATTTTTTGTATTTTCATTTTTAATTGTTCTTTTTTTTTTTATTAGGTTGACAGATTGGAAAAACTAAAAAAACTCTGGCCTAAATACCAATAAAGACAAGATTTTCTGCTCACCAAGTCCCACGTGCATGCCTGATATGAAGGAATATGTGAAGAACAAGGTGATCACCAGTAGCAACACAAGGGCACTCTTCAGCAACAGCGTCATGTCTGAGATTTGGTACTGAAACAATTAAATGTATCGGTAGTGTTGTTAATCATTGTCCAAAATTTTAGTCGATTAATTAGCAACAAGTTCTGACTAAATAACCGATTAATAAGGATTCTTGAAAGTAAAGGAAATATACCATAGACAGCAACGTTTCAGTTATTTACATTGTTTTATTGTGTTTGGCAATAAATACGTGTCTGATTTATGCAGTAATTATGAAGGAAATAGGCATAAAACATGTATTTGTGAATACAGTTTTTGAACTGCATTCTTCTACTAACGCGTTGGACTGTTGACAAGATACCAATCAGATATATTAATTATTTAAAAGTTACGCAACCGCACAAACAATATAAAACTATAAAACTCTGTCTTGTGTTCGGTAGAAAAACATGTTGACGCCAAAAATATTATTAACATCGAAGTTATGACCCTTGGTTTGATGATCAAAAAATAAATATTGCCACTTCCTCTGCAGAGACTTTTCATTCAGTCTAAAAAAAACTCCTAATTTATATGTGGCTATAAGATCATAGCTGGAACTACGTACTTATGAATCCTTGTTTGTAAAAGAAAATGCAAACATTGCTTTTTTCTAAGACGGGGACTCAATTTTTCATAAATCTTAATCAAATGTACACAGTGTATTGGACCATAAAATCACAGCAGAGTCTAAAAATCGACCAGATCAGGCAATAATGCCGTGGTTATTGCAGGGGTAAAAATAAATGGAAAAAAATGGACTTATAAATGCAGGATGGGTACCGGTACTTCATATTCCGCCCAATCGGTACCAAACATCTATTTGTCGATGACCAACAGATCTCAGACAAATTTGAATATAGGAAGTATAGATGATAATAAAGCTTCAATCTAAGACAGAAGCAAAACAAGAAGCAAGCATGACTTGACCTTTGCACGGCCATCCCTATTATCTTTCTGAACTGCAGCATTAACAATATTCCTCCAAAACTGAATGCGAAAATTTTGATACCAGGGGAAAGGAAATATACCTGGGTCCCTACTCGTTAATGGCTATTATTTAGTTTTTGATAAGCAAGGTAAAACGGTGAGCTAAAGAAATATGACAGTTAACCGGCTAGACAAAAACCATAATTTTACTATTTATATTTTTACATTTTATAACTTTTGTTAAACATATCACAAAAGCAATATCTCCACATTTAACAATACTGAGTGGAGCCATCATGTTTGTAATTAAGACACAACAGTTTTACTAGAGACAAATATTAGTTCTACAAATCATATACATTATATAAATTTATACATTTCATTATATTGAACAATGTATTTAATTAAATGTGCATGTTTTATTTAATTATATTGTTGGGTCACTGAAACATATAAATGAATTGAATCACTTGTTCAAGTTATAAGAAAGGGATTGGAAATTTCTCAAGAAAGATAACTCATGCATAGATATCTTCAATTAATCGAAGAATCCCAAATCTTAATCGACTAATTAATTATTACCTATTTGTCGATGATTAATCGACGAAATGATCAATCGGCACAACACTATGTATCGGTATCAAAAATGTTGACATTCCTGACTTGAAACAGTTAATATGATGTGTCCAATTCTCGTCATATTATTCATATTACTCCTTCTCATCTATGGTACAAATTCATAATATAATTAATAAACAATTTCATCTTTATTCAAATACAATAACAGGAACAACAATATTTAAGACGTTCAAACAATTTCAAACAATTCCACTTACCGTTTTAATTCAAACCAATAAAATGTGTTGCAGATATCAAAGCTAAGATGTACCTACTTTTCTGGGCAGATATCAAAGCTAAGATGTACCTACTTTTTTGGGCAGATATCAAAGCTAAGATGTATCTACTTTTCTGGGCAGATATTCACAAAGCTTGTAAGGAAAAAGTTGTAATTAAGTGAACATTTTAGTCCAAAGTTTGTATGAGAAAAGCAATGATTTCTGTTCACAAAATGGAATAATATTACAGCAAGCAATATTTACTAGTTTAAATAATATTATGATATTACAAAAAATATTATGATATTACTAAAATGTAAAAAAGACCTATACATACAACAGCCAAAGACTTAAGGGGAGCCTCGTCGTGGAAAACCGGACTTAATGCATGTGCGTAAAGTGTCATCCCGGATTAGCCTGTGCAGTCCGCACAGGCTAATCCAGGACGGCACTTTCCGCCTGCAGTGGATTTATGTTTAAAAGAGACTTCCTTGAAACAGAAAATACCATACAAGCGGAATGTGCCGTCCTGTATTAACCTGTGCAGATTCCACAGGCTAATCCGGGACAACACTTTATGCACAAGCATTAAGACCAGTTTTCTCATGATGCGCCACAGGGATTTTATGAAAGTTTAGGAACTTACAATTTCACCAAGGAGCTTTGTGAATACGGGCCCTGAACAGTGTTACCTTGTTCTCCAGCTCGGACAGCATTTCCTTGAAGTTCTTATTCTTCTTTCTCCTGTATATATTATATTTAATTAGTAAAAATATGGATGTAGACACCTGTTTAGCTATTACACACTTTAAGCAAATTATTAATTGACAACACAATACCCTCTATCACTATATACATTTATACAGTTTCATTCAAATCCCTGAAATACTATTTGTGTAAGGCTCCGAAGAAATGTGAAGGAGTTGAAATATGGACAGACATGGCAAAAACTTAATGGACAAGCACATCTGTCTGTTTATAAGTAACAATACAAAAAAAGTTATGAATGGATTTGCAGTACATTCTCTGGACAGGTTGAAAATGATCCAATGAACGCATGATTAGATTTTGTTGGCGATCCAGAATTTATTAAAGCATTCTTTGTTAACTTGATAGGGCCCATTGCCACATTGTGCAGTATAACTCATTATTTGCCCAACAAATGGGGCACTTAGCTGCCTTGGCTGAGGTCTCTCAGAGTGCTTCCTAGTCAATAATGGTAAGGTACAATGCATAATTTAGTTGTTTTTGTTTAGAATTCCATTTTACTGGTACTAATACCATTTTGAAACTGGAGAACAAATGCTTCACCGCATTTAAAGTCTTACTTTACTTGAAACGATTTATAATAACCACAATATTAGGCTTTGCAATAAATCAACATGGATTTTTTTTTATATGTTTTATACATGATGCAGATGTATTTCTTGAAAAAAAAAAAATTTAAACTAAAGTTTTACTATATCATCCAATGCAGGTATATCCAAAAACATTTTTTAGAATTCCATTTAACTGATACTCAGATACCATTTAAAACTAGTGAACAAGTCACCACTGCATGTATATACGTTGTTTTGTATGCATAGCTTTGTATGCATACAAGAAAGTCCCCAAAATGATCACTTATTCAAAAGAAATGTATCGTCAAACATACAAAGGGGCATATTAAGTCTATTCATACAATGTAAGGACATTGAGTACATGCACAGTAAAGGTTGCAATTTAAAAATATACAATGATGTCTATTGGATATTGGCAAGTATATGCCTTATTATTTTACCAGTGTTTTTAATGTTTTACTTTTTTATTAAAACACTTTTCACTGTAGAGCTTAATGTTATTATTTATACGCACACCCATATAGGAGTATGCCCAGGTATGCCCCTGGTGTTAAAAAACTACATAAAGCATAAATTCGTACTGCATCTTGTAGATGGTCTTCACCAGCTGTGTCTCCAGCTCCGCAACTCGCTGTAGGAAGATTGCCTGCATGATCTTCTCCTCTCGCGAGACTGCCACAATCCTCATCGCCGCACGCCGCCACATCTCTATCTCGTGTCGCAGCTCTGAAAATGAGCGTGTACATGTATGTGTCTGTTGTCTATTGTTTGTGAGAAACTTACTGCCATAATAAAAAAAATAAAGTTTACAAATGCTTTTTTTTATAAATTGCAGTTTTTAAAGATACATATTAATGACTGAAATTCGCAGTATAACATTATATTACATATATTATTTACATAGTATTACAATAAATGGTGTACATTCCCTACATATAGGCAAAGTATATGGTTATGTTTTCTTTTTTTTTTAGATTTCAAGTACCAAAGCTGTTCATAATAAACAAATTAAATATAAACATTGAACAATTACTGAAACACAAGACTTTTTCTTGAATGAAACACCAACACAAAGTGAAGGTGATGACATTTGTTCATTGCACAAAAAATGTAAAGCAGATCTGTCAGTAACAATGCTGATTAAGTAAATCTGACTTCATAGCTCTTAAAACCAGCATACAGAAAACAGGAATGTAAAATTACCAGATATTTCAATGGGATCCTTATTCTCCAAGTCGGCCATATTGCGATAGATGAACCGCAGCAAACCATAGGCAGCAAGACCAACGAATATAATGCCAAGGGTCATGTACCCGGAGAAGTTTGCAAAGTGGACATTTCCATTCTGTATTAAAACAATGTGTGCGACATCATTTCAGGGTAACCAAAAATCTATCTAAAGTATAAATGATGCAAACGGATATATAAAGGTCTGATGTGAGAAAACTGTATACATTTAAAATAGCAGTTCAACAAAAATTATATGTGTAAGTAAAAATTGTAATAAATCCACAACTATCCCAAACAATAACTACATCTTATAAGAGTAAAGGCTGCTATAGTTGTTAAGACAGTCAACATTTAGGTCCAATTTCTTGAATATTCTTCAGAATAACAGGCTTAAGTCTTTTATTTCATCAAGCAATTTATTATCTTTAAACTGATGTTACAACACAAAATATAATATTGTAATTATCTGACATACAATTTTTATTAAGTTAAATATTGAATGTCTTTACAATTTGCACATGTTACTACAATATGAAAGTAGTAAACTTCAGCTAATCCTGTTATAACATACTTCAGAATTTTTTAGAAATCGGGGCCAGTATTTTGTTGACGAGATTATTATTTTTTTATTAAACAAGTCAACTCTGTTGTCAGATGTTTTAGAAGTTTAGTAATAATGTTTATCAAAATTAAACTGTTTTTAATAAGTTTTAATTATATTACAACTTAAGTGAATAAATCATAGACACAGATAACAATTTAATAGAAAATATGTCAGAGATAAGATTTTTGCATGTATTTAATTGGATTTTGACTTCTCTCTATCAAAGTTTTGGGCAACAATTTGTACCAATTACATGTTTTACCAGATTGAACTCATACTCACTTTAATGTCTTGATTCGAGACAATGATCACGTTTGGTGGATCACCAATGGCAGTGGCAGAACCACCAATGTTTGAAAACAGCACTTCGGCTATGAGAATCTTCTTGGGATCCAAGTTGAGAACCTCACAAAGTCTGCAAGAAAAAACAAAGAATGAAACAATATAACAAATTATGCATCACATGTTAACAAAATATGCAACACAAGACATTAATTGTGTTTAATGTTGTTGCTCTTTTTGTGGTAAATAATACCACGTGGCTGTAAAGGAATGAACACAATTTAACTTCTGTGTATTACTAAACATACATTCATATATAATCAACACTGTACCAAGAGTGTAAAAGATTTCATATTCCTTTTTAAAAAAAAAGAAATATATATAATCTACATTGTAACAACACTTTAATAGATTAAATGTTTATTTTTAATAAAATAACATACCTACAATAATCTACACTGCACCAACTGTGTTATAAATTAAATATTCGTTTTGTATGAAATGAAGTATTATAATCTACTTTGTACCAACAATGTAATACATTTAAGTATCATTTTTTACCAAATAAACTTTCTGATTTGCAAAAAAAAATTAAAGAGCGTTTTGACGCTAATACGGTATCAAATTATATTTTAAGAAGTATTCATTAAATGACTGCATAACACATGGGTCTCACTTTTATAAACAAACAGTAAAATATTGTTTCTTATGAAATACAGACAAAAGCCCCCCCCCCCGTACAAAAGCCCGCTCAATGTTTTTGACACCCTGGACATAAGCCCGCTCGTAATTTTAATGACCCCGACAAAAGCCAGCTCGTTAAAAATATGTAAATCTTTAATTATAATTATCGCCCACAGTTTGTCGGTAATTAATTATAATAACGCCTAATTACAGCGCATGCTGCGATTCAAACACAAGGATTGTTATTATTTTTAACATTGTTTCGATTTTGCAGCTCAACAAAACAAACCTGTTTCAATCATGGCAAGCCGTCTAAGTGTGGGCAATAATTAATTAAAGAATTCACCTATTATTAAATAAAGCTGCAACGAATCTTCGATGCATTAATAATTTGATTCAAATTTTAATACAAAACCAAGCAATTTCCATTTGATTCTCTTTTATATATTTATAGATGATTTGTCGTTAAATATATGGCAATTGTGTGAAGTAATAATGTAAAATTATCAAGCATCATGGTTGCTGTTTAGTGGAAAATGGTGAGAAACATTATCACAATATATTTTCTTGCTTATTTATATCAATATAAGGCACATACGTTGAGATTAACCATACAACGGCATTAATTATAACATATATTTTTTACGGTATTGCAAGTCATGACTCATGAACCCGCAAAACAAGCCTGTTAAAAGGAAACATGAATCGAATTAAAATATTAATTTTTTTTAAATCGAACTAAATTTAAACATGGCTAAATTCTTGTAGCTCTAATGCAACATGAACCTGATAGTGACAGGTGTCAAGAGGAGTATTATGGTCACATTTTCCAGGAAAGCAGTTACAAATACAAACCTGATAGTGACAGGTGTCAAGAGGAGTATTATGGTCACATTTTCCAGGAAAGCAGTTACAAATACAAACCTGATAGTGACAGGTGTCAAGAGGAGTATAATGGTCATGCTGTCCAAGAAAGCAGTAACAAATACAAACCTGATGGTGACAGGTGTCAAGAGGAGTATAGTGGTCATGCTGTCCAAGAAAGCAGTAACAAATACAAACCTGATAGTGACAGGTGTCAAGAGGAGTATGGTGATCACGTTATCCCAGAAAGCAGTAACAAATACAAACCTGATGGTGACAGGTGTCAAGAGGAGTATAGTGGTCATGCTGTCCAAGACAGCAGTAACAAATACAAACCTGATAGTGACAGGTGTCAAGAGGAGTATAGTGGTCATGCTGTCCAAGAAAGCAGTAACAAATACAAACCTGATGGTGACAGGTGATCATGCTGTCCAAGAAAGCGATAAAAAGTGCAAACCTGATGGTGACAGGTGTCAAGAGGAGTATTATGGTCACATTGTCCAAGAAAGCAGTAACAAATACATACCTAATGGTGACAGGTGTCAAGAGGAGTATTATGGTCACATTGTCCAAGAAAGCAGTAACAAATACATACCTAATGGTGACAGGTGTCAAGAGGAGTATGGTGGTCACGTTATCCAGGAAAGCGGAGACAATGGCACTGAAGGCACACAGCAGCGTGATCAGCGGCCACACCTTCCCCTTGGCTAACTTGTAGGCCTGGTAAGATATCACAGAGAGGATGATAATGTAGCATGTGTGAAGAATGACACACAGAATAATACATCGTCCCTTGAAAGCCAGAAGGTGTCATCAGTCATCAGTACACGTGCACCGAAGGCCGATAGCCCTTTCTAGCTTTAAAGGGACGACATTATTGTAGAAAAATTATTTGGAAATCTTTGATTGTTTATATTTTATTATTTCTACTTCTGAATACAAGTATAATTATATATATAAAATAATAAGAAAGTATGCAGAAGATATATTAGTGAAAAGCAGTAAATCTTAATTTAAGTTTCTAACAGTATTTGTTGTGCTCTGTACTCTTTTATTGATTTAACTCTAGTCCAGTACAGAAATTAATATATTCATTGTAACGTTTTTTTAATATACTCATGCATAAAGGTCAGTGTCAGCTATTGTGAGCTATAGCAAAATTTATATACCGGTAGTCAACTTAAGTCAGACCATTTACCGGTAATGCAGCTTTGAGCAGGTGCAGCTGATAAATGAAAATTGGTACCTGGAGAGCACAGAAGTCAAAGAAGCCAGTTTCTGAGAAGATGGCAACGATAATCATCATCCCGAACAGCAATGACAGAGTCTCCACATCCAACCAGGAAATAATGGTATTCAGGGTAGGGCGCTAAAAAGGGAGATAACAATAAAAATTGTGTTGTGCCACCTAAATACATATGAAACGTAAGACCAAATACGCTGAATTTCCCGTCACAGAGAAAAATGTAAATTTCTGATTTGTGGAGTGAACATACACTAACTGTCAATTTCCCTATGATATTTTACCGCTCAACTTATGAGCGCATACACTTATGACTTAGTATTCACCCATGTCACCATTTGTCGCTTCTCAATGAATGTCAAAAGCAATTATTCACATATTTGCACAATTTTTGATTGCAGCCCATTTTAGACCCATTTGCTTGCAGCTAATATTGAAAGGGACTTGTTGACAGATTCATGTATTTTAAAATATGCCATTAAATGACAACACTGGAAAAACTAAAGCATCTAAACTAAAGACCTCGACGATTATATATCAAGAGGGCCATGATGGCCCAAAGCGCTCACCTGAGTACTGTAAATGACAGAGATCAGCTAAATGTCATCACCTACAAATGACCCAAATCAGACAACCTGATCTGGCAATTCGACAGGTGCAATAAAGATGCCTGTCAGGCCTTCTTCTGTAGCTAACCTGGCAATCTACAGATGCTATTCAGTCTCATGCCTGCCCAGCCTTCTTCTGTAGCTAACCTGGCAATCTACAGACGCTATTCAGTCTCATGCCTGCTCGGCCTTCTTCTGTAGCTAACCTGGCAATCTACAAACGCTATTCAGTCTCATGCCTGCCCCGCCTTCTTCTGTAGCTAACCTGGCAACCTACAGACGCTATTCAGTCTCATGCCTGCCCGGCCTTCTTCTGTTGCTAACCTGGCAATCTAAAGGTGATATACTGTCTCATGCCTGCCCAGGCTACTTCTGTTATTTACCTGGCAATTAAATGGCGCAATACAGATGCATTTACGGTCAAAACTTTAGGGACCAAGATGAACCACAAGCAAACGATGATATGTTTACCATGCATTATCTTACACAGAGGTTGACATCCAATCTTTGCAATGGCACATTTTTTAGGTTCAAACATCCAGCTGAATTCCATGTCCTGTGCTTTGTTCTTATTTCAACAGAACAATAATTGAAACAGTCACAAAAGACAGCAATACAAGACAACTGTCAGCATTATGTACAGTACGTGCCACGCGAAACCTGCAAAGTGAGCAAAATGCGACGAGACGATTTGATCACGAAGCGCAGATCGCTCACTCGCGATATCACGAATTTTCGCTTATTCTCGCGACTTGTTCATGAACTTTTGTGGCGAATAATTTTGTCCCGCCACGAATCGTAACGAGAAAATAATTAGTAAAATGCACACCTGTACGCAATATTTTCACTTAGTGGTGAATAAATAATTTGTGCTAGAAAACTTTGCGGAGTTGATATTTGAATGTATTCCTTTGAATTATATTAGCTACAAAATCATTCAAAATCGTTCAAATTAAGATGTGACATTTGTTGCAGAAGATTAAAAATATGAAAGAAATACACTTTTCATTGTATAAATTTATCAATGTTCTTATACAATTTAAAAAAAATAAAAAAAATATATATTTGCATTTTTTACAAATTTACTTGCGATGTGTACTTTACGGATAATACGCGTGTTCTTTTTTTGTTTTATTTAAAGAGATTGACAGTTTGGATAGAAGTGTTAAACGGTATTGCCTGTGTTGTTTTTGTCATTATTATTATTATGCATCCATGTTTATCAGAACTTTTACAGAATGTTCGGCTACAATGTGCAAACGAATATTGTTAAACATGAATAATTACATGTACTAAAAAGGAACATTAATCATTGATCAACATTAATAACATTAATTATAAAAGTACTAACTGTAATACATGTATGACTTAAATAGTGTTATGAAAGTTACTGGTGAGAATAATTAAGTTATATCTCAATGTATCGGGTCATAATTTACAAACATTATAAAACGAAACAGTTATAAAAAGTATAAAATACTACAATATAAAATTATATTTAAGTTAGTTGATAAAAGGCGTTAAATGGATTCTCATTTGTCGTGCCTACATTATATCAATAACAAAAACAACATTTATAGTTTATTATCAAGATGAATGAAAGCGCAAATATAATTATGTGCTTATTGACAAGAATATGTTCTAACGCATAGTTTCACTGTTTGTTTTTTTACGCAAATTAATTAGAACCAATACAGTGTTTATTGACAAACAAAAACAGATAGTTGCAAGAGGTGTTTGCTCTCTTTAGGCTTTCACGACCCCTGCCATTTTAAACAATTAATAACCGCTATCGCAGATCAGTCCACTGTCGCTTAACATGTGCCTCCGGGTCGGTAATTGACACTGATTAGCAATAAGATAATGTGGGTTAGTGAAAAAGGAAGACTTTTTGAATCTATATTTTGTTGAACAAACACCCACTTTGTGAACGCGAATAATCGAATATTCACAAACACCCGCTTTGTGAACGCGAATAATCGAATATTCAATGTATTACCAGTTAACCGCCTTAATAATCGGAGAACTGGTTATTCGTTGCCAAAAACGTTTATAGTATTATTATATAAGGACTGAATAAGCTATTGCTATGTACTTCTATCTTATGTAGGCTATATGTAGCTTCATTATCATTTGGGATGTGAACTGGAATTTTAAATGACTATTAGAAAAAAAAGAAGATACATCCCAAAACACATAAACATGAATAAAAACAATTTAGATGCCACAATCAGTTTCTTTGCTAAATTGACATGTCAGATAACACATTGGTGGCCTGTATACACAACATGTATACACCCCCACCCGTCACCAGGAACCGGTAGTCCGTAGAACAATAACTGTTGTGATGGCTTTCGTTTGATAAACATTTGTATTTACATATATTTTTTTACCGATGAGTAAACAATAAGTAAATTTTATAAATACATGTTACAATGAAACCATACTTTAGAAATAATTATAGACACTTACGTGTATATAACCACCTTCAATACAACTCAAGTACATGATTATTATAAATTATCGTGTCAAAACGTCTGTGATTTGCATCTTTATGATGATTATAAATACGATAAAATTGAATATGCTGGTGCACGGGGGAGGATGACATATAAGTACACGTAAACAAATAAACTGAATGGATATTCTAAAAGAAGGAACGTTTGAAATAATCACGCTCAGGAAAAATAAGATAATAATGCGTGTTCATAATCATCACAAGAACCCAGTATACACATTCATATAACAATCGAAACAATTAATTAACGATTAATAAATCATTTAAATGGCCATCAGTTAACATAATTGTGAAAGTGTCAAATTCAAATTATGCAAATTAGTGAAATGTGGCATATACATAAAAGGGGTGATTACTTGTAGCGAACAAAAGAACAATCAGTGATTTATAATTTTTTGTTGATTTTAATGATTAATGTCTGAATTGTAAATGTAAACTTAAACGTATATACACACTATATAAACACTATATAAATTCATTGTGACTTTTATATGCGTTTTCACTGTTTTCGTTGATTAATACTGTCAAATAATAGTGCTTTATTATCTAATTCTTTATTAATTAGCCGTAATATAAAGGATTCAAAATTAATATATCTACATTTAACATACACTGTGCGACACACAATGTAGAATGTTGCGAAAAGACCGTAAAAACTGTACAACTCTTAATTTAAAGAGCAGATGCACATATACCTGTAAAGTCAAAGCGAATCACGACAAAATTTCGTGACATATTCGTCGCGAACATTCGTGACGTCGCTTCACGAATAATAAATGAAGGCTCGTCACGACAGCGCAAATTATGTGTGTTTCGCGTGGCACATACTGTATATCATCGATTAGGACTATTCAATCAAACAGACAATTGTACTTGATGTGTTTCCATTTTAATTGTGTTTCAGGTCTTGTAAATGATATTTAGCTCACTGGTTAACAGCTCAAATACCAAAACTAATGAACCAGTTGCTGAAATACTATCTGCTGCCATCCCAAATGAAAAATTAAGTGTCTATCCTGAGCATAGTCCATTTTTTGCTTCTTTTTCACAAACAAATGGGCAAATAACTTTGTTCTTCATACCCTAATCAGCGCAAAACCTTGGTTTATTATGAGATCTTATGGTCATACACAAGCTGCCTAATCAGCAAAAAACCTTGGTTTATTATGAGATCTTATGGTCATACACAAGCTGTGCAAGTTTTATCAAGATTAGATGAAAAATGAAGTTTCTATGTCACACAAAGTCCATTTTTTTGCGAAGTTTCTCACAAAGAAGGGGAAATAACTCCAGTGTTCCTGGTTCTATCTGGCCCATCTTTGCACCTTGACAGTGCATGTTGGTCAAGATTTGACAATAAATGAAGTCTCTATACTCCACATTGTCCATTTTTTCACACAAACAAGGGGCAATAACTCTGGTGTTTGTACCCTAATCTAAGCCATTTTATTGATTATTTTGAAATGTTCAGTTCATGTACATGCGGTGCAAGTTTGGTCAAATTCAGAGGAAAAATGAAGTTTGTATGTTGCACAAAGTCCAGTTTGCAGATTTTCTCATTAAAAAAGGGCAATATAACTCTGGTGTTCATGGTCTGATTTGGCCCATTATCTATCCGAGATTTATGGTCATACACAAACTGTGCAAGTTTGTTAAAGATTGAATGAAAGTGAAGTCTGTATCACGTCCACATGCCCAATTGTTCCGATGCACTACGGACAACGGACGACTCAGGACAGTCCCCCTATACCAATAGCTCATCGAGCATGAAGTGCTCAATCAATTGGTTTATTTGCTTCATGGCCACCGGCCCTTGCATATATATACACACATGCATAAACACATTAAAATACACATATAATTGTAGACTAATATGGAGGTACAGCAACACATAATTGTAGTTAAGTTAACAAACTTTTCGTCTTTCGAAAACATAATAGATATACATGGCAATATTTCTTATAACATTTTCGTCACGTGAGGTCATTGCTTTATTAAATTTATTGATTGTAGATGAAATGTAAAATGTGGTATCAATATACTTTATATGAAGATCTTCATAGAAGGACATATAAGCAAGAAATGGTATTCATTTTCAATACAGAATTTACACAATGGACGTAGCCTTCATTTCGGTCTAAGTTTAAATATCTTCCTTGTTCTATCATTAGTTCAAAGATGGGATGATGTTCTGAAACAAACATATGCTTTTATAAATTTACGAATTTAAAGTACGTTAAGATTTCCCATTCAAAATCTACTTTAAACCCCGTATATGTAACCAACTTAGGCGTATCATTACAAGATTGAGACCATAATATATCTTTTAATCTCTGAAAATAATGAAACAAAAATAAGTTTGCATTTACAGCACCTTGTTGATTCCAAACATACCCAAATCCTATAAGAAACAAATGTTCACGTAACGATGATACCCAATTTTTATAACCTAAATCATCATATGTTTTAAGCATTTCATAACATTTTTTAACATTCCGATTATATGGCATTTTTAATATATGTAACCAATATTTAATAACATGTCTAAATGTAAAAATGTGGACAGGAAATCTCCCACAGTCACCTAGTACAGCCATATTACATGTATGCAATGGTGCTGACATAAATCTCTTACAAGCAGATATATATGAACACATTCAACAATATCTAATGATTTCAATCCCCAAAGCTCCGATCCATAAAATAGAATAGGCATAACCTTAGCATCAATAAACTTAAAATAACAACTATGGTCCATTGGCATGTACTCATAGCCAACAATGAGGTAATTGCATGTTAAGCTTTTACAGCCATACTCTCTGCCATTTTATACATTGACAATGTTGAAGAAAAATAAACACCTACATAGGTAAACCCATTAATACATTGTAACTTTTCATAATAATACCATTTTTCCCTTGAGGATAATCTGCCCCCATTTTTAAAACAACTATTTTTGTTTTATGTACATTTACTTTTAGTTTATATTCAATACAATATTCATATAAATAATTTAGTTGTTGTTGCAAACCAAACACAGTGTCAGATGCTAATGCTACATCATCAGCAAATAGCAACATAAAAATCTCAACATTATCTGCGGTCAATTGTATGCCCCTTATATTTTTACCTTTGAAATATTTGTATAGCTCGTTTATAAATAGACAAAACAAAGTAGGGCTTAAATTACAACCTTGCCTTAGACCCATAGGATAGTTAATTAGATCACTTAACAGGTAATGTGACCTCACTTGAGTTTTTACTTCCATATAAAGACCCTTTATGGCGTTTAACAATTTTCCTCTTATATTATTTTTTATTAATGTTCGGTATAGTCTCCCCCTGTCAACATAATCAAATGCCTTTTTAAAATCTACAAAAGCAACATACACTGTTTTGCTTATAAATCCTGCCTGTGTCTCTGTTAATCGTCCATATGCCTTGGCGTAAAATGTAAGCCTTTCTTTCAAAATATAAAATAATGTATATTTTACTGAAAATATCTATAACTGTAATACCCCTGAAAGTGTCAGGGTTATCTGCAGGCCCCTTTCTATATAACGGTTCCGTTATAGAACAAGCCCATTTTTCAGAGAAGTAACTTGTACTAAAAATCCTGTTCAAAATTACTTTTACGAAAGGAAGAATTAGGTCAATACTGTGTATAAAATGTTTCGCTAATAGCACAACAGAACCAGCCTTCATTGGATTTAAACATTTAACCGCTTCTAAAATTTCGTTATTTGAAATAGGAGCATTAAAGAGTTCATCCTGGCATTCATCAATAAAAGCAGTTTCTGTGTCATCATGAGCATTAAAATAATGTGTGGCATCGTGTGCTACATTTTGATTATGTACATTAAAAAGTGAATTAAAATGATTATACCATTGTTCACATGATATATTTGTTTTATCTGTCTCTTTGCTTCGAAGCCTTTTAATTTAATTTTGCCCCAAAACACCTTCTGATTACCAACTGAGTTAGATAGATCTTTGATAATGCTTATTTTACATTCATAGCGCTTCCTATTACAGACATTTTGATATGCCTATTTGATTGATAGGTAATCATTTTAATTATTGATACTGTTATCATGTCAAAATGTATGCAGCGCCTTATTTACTTCAGTTTTATCATTCTTACATTCTCGATCAAACCATGTAGATTTTCTAGTATGATGTACACATTCCCTTCATTTACTTATTAAATGCTTACTACAATTGATTAAAACACCTTCTAATTTTTTTACAATGTCATCTATTGACTCGTTGTATTTTCAAATGTGACGAATAGTGCATCATTTTCTATAAGAGCCTGCAGGTTTTGCTTATATATAAAAATTTTATCAGTACTAAAGTCAGTTCTAACTATGTCATCAACATGTAGTTGTTTTTTATTTGAAGTATCATGTTTATAAGCTTTTGTTTTTAATTTCAACACAATAGGTAAATGGTCAGATGAACTGTCATCAGCAACAAACATATCTTGCACAATGTCAAATATTTCAGAACTACCAACAAAGTAATCTATGACACTACAACCGTTGGAGCTTACATAAGTGTAATTTCCTTTACCTTTATCTGTGCCACAGATATTACACCCTTCATATGCGGGTGAGGCATCAGGAGGTATATATGTTGTTACTAGTAGTATATCCTTAGAGGTATTGAACAGTTGTTTATCGATTTTAAACACAAACCTTGCTTCATAGTAACAAAATACGCGAGTTAGGAAACAACTATAGCAGTTGTTGGTTCCAACAAAAACGCCCCCCATATTTCTACTACTGCACCTAGAAGTTTTAAATGGCGAACAAAACCACATATAATTTAATAATTCGCTAGTCTGTTTAATAATATTGTCATCTGCTCCCATGTTTCTAGCAAAATTAAAATATCAAATTGCAATAAATATGTCAGAAATAATGGATCGACATTCCATGACAATATAGAAATATGTGAACCCAGCGGGACTTCGCCACAATCCTAGTCCACATGTAGAGGCATGTCGTGTGAACCCAGCGGGACTTCGCCACAATCCTAGTCCACATGTGGAGGCATGTCGTGTGAACACAGCGGGACTTCGCCACAATCCTAGTCCACATGTGGAGGCATGTCGTGTGAACACAGCGGGACTTCGCCACAATCCTAGTCCACATGTGGAGGCATGTCGTGTGAACCCAGCGGGACTTCGCCACAATCCTAGTCCACATGTGGAGGCATGTCGTGTGAACACAGCGGGCCTTCGCCACAATCCTAGTCCACATGTGGAGGCATGTCGTGTGAACACAGCGGGACTTCGCCACAATCCTAGTCCACATGTGGAGGCATGTCGTGTGAACACAGCGGGACTTCGCCACAATCCTAGTCCACATGTGGAGGCATGTCGTGTGAACACAGCGGGACTTCACCACAATCCTAGTCCACATGTGGAGGCATGTCGTGTCAACACAGCGGGACTTCGCCATAATCCTACTCCACATGTGGAGGCATGTCATGTGAACCCAGCGGGACTTCGCCACAATCCTAGTCCACATGTGGAGGCATGTCGTGTGAACACAGCGGGCCTTCGCCACAATCCTAGTCCACATGTGGAGGCATGTCGTGTGAACACAGCGGGACTTCGCCACAATCCTAGTCCACATGTGGAGGCATGTCGTGTGAACCCAGCGGGCCTTCGCCACAATCCTAGTCCACATGTGGAGGCATGTCGCCGGTGTTGCTGGCAACTGTGGATTGTTGTGCATTAGTACTAGTTTCACTCCGTTGAACCCTTCGCCTAGCTTGTAAAGTTAATCTATTTTCCACTGAATCTTGCCTTTGATAGAGAATAGCGTTCTTGAAGTAAGCATTTATGCCACGCTGATGCAGTTCTCTGACCTTTGAGGCTTGATATTGAGTAAATTCGCTAGATATTCGAATGCCTTTGACACGCAGATGATCTTAAACACTTCCACCTTAGTATCAAATGACTTAAATTTCACCAGAACCATCCAGGGAGTGTTAAAATTGTATTTGCCTATTCTTCTAATATCCATAATGGTGTCGTCTTGAAAGGAATCATTCGGATAGGCATCATTAAATACACCAGAAACAAATTTCAACCTTGTTTGCTCGATTGTTTCATGTTCATCATCAGTAGGGCCAAAAATACGGATACTATTTTTTTAAATTTCAGCACTTTCTAGATTTTCTAAACGCTTTGTAATATCACACATCTCAGGTGAGATGAAATGTAATGAAAGTGATGCATGGGAAGTCACTTTTATTTTGTTGAAGTATAAAAAGAGTCCCCAAACTACAAGCCCTTACTTATATATACCATACAAGCAGATACTAGCAAGTAGCATGGTGCACTCTAAATAGTTTCAAAATATTTCTCAGTTAAGGAGAAAATGTAAAACAGAGTAGAAGTATTTTTCAATTAAGGAGAAATAATAAATCAGCTTCAAAAATCATGAAGATAATTACTTGAGTTTCCAAAATCCCCAATTCAAATGTAAAAGTCAGTCCAAAAGTTACATGATTAAATGATACTAAATAAGTTACTAACTAAACAGTCCAAAAACTAAAGAAAATAATTAACCCTTTCAGTCACAAGATCACATGATCTAAATCCTATATTCTGATTGCTTGTTAACAACATGAATTCTAGCTATTGATTGTTGTTTACATCTTTTTCCTGACTTGGAAACCAAGACAGACAGTGGAAAATTTTATTGCTGCACACATAGCCAAAAAATAGGTCAGAAGCAGGCTATCAATGGTTAATATGTGTAATGATGCTGATCTAAAATAGAAGTATCATGTTGACTCAGAGCGATATATTGATTTTACTGCTAAGCAGACTCCACTAGCTGGGTTATATCTGTGACTGAGTTACAAAGGAAAATAACACATGTCTGGCAATTACCTTCCTGATACTTCATTTACCTCCCTTTACCAGGTGAGTTATTCAGGAATAGATGTATTTGGGGCAAAAAAAGGGACAATAACTCTAGTGTTCCTGTCCGATCGGGCCCATTATCGAACCTGTCCAAGATTTTATGGTCATACACAAAATGTGTAAGTTTGGTCAAGATCGAATAAAAAATGTAGTTTTTAGCGTGATAACGGGCCAATTGTGACAGCATGCGGACGACGGACCACAGATGACGGATGACGCTGGAGAGGTCCCCTATACCAATAGCACACTGAGCACTTCATGCTTAGGTGAGCTAACAAGAAAAGCATAAAAAAAATAATAATAATCGTGCCGCTAACGGATATCGAACCTACGACATCTGGATAAAATATTCTGACATGCTAACCACTCGGCCAATCTAATTCATAATTGTGTAATTTATACTTAATGTAAGTGATTCACATGTTTTCAACAAATACAACAAATACAACAAAAAGAACAGAAGTACTCCAAAATATTCAATCATTTTGCATAACAAATGCTTAATAATTGTATACATTTCAACTGATAATAACTCATAAATGAAATGTTATTTCCAAAATATTTCTATGTCACTAGTGCTATTGCGCTCAATGATATACATTTTTCTTTTAGTTTTAGAATCTGCTACAAAACTATTGGAAATCTTTGAACAGGTCCCTTTAATCATAAACAAATATACACTCCATAATTTTTGGACCACCAAAAAACACTTCCAAAATTGCCATATTCGATTTACCTGTATACATGTAATTAACTGTCAAACATTCAACCATATTGGGCAATAAAGTTAATGTTTTACTCCTACCATTCAACATTTCTCACCATTGCAAAATGTGACATCACTGCTATGGCGATCAGCGAGCCAAGGATTGCTGCAAGTGTTCGATGCACGAGCTGAAGTACAAAACAGTATTTCTTAAACCTACAAGACAATAAAAGGATAAGGTTTTCCAATGACATAGTATCTGTCAGAATAGACCTCATTAAACATGTGGCACAATGTCGTTGTTGGATCTGTCAGAATATACCTCATTAAACATGTGGCACAATGTCATTGGATCTGTCAGAATAGACCTCATTAAACATGTGGCACAATGTCATTGTTAGATCTGTCAGAATAGACCTCATTTAACATGTGGCACAATGTCATTGGATCTGTCAGAATAGACCTCAATTAACATGTGGCACAATGTCATTGTTGGATCTGTCAGAATAGACCTCATTTAACATGTGGCACAATGTCATTGTTGGATCTGTCAGAATAGACCTCAGTAAACATGTGGCACAATGTCATTGTTGGATCTGTCAGAATAGACCTCAGTAAACATGTGGCACAGTGTCATTGGATCTGTCAGAATAGACCTCAGTAAACATGTGGCACAATGTCATTGGATCTGTCAGAATATACCTCATTAAACATGTGGCATAATGTCATTGGATCTGTTAGAATAGACATCATTTAACATGTGGCATAATGTCATTGGATCTGTCAGAATATACCTCATTTAACATGTGGCACAATGTCATTGGATCTGTCAGAATATACCTCATTTAACATGTGGCACAATGTCATTGGATCTGTCAGAATATACCTCATTTAACATGTGGCACAATGTCATTGGATCTGTCAGAATATACCTCATTTAACATGTGGCACAATGTCATTGTTGGATCTGTCAGAATATACCTCATTTAACATGTGGCACAATGTCATTGGATCTGTGAGAATATACCTCATTAAACATGTGGCATAATGTCATTGGATCTGTCAGAATATACCTCATTTAACATGTGGCACAATGTCATTGGATCTGTCAGAATAAACCTCATTTAACATGTGGCACAATGTCATTGATGAATTTGTCAGAATAGACCTCATTAAACATGTGGCATAATGTCATTGTTGGATCTGTCAGAATAGACCTCAGTAAACATGTGGCACAATGTCACTGTTGGATCTGTCAGACTAGACCTCATTAAATATGTGGCACAATGTCATTGGATCTGTCAGAATATACCTCATTAAACATGTGGCACAATGTCATTGGATCTGTCAGAATATACCTCATTTAACATGTGGCACAATGTCATTGGATCTGTCAGAATATACCTCATTTAACATGTGGCACAATGTCATTGTTGGATCTGTCAGAATATACCTCATTTAACATGTGGCACAATGTCATTGGATCTGTCAGAATATACCTCATTAAACATGTGGCATAATGTCATTGGATCTGTCAGAATATACCTCATTTAACATGTGGCACAATGTCATTGGATCTGTCAGAATAAACCTCATTTAACATGTGGCACAATGTCATTGATGAATTTGTCAGAATAGACCTCATTAAACATGTGGCATAATGTCATTGTTGGATCTGTCAGAATAGACCTCAGTAAACATGTGGCACAATGTCACTGTTGGATCTGTCAGACTAGACCTCATTAAATATGTGGCACAATGTCATTGGATCTGTCAGAATATACCTCATTAAACATGTGGCACAATGTCATTGTTGGATCTGTCAGAACAGACCTCATTAAACATGTGGCACAATGTCATTGGATCTGTCAGAATATATCTCATTAATAATGTAGCACAATGTAATTGTTTGATCTGTCAGAATAGACCTCATTAAACATGTGGCATAATGTCATTGGATCTGTCAGAACAGACCTCATTTAACATGTAACACAATGTAATTGTTGGATCTGTTAGAATAGACCTCATTTAACATGTGGCATAATGTCATTGGATCTGTCAGAATATACCTCATTAAACATGTGGCATAATGTCATTGGATCTGTTAGAATAGACATCATTTAACATGTGGCATAATGTCATAGTTGGATCTGTTAGAATAGACATCATTTAACATGTAGCACAATGTCATTGGATCTGTCAGAATAGACCTCATAAAACATGTGGCACAATGTCATTGTTGGATCTGTCAGAATAGACCTCATTAAACATATGGCACAATGTCATTGGATCTGTCAGAACAGACCTCATTTAACATGTAGCACAATATCATTGGATCTGTCAGAACAGACCTCATTTAACATGTAGCACAATGTCATTGTTGGATCTGTCAGAACAGACCTCAAAAAACATGTGGCACAATGTCATTATTGGATCTGTCAGAACAGACCTCAAAAAACATGTAGCACAATGTCATTGTTGGATCTGTCAGAACAGACCTCAAAAAACATGTGGCACAATGTCATTGTTAGATCTGTCAGAATAGACCTCAAAAAACATGTAGCACAATGTCATTGTTGGATCTGTCAGAACAGACCTCAAAAAACATGTAGCACAATGTCATTGTTGGATCTGTCAGAACAGACCTCAAAAAACATGTAGCACGATGTCATTGCATCTGTCAGAACAGACCTCATAAAACATGTAGCACAATGTCATTGTCACTATTAAAATACTGTCAATATTATCAGAAACCTCGCTAGTCACATACCAATAAACATGTGCGAATGAACAATAACTCTTGAAAATGTAAAGTGCTATGAACTTGCAAAGAAAGATGTCAAAAGACCTTAGATTTGATATATTATGCTCTATCTGACTTACAGTAATGTATCCTTTAAACAAAAAACAAAAATGTCAATATGTGGCATTTAACTCAATTGTGTTTCCAATTACATGTACATGTTTAGATAAATCACTAAATAAATGGCACCTAATTCGCAACTCTGTATAAAGATCTACTCAAATTGGGTCTGATGAATGTCGAAACATAAATTGCATTTTACAGGTCAAAATTTGTATTCCTTAAGTACACAATTTTACTGGACAATAGTCACCATGGGGGAGATTATATGCTCCCCGAAAATGTTGGTGGAGCATACAAATTATTAATCATCAAAAAAGTTTGCAGATTCCTTCCACTCAGTGCAATACACTGTATAACTACAGTCTTATACCATATTATACAAGATTTTTCTTTGTTTTGCGGTATTCGAGAACTGTGATATCACTGGTGGGCGCAGCCTAACCGTGCAATAAGTAGCATGCTTATAAATAACTAAATTTCAATATACTGCACACTCAATATGGTATAAAACACTTGTTGCATACATTTACCTCAATATGTTGATTATTTTATCTCTCCCTGCCGGTTCATCAAATAACTAACATATTGAGGTAAAAGTATGCTACAACTATCACTACACTAAGTAATAAGGGTTAATTATTCATCAAGCGAATTGCCACTTCTTACATCAAAGATTATCAGTCCATACACGAATATGAGCACAAACAAAGCCCATAACTCCTTAGCTTTGACAGACGATGAGAATTTGTAGCTGAAGTCGAGCGGGTAGCACATTTCTTGTGAGTTTGGAGCACCCGTGACCACCCATTCTAAAGTCATATCAACTCTGCCACTGAAAAGTCAATCAGAAATTAAAATTTAAATAATAATGAAAACTGACCTTTTTTTTACAATCTTCGCAGCGTGTCATATACATTTATAGGAAATGTATTAATCAGTTATACATTGGTATTTTATTAAGTGCTCATACGAGCATTTGTAAAAGATCATCTTTGAATACAGTCAAAATTAAACACCAACATAACTCTATTGATGTATGTCCTTTAAATTCTATGGTTCTAAAGATTCTAATAAATGTGATTTAATAAAAATTATTTTAACAAAGTCTGTTCAAAACCCTCTTTGTGCTCATTACATACATGGCATACGTCCCGGTCTCACCGGGATTGTCCCGGTTTTGCGAGGTCTGTCCCGGCGTCCCGGTGAGACGCATTTTGTCCCGGTCAATCACAAAAATCGATGTTAGTGTACCATTAAACTTACATTGGGCCAACAAATAACTTCAGATCGTTAATCCCTTTATCGGTCCCTATGACAACAATACCCGCTAGCCGTGTGTCAAAGAGGAGCAGTAATGATACCCCATTAGCGATTTATTTATCGTTTGTCACAATTTTGCGGGATGGGGGTCATATATCCGTGGTCGCTAATTGCTGCTGATTGTTGCATTGTTTCAGAATAAAAAAGGAACTGTATTTGTTGTTATTTTGATTTTAAATAGAATAGGTGTTATCACATAATTACTTTAGTAACGTTTGAAGGTAAGAATGAAAATAAATGGAGAACTTTTCGAGAATTAAAGATGCAAAAACAATCATTACTTTCTTTAAACTCGTATTGTTCACATCGCAAAATTTGATGCAGTTAACGACGCAGTGTCTAGTGGAACGTAGCCCAGGTATAAGTCTGCTGGAGTAATCTCCCTTGTAAACGCATTTGTTTATTTGACAATCAGTGTTTATATTTGCGTGTTTTGTGTAATTTCTTTGATGTCATAATTAAAAATACATGTTATCATTTATATTATTGAATAAACATTATTAAAATATATGCGTGCGTATGTTTGTGTTATTCATTTTGGGTGTTTATTGTTTGAACTATAACTATATAGACCACGAAATGGAATAGGACCTCGGTTAGATACGATAAACTATTATTATTACTCGTTTTTTTTTTCGGACAAAATAACAATATTAATGTGTCCCGGTCAAATGTCAAATGTCCCGGCGATTTTTTGGCAATGTCCCGTTTTGGCCTGAACAAATTATGGCATGTATGATCATATTAACGCAATTGTTGTAACCATACAAAACACTGTTCAAATGCATATCAAGTCCTGGTTATTTTCCTCGATGTGCACAATTTTGAAACTTCTGCTTACTTGAGAGGTATAAGATCAATTGTAGAGGCATTTGTGGAAATTTCTTTGCTGGTTTGATTTGCAACCATTTCTGAATTGATGATTAGATTGGTCACAGTTGTCTGAAACAACAACAACAATAAACTGTGAAGAATTTATTGACCTGAATCTGATTACTATATACTACTCAAAATTTGATAAGGCTAACTTGTTTAACAGTACATGTTTGTATCTCTTTTTATTGTGTATTTTTATTTGCTTGAAAAATATGCATGCTTTCGTATAGTCATATAATATATGAGTTTTATGAAATTATTATTGATCTGTGTACGCATTGTGTTACATATTTCATTCCTAGGGAGAAAAATATGACAACATTTGTAAGAGTGACCCTTATAAAATGTGTAAGAGTGACCCTCATAAAATTGTGAGTAGTATATGATCGTAAGAGAAATACTAACTTGGGTAACACTTAACATGAGTAGAACTGCTCATACTATTCGATGAATAGTGGAGCTAAAAAACTTCTGGAAAGAAAGAAAGTGTACCAGTAGGTGGAAAGTGAAAATGGTTAAATCTGACATATGCAGAAGAATTCACTCACATTTTGTAGTATAACCCGCAGTGTAATGCCACTGAAATTGGAATTTTCTTCAAACGGTCCTTTTAACATCAATGTCAAGTGCCTATCTACATCTGGAAATGCAATCAAATGTATTCTATTAGTACTGATGTAAATACTTACAGACACATTCAATGATTCTCAAAATCCTTATCCCAGCCAATGAAGTACATGTATCTACAACAACATTTCAATTAGATCTAGTCTAATAGCAGTGCATTTCATTTGACCAACATCAATACTGTATCATTTTTTGACATACTAGATTCGTGTCGAGCCCATTATCAAGAAAGCAACTTATATTGTAATGATTTTAAAATGACGTTTCTAACAAGCAGATCTTTTCTTCTGATTGTAACCTTGACATTTGAGCTAGGGACACAGCTCTTGCACCTGACATGCCGTCTCTACATGGTGAACATTTGTGGCAAATTATTTTAAAATTCCCCGATGAATGATGAATTAGCAGTTCGGACAAGATCGCACGCATGCACGCACGCACGAACTAACAGAGCCCACGCACATACACCAAACCCAGTTTTCACACAACTAAAGATAATAGTAATTTGTTATATTCAAAATCGAATTTGCGTAAATTTAAGACCGTATGCAAGTGGACGAACTTTGTACCACACCGATTCAAGTGATTCCACAGTAACTGACATAGAAGTTCTTGTATAAGTGGTTAAGTAAGCGACGTGGAAATGTTTGCGAATTTTGTGAATTAGAAGAATTCGCTAATATTTCTGCCAGGGAAAATTAATTTGATTGCCAATTACTAGACAGGAACACCCATTGCAGATGAGAATGTGTACATGTATATGTAAGAGTGCATAAGCATTGCATCATGTAGAAAAAATAATGTTTAAAATATAGAAATATGAAGATACACATTATTTTAAAAATTGTATTTTTTGCTAATATTCACAAATTCATGAGGTGCAGTTGTTCTAATCATGTATAACATTTTTTAAACCCCGTATTAATTAATTAATGATAGCGACAGTAACAAAAGGACATTGTCTAGGTTGGAATGCGCAATATAAGCTGGTTACGCCAAACTGTTACATTTTGATCATTTAAGAAGGTCGAGTTATTGTTTGTGGCACTTTACGCAGGTGTCAGTGGGAGTAGCATTGTAGGCGTGAATTTTTCACACAACATGATACTGGAAATTTGCTATCATTTCCGCATGCTAAAAGTCCAAGTTTTAAATTCGCTAATTTTTTGACACGTGCAAATATCCACTTATACTGTATTCCTGATACCATAGTTTTTATGCTTCATACCATGTACAAATTCTGATCAGACAATGTAGATCTACTATCACTGGGGAAGAACCAATTACAAGAAACTGTAAACTGTATTCATTACAATCTGGGATGCTTATCTCCTTGGTCACATTGTACTGGATGCTGGTCATGTGCCACTCACTCACACTCTCATGCTCCTTGTTGATGATCACAATGATCTGAAAACAAAGTATTGTTAGTTTAAAGCTGTTTAGTATAGCTTGATTGTGTCAAAAGACTATCGCTTATCAAGACACTCTCGAGTCAGTTTCCTCGGTAAAACCAGTACATGGTGTCTTTTGTGAAAGATCATTTGTAGGGATGGAACTCACGATCTCCCGCAAGTCTTGTTGACAATTGTATCTGTCATATTGTTTTATTTTCCTGCTGTGGTACACATTTTTGGTTTGATTGCACTTTTTTTTCGTCAGAAATCATGGTCTAATACTTAGTTAATTACATTATATCAAAGATAGTAAACATGAGTAAGATTACTTTACAGCAGATATAATGTCCTTTCAAGGGCAATACTGTAAATGTAGAAACCTGAAACCAACTTCAACTATATTCTGTTAATTTCCTCAATGTTTTAGTACTTCAAATATATTCTGTTAATTTCCTCAATGCTTTAGTCTTGAAGGCCTTCATCAAGAGTCCGCCACAATTGTATACTCCACTTGAGGAGTGTCGTGGGAAAACTGGGCTTAATGCATGTGCGTAAAGTATTGTCCTGGATCCGGGACAGCACTTTCACATTAAACGTATTTTCTTTTTCAAAGAAGTCTCTTCTAAACATAAATCCACTGTAGGCAGAAAGTGCTGTCCCAGATTAGCCTGTGCGAATTGCACAGGCTAATCCGGATGAAACTTTACGCACATGCTTTAAGCCATTGTTTTTGCCACAACGTGCCTCATTTTATCATTTTACAGCTTCAGGTTGAAAGAGGTAAGAGGAAATGTCATATAAAAACTAGAGCTATTACTTAAGGTGATTAATACCACCACGTACCGCTTTGACACAAATAAAGAGCTTTGCAGTTGTATTGCTTGGACACAGAATAATGTATTGACACTTTTTTTTTATTTGTGTTGTATTTACAGCACTATTTTGACAATAAAGCATTTTTTTTAACCTTTGACCTCAAAATATGACATTGACCTTTATGGTATCCATCCAGTTCTTGTGCGCAACGCACCGTCTTATCTAGGTTAACTTTTGTGCCAAGTTATTTCAAAATCTTCCATGCACTGGAAAGTTATAGCCTGAACAAGCAGAATTTTGATAATAATGTGCTCGATTTTGACCTTTGTCAAACTGACCTCAAAGTATGACCATGACTTTTAAGGTAGCTTTATGGTTCTTGCTCACAACACATCATCTCTTATATGTTAACATTTGTTAACAAGTTATTTCAAAATCCTTCAATGCACAGAAAAGCATTAGAGCTAGGACAAGCCCTATTGTGACCAAGTGCTCTATTTTGAAATTTGACCTCAAAGTATGACCTTGACCTTAAAGGTAGCCTGGTTCTTGTACGCAACACACCATTTCATATAGGTCAACATTTGTAATAAGTTATTACAAAATTCTTACAATGCATGGAGAAATAAGACAATTTCTATTTTGACAATAAAGTGCTTTTTGTTTATCTTTGACCTCAAATTATGACCTGGACCTTAAAGGTAGCCATCAGGTTCTTGCGTGCATTAAACCATCTCAATTAGGTTAACATTTGTGCCAGGTTATTTCGAAATCCTTCAATGCATGGGAACGTCAAGACAAGTTTCGGGACTGACCGACTGACTGACAGACCGACAGACAAAGTGATTCCTATATAGCACCCCTCTTCCCACTAGTAGTGGGGGTACTATGAACGCAACTAACAGAACTATTATTATAAATGAACTACGAAATAACTAACTTACTGCAGCAGTGACAGTGCATGTAAAGAGGATAAAGATTTTCAGATATTTCAACATCGTCTTTAGACCCATTTTGCGCAGGTTGTTACTGCTGAAGAAAGGTGTCTTGTCGTCATCATCATCATCACAGCTATGTGAATCAGTCAATGGTGTGGAGCTAAACAACAAACAAAAAATTGTGTTTCTGTTACTCGTAAATTAAAACAAGATGCTGTGTTTGATAAAACAGATGGCCAGATATGGTGCTGGATAGCCAATCTGAATTTTTTAAAGTCCAAATTCAGTCAAGGTGAAAGTGAGGTTGGGTGATATGTGCGGATTAGGAATGGTCATAAGCAACAACTGTATAAGTATTCAAGTATTGTAGTAAGGGTTGCTGGTGCACCAAGAAATAGTTCATTTGAATTATTCTAAGTCAAAATTAGGTCAAGGTCAAAGTGAGGTTGGGTGATATTGATGGATTGGCAATGGTCATAAGCAACAACTATGTAAGTATCCATGTATTGTAGTAAATGGTGTTGTTGCTAGAAGTTGTTGCTAGACGAAATGGTAAAATCTAGTAAACAAAGAAATAGCCCATTTAAATTATTCTAAGTCCAAATTAGATCAATGTCAAAGTGAAATTAGGTCATGGTCAAAGTGAGGTTGGGTGATATGTGTGGATTAGGAATGGTCATAAGCATCAACTGTATAAGTATCCAAGTGTTATAGCAAGTGTTGTTGGTGCACCAAGAAATAGCCCAATTTAATTATTCTAAGTCAAAATTAGGTCAAGGTCAAAGTAAGGTTGGGTGATATTGGTGGATTGACAATGGTCATAAGCAACAACTGTGTAAGTATCCATGTGTTATAGTAAGCGGTGTTGGTGCTCGATGAAACCGTAAAATCTAGTTAACCATGAAATAGTTAACCAAGAAATAGTCAATTTGAATTTTTAGTCCAAATTAGGTCAAGTTCAAGGTCAAAGTGAGGTTGGGTGATATGGGTGGATTGGGAATGGTCATAAGCTGCAACTATGTAAGTATACAAGTGTTGTAGTAATCGATGTACATGAAACGGTAAATCTAGTTAACCTCGTACGAAGTCAAGGACGGACGGGCAGGGCAATCACTTTATGCCTCTGCATCAACATGCCGCGGGAATAAAAAAAAATACAGAGACTATATGTCAAGCACTTTAGTTGCCATAAGCAAACTTCAGCGCATTACTACCTGCAAAGCCCCTTCAATACCATATATATTTATTAGAATGTACTTGTAGAACACAGACCTCCGCCAAGGCAACACATACCCTCCCCCCATGTGTTTTGCAACTAATGAATTATACAGCATAATGTGGCAATTTGCTCCATCACCCAAGAATAGAGATTTCAATACAAAATTTCTGGATCAAGACATTGACCCGAATTTTTAATTTTCCCATTTCCAACCTCCGTTCATAACTTTTGCGTAAAGTTGCTTAAAATCAAATAAGCAGACAATCAAACCAAAGGCAACAAAAACCTAACCACCGTGACAGAGGTTATAAATATACAAAATACAATAGTGAATACAAACAAGTACTTATAACTCACAACAATCAAGAAAGCAAACATTAAGTTCATTACCACCGGCTACAGCACCTTGAATCATTGAGTGTCTCCACGGGCCTGTCTGGAATGGCACCGTAGCCATTGGGGGTGGGGTCTCGAGAACTTAACAGAGTTTCAGACATGCGGCCATTGGTCACCGTTTCATATTCCTATAACATGGAGACAAATTCTTATACACTGCAAAAATATGAATTTTAAAATATTATTGTCACCGAGTCGTGTTTAAAGATTAATATATCATAAGATCTACTATAATTGTGTTGCTTTTGCATCCACCAACATAAAAATTCAACACATGATCATACGATGAAATATTAAAACATAACATATATTACTGTTCAATGCTCAATAAGTGCTCTAGAATATATGAGGTGCATCGTGGGAAAACCAGGCTTAATGCAAGTGCTTAGTGTCCTCCCGGATTAGCCTATGCAGTCTGCACAGGCTTATCCGGGACAACACTATCCACTTTGATGGTATTTTCTGTTTCAAGGAAGTCTCTTCTAAACATAATCCACTGTAGTCGGAAAGTGCTGTCCTAAAATAGCCTGTGCGAACTGCACAGGCTCATCCGGGATGACACTTTACGCACATGCATTAAGCCCGGTTTTCCCATGACATGCCTCATATCATGAACATATCTCTTAACAGTCAACTTTCTTACCGAACCAACAATCAGACTTGGCGTGCGACTTGGGGTCTTGGGTCGATGTGGGTTCACATGAATCTGTGCCTCCCCAACCACGGCACTGTCACGGCGACGGCTCATCTTAAACTTCTCACTAAACCGGCACAGAAAATTATATCTACCATAAACTAGTTAAACATAATTGTCAAATTCATTGAAAGCTTTCATTGTATGCAACTATTACTCATAACAGTCAATACTACTGGTAGTTCTGAAAAACAACATTAATTTTTATAGCTGCAGACTGTAACCTCATCTTCAACTTCTTACTGAGAATTATATATACAATGAAAACTATTTTTAAATATTTTGTTAATAATTCAATACTTTAATTGTTGGCTACTGTAAACTAAAACACATAAGAGTTAATACTAGTCCTGAAAAAAAACACCATTTCATAGCTGCAGACTTTAACCTCATTTTCAACTTGTCACTGAAACTTCACAGAGAATATTATTCACTAACGGTGCACACGAGAACTGAAGATCAAACCCTTACCCAAATGTATCAGTATTTTAATTGTATATGATTAAAATGCATAACAGTGAAATTGTTAAAATTTACATGAAACAAGGCTTTGATAGTATTGCAAGCAATACAGGAGTCCCCTCCCGGTGAAAACCCCTACTAATTAAACATTGTGCAATACCGTCAAATCGCCCTTTCTCTGGTGATGTACAAAGTTTCATATTCAAATCCCATTTGTCACTGCAGTATTAAGTTGTTGTTTTTTCTATTTTAGTAACAATGACCAGACATTTGAGTTACTTTTTGAGTTATTGCAGTACTAAACTGACAGAGGGAAATCATATAGTCCATTCTGTTTACCAAGTTTCATGATCATATGTTACTTTTTTTTCAAATTATTACAGTATTAATTTTATTTCTATTTTAAGTAACAGTCACATGACCTTTGACCTCTGGTGAAAAATAAAGGGTCGTGTACAATCCTCACCTTGCTCTTTCTATGTATGCAAAGTTTCATCAAAGTATCTTCAGTACTTTTTGAGTGATCACAGGATCCAGGTTTTGGGGACGGGACAGACAGTGTGAGACCAACGGACTAACAGACAGACAGATGCACACAGACGTAGGGCAAACCCAATCTGTGTACAGTTTCATCAAGTTTCATGATCATATCTTATGCACTTTTCAAAATATTACAGTATTAAGTTTATTTCTATTATATGTAACAGTCACGTGACCTTTGACCTCTGGTGAAAAATAAAAGGTCATGCATATTTCTCACATTGCTGTTGCTATGTATACAAAGTTTCATCAAAGTGTCTTCAGTACTTTCCGAGTTATCACAGCCGGGCCGGCTAGCTCAGTTGGTAGAGCGCTGGACTACAAATCCGATCATCGTCGGTTCCATTCCCAGCCCGGCCACATAACTTGTGTGGGGATTGGTCATAAAATTAGGCCATTCTCCCTCTTCCTCTGATTCAACTAGGGCAGTTGTCAGTTACTGGCATAAGTATGTTTTGTCAGTTACTGGCATAAGTATGTGCACTTAGTACTGGTAAACCAGCTTACCCAGGAAAAGTGTGAGTAGGTTAACTTACTGCTGTTATAAGACTGAAATACTGTTGAATACGGCGAAAAATCCAAACAAACAAAAAAAACTAAGGATTCAGGTTTTTGGGACGGACGGAACTTTCCGCCTACAGTGGATTTATGTTTAGAAGATACTTTCTTGAAACAGAAAATACCATAAAAGCAGAAAAAGCCGTCCCGGATTAGCCTGAGCGGACTTTACATGCTAATCCGGGACGACACTTTATGCACATGCATTAAACCCGGTTTTCCTATGACACGCCTAAAATCAACTTTTAATCTATACAATATTTTATTTGTATGTTGTTCAAACACGTTACAGTAAACACTTGTTCTGAAAAAAGAAAATTGATAGCTGCTGTCTCTAACCTCACACTGTACAGATTATAATCTTTATTACAGTCATCGCACAGACAAGTCACTTTTTTGCTAGATTGTATGTAAAATGATAAGTCATGAAAACAAACAATTCAAGAACACCATTCACTATTTGCATATAAAAAAAAGTTTTACCTCTACTCATGTCAAGCCTGTTTCCTTTGAGGATATAAACTAGTGTATGATGTTGAGTACTTGTACTTAACAGCACGTATAGATTTATGTAAATATTTAAGAAGAATTAATAGTAGTAACAATATGCATAAACGTGACTTAAACTCTGAAAAAGGCAAAAATAGCATGACTCAGCATTATGGCAACAAATGATGCATTTTCCTATAACAGTCAGCAACAGTATAATTCTATGATTAAAATGCAATGAACAACTACAGCTGAACTGTGTTACCTCGAACTCGCTGGGGATTTAAAATGACTTCAAGATATCCAAAGTTCGACATAACCGAATATAGACCTTCAAAAATTGTGTGGTCCAAATGTTCAATAAATTGTTGTATAAAATAGAGATACTGTATAAACAGAATAAACTGAAAACCAGTAATCAATTATTCAATTAAAGTTAACACATTTTAACGCAGTTTAAATCTGAGAAAAGAGTTGTAAGGTTGTTTGCAAAATGTGACAAACTTGGCTCCCACTTGATAATCTTGACACAGGCATCAACACTTTGAATTAAACTGATTGTGAAAGTGTGCACGTACTTGTTGGGAAAGACAACCACTTCAACATAACTGACAATAGACGGATCCAGGTTTAGCCAAAAATGGTTGAAACTCCTCCCCAGCTATTGTTAAAGGATTAATTTCAGTTAATCTAAAATCACAAACATTACCACGTGCTCATTTGAATATCACAAACATTATGCACGTGCTCTTTTGTATGAAATAGTTTAACCGTTAAACACGTGACATCCAACTGCGATGATTGGATAATATTGCAGATTAATTTAAATATGATTTACATTTGTGAAAGCGTCTATTTGAGTTAAAACTTTGATAAAACCGTATTTATCCTATCACAACAGAAGAATTGATCGAATAACAACCCATTGTATAAACTTTAGCTTTTTCCGATCGCTATATTTAGCACATGGTTATTCGATGGTTATTTTTAGAAGGCTCTGTATTTCAATGTGACATTTAACCAAATGATGATGTTTGTAGTAAACAAAAAACCCAGTGTAAAAACTGGGAAACCAAAGTTATTTTTTCGGTTTTTGACATATTTTCACGCCGTTTACATGATTTATGAGCACAGCAATATAGGAAAAATATAATATTATGTGAGTGTTGGATAATGATCAAGTTTATTATGCTCGGCTTGAAACAGGAAGTTTTAGAACTAAATTAACTTTTGTCAATTTAAACTACTACAATTTGTACTGCTATTTCATCGCCAACAATAAAAAGGTGTTTGGTAAAGCGTTCATAACCATAAAACTTAGATTTTAAGCACCTAATTATTCGTACTTCAATAAATTATGTTTTAAAGTTGATAGTTTCAAAAGCCAAAAGTATCCCAATCGCATGGATTATGATATATAACAACAAATTTCAGTAAAACTTATGGATGCTCCCCAATGCGCTTTGTCAGGCAATATAAATGCAATGAGCAGGGCAGAGATAAAACTACAACAAGAGGGCCTTGATGGCCCAAAGCGCTCACCTGAGAACTAGTACAGATGAAGACCATGCAGGTTTGAAAAATTAAGGTATCTGAACAATACGCAGAGGGAGATAGGATCAATTTTGATTTAAAACATCGGTTAGTGCAATGGGCTAACTAAAGTACGAGTTGGGTAGAGGATGTGCGGTTTTTTTGCTAATGGTTCTCTAATCATTTTTCTCGATATTCTTACATGACTCTTGTTCATTAAGTCATTGACAATTCTGGAAAATGCAGAAACAGTAGATTTTGATGTATTTTTCGCAAACAGTTTTGGAGAACTAGTTGAGATGCGATAATTGCGATGGCTTTGCTATAAGGTAAAGTTTTGCTTTTTCTTTGATAATTTTCTTTCCAATGATGATAAATGATGTTAATGCAGGCTTTGAAGACATCAATGTTGCATGTACAAATAACTGCATGCAAGTTTTGCAACTGTTGGAAATCAAATTGTATCAATCAATTTTTATGGTCATGCGCAAACTGTGTAAGTTTGGTCAACATTGAATCAAAAATCGTGTGTGCATGCCAATCATTGATAACTTGTTGATGCTTTTTTTTTCCAAACACAAGGGGCAATAACTCTGGTGTTTTAGGCCCGATCATGCTTTTATTCGACTTAACTGTAGTCTTACGCTCATAGACAAACTGTACACAATTGGTGAAGATTGGATGACAAATGAAGTCTCTATCCTGAATAATGTCCATTTTTATATATTTTTTTCACAAACAAAGGGCAATAACTCTGGTGTTTCTGGTCCGATCTTGCTTATATTCAACTTCACTTTTAAGTTAATGGTCATAGACAAACTGTGCAAGATTGGTGAAGATTGGATGAAAAATAAAGTCTATACGTTGGAAAAGGGCATTTTTGCACTTTTTTTGCATGAAAAAGGGGCAATAACTTTTTGCATATTTGTTTCACAAACAAAGGGCAATACCTCTGGTGTTTCTGGTCCTATCTTTCTTATATTCGACTACAACTGTAATCTCATGGTAATAGACAAACTGTGCAGGATTGGTGAAGATTGGATAAAAAATGAAGCCTCTATACTGAATAATGTCCATTTTGTGTATATTTTTTTAATAAACAAAGGGCAGTAACTCTGGTGTTTGAAACACGATCTGGCCCATTTCTGGCTGAGATCTGATGGTCATACACAAACTGTGAAAGTTTGGTTAAGATTGGATGGAAAATAAAGTCTATACGTTGGAAAAGGGCATTTTTGCACTTTTTTGCATGAAAAAGGGGCAATAACTCTGGTGTTTCTGTTGTGATCTGACCCAATAACAATCCCATCCGAGATTTTATGGTCATACACAAACTGTGCAAGTTAGGTCAAGATTGAATAAAAAATGTAATCTTTATAGCGATAACGGTCCAAATTGTTGACGGCATACGAACAACGGACGACGACGGAGAGGTCCCCTATACCAATAGCTCACAGAGCACTTCGTGCTCAGGTGAGCTAAAAAAATAACAAGAATTTGCTTTGATGTAAGGGACACCACTAAAATCAGGTCTAACTGGATGCTAAACACCTCATAAAATGTATCAATGCATTTCATTTAAACACTTTTCATGCTTACAGTAACCACAAAACACAAAACTGGACATTTACAAACAATCAGAGTCCAGACAAACTATATTCAGCCTTTTTAGCCTGCTGTCGTAATGGGCACACTGGCCGTATTTAAATATTTCTGCCAATTAAACAAAGTTAATTTCGTTCTCGAGTTACTGAGTGGAAAGCATTTTTCTAATTTTCAAAACAGTGAATTTGATCCCACCCATCCTATATGCAATCTCATGCAATGTCTGGCTATATGGTATCTATAAATTGAGTTTCATTAAAATAATCCAATTTGTTTTCAAGTTATTGAGCAGAACCTGGTTTTTTTTTCTATTTTTAGTAACTGTGACCTTGACCTTGACCAAATGCAATCCCAGGTAAAGTAGTGCTTTAGGGTATCTATATATATATATGAAGATTAATTCTCGAGTTAGAGAGCGGAAAAGTTGATTCCGCCACCCCACCCACGGTAATGTAACAAAAAATTAAGTGTAAAAAGTTCCATAATTTTGACAAATTTCAAACTAGAGTTATCAAAATTGGCCTATAGCATATAATTTTTAGGTAAAATTTCTCAGTGTAAAAAGGCCCATAATTGTGAAAAATTTCAAACTAGAGTTACCAAACTTGGCCTATAGGTTATCTTAATATGGGGAATAAATGTTTAAAGTTTGAATGAAATCCTGCAAGCCCTCCTGAGAAACTAGCCTTCTGAAAAACTTTAATTTAACCTAACATCCAGGTAATATGCACACCTCCTCTCCGAAATAAAGCTGCCCATAAAGTTTGATTGAAATCTGAGCAGTATTTGCTGAGAAATAGCCCAGACAAGAAAATGCGTACTCTATACTAATTTCAGAAATCTTCAAAGTCCCATTACTCCATGGAAAATCATTGAAACGGAAAGTCCTGGTAAAATGCATACATCTTCTTGGCAAACAAGCTTCCCATTAAGTTTTATTGAAATCTGGCCAGTAGTTGCTCAGAAATAGCCAGGAAAAGAATTGTGCTCTATCAATTAATTTCAGAAATCTTCAAAGTCCCATAAATCTGAGATGAATCATTGCAGTGGAATGTCCTGATAATATACACACCTTATCTTGGCAATGAAGTTTCCCATAAAGTGTTATTAAAATCTTGCCAGTTATTGCTAAGAAATAGCCCAGACAAGAAAGTAAAGAATTGTACACTATATACAAATTTCAGAAATATTCAAAGTCCCATAACTCTGAGAACAAGAGCTGTCAAAGGACAGCACGCTTGACTTTTCCACTGCTTGTCAGAGTTACTGGCATTTTTTTTTCTAAAACAAGAAATATGGAAATTCCACGAAAACCAAATTTTTCGAACGAAATGCATAAAAGTCAGCACATCAATAAAATATTTAGTAAAAGTGACCTTGACCTTGACCCCACCCACCCCATATGCAATCCCAAGCGAGGTCTCGATATAAGGTATCTATGTATTAACTTTCATTAAAATATCTCAATGCATTCTCAAGTTATTGAGCGGAAACCTTTTTCTATTTTTAGTAACAGTGACCTTGACCCCACCCACCCCCTAGCAATCCCAAGCTTGATATAAAGTATCTATGTATAAAGTTTCATTCAAATATGTCAATGCATTCTCAAGTTATTGAGCAGAAACCCTTTTTCTATTTTAGTAACAGTGACCATGACCCTATATGCAATCCCAAGAAGGGGTCTTTATATAAGGTATGTATGTATTAAGTTTCATTAAAATATCTCAATGCGTTCTCAAGTTATTGAGCGAAAACTGTTTTTCTATTTTTAGTAACAGTGACCTTGACCCCACCCACCCCATATGCAATTCCAAGCTAGGTCTCGATATAAGGTATGTATGTATACAGTTTCATTAAAATATCTCAATGCGTTCTCACGTTATTGAGTGGAAACCATTTTTCTATTTTTAGTAACAGTGACCTTCATCCCACCCATCTGAAATGCAATTGTAAGCATCGTCTTGATATAAGGTATCTATGTATTAAGTTTCATTAAAATATCTCAATGCGTTCTCAAGTTAATAAGCGGAAACCGTTTTTCTTTTTATAGTAACAGTGACCTTGAACTTGACCCCACCCACTCCATATGCAATCCCAAGTGAGGTCTTGATATGACATATCAATGTATTCAGTTTTATTAAAATATCTCAATTTGTTCTTAAGTTATTGAGCGGAAACCGTTTTTCTATTTGTAGTAAAAGTGACCTTGACCCCACCCACGCCATATGCAATCCCTAGCGAGGTCTCGCTATAAGGTATCTATGTTTGCAGTTTCATTACAATAGCTTAATCCGTTCTCGAGTTAGAGAGTGGAAACGAAAAGTTGAGAAACTAGCTAACCGAAAAACTTTAACCTGTCTATATAACTTTTATGTAATATTTCTAAGTGTAAAAAGGCCCATAATTTTTACAAATTTCATACTAGAGTTATCAAAATTGGCCCATGAGTTCATTTTAATATAGGGAATAAGTGTTCTAAGTTTGAATGAAATCCCTTAAGCCATTCCTGAGAAACCATCTTACCGAAAAACTTTAACCTGTCCATATAACTTATGTAAAAAAAAATTCAAACTAAAGTTACCAAACTTGGCATATAGGTTCATTTTAATGTGGGGAATAAATGTTTTTAGTTTAAATGAAATCCCTCAAGCCATTCCTGAGAAACTAGCTTACCAACAAACTTTAACCTAGCTCGGAGGCCGACGCCCACGCCGACGCCAACGCCGGGGTGAGTAGAATAGCTTGCCTTTATTTCGATACGTTTTATGGCGTGCTGGGTTATTTCTCCATTTATATTTTGTTATCAGTAGGGATGGGACCGAATATTCTAATATTCAAATATCGGATAATATTCGAATATAAAAAAACGAATACGCATATTCGATTTTCAATTTATTTAAAGAAAACAATTCTTTAAAAATATCATGTTTTTTTTCCAGTTTGAGTGCAAAGTTAACATAAATTCCAGTCGTATTTGCTACCTAGCAGGTGGGCGGGGGCAGTGTAACGTTTTTACAACACATGCCAAACATGTCCGATTAACCACAATTAATAATTGGCAGGGATCCACGCCTTTACAAGGGCCGCGAATTAAGGGTTCGTAGGAGGCGCGAATATGACGCATTGTATCCACAGATAACAAAACTGAGCCATGTTGTGATAATGGGGACACAGTTTGCACAAGGGGTACATTGTTGTGTATTGTCCTTAAGTGACATCTATACGGTTAACTTGTTTACAGTAAATTACAATTACTCTCTAAGTAAACCACTCAAAATGAATCCATTATCAGCCAATCAATTTCTTTAACAAAATTCGCATTATCTGGTCAATCTTAATATACGTCACTTGTAAATTATTCTCCATTATATCAACACCGTATATTATACAAGAGTCTTGATTAATAAACAATGCCACCATTATGTGCTTGAAAGTACTTTACACGGTCATTAGACAAAACCCAGGCAACGTGTAATCTATGTAATGAGAAATTTGTGTACGGAACGGTTAACAAAGTAACAATACATTTAACAATATCTTACATTTTTTTATATTTGTTTAAGACTCACTAAGTTATATCGCTCATTTACCACTGAAACAAGGTAAAACAACTACGTACACGCAGTATACATATTTCGGATAGGTAAATATTCGGACAGAGTGCCATATGTAGTAGTATTTACAAAACGAATATTTGAATATATTCGAATACCTAAAACGAATATTCGAATAGTGATTTCACTATTCGGTCCCATCCCTAGTTATCAGAGTACCCTTGATAAACATAGATAGCTTCCTTGTTTTGGTGGTGATCTCAATAAAAACCACTCACGTGAACTGCTGTCACGTCACTATATTGAGATTAATATAGCAAATGCAACAATACACTACATAACACAGAAGATACAAGGAGATAAGTTGTTTTCAAAATATTGATTTAATATCACCCAATTGTGAAACAATGTACAAATGTATAGAACAGTAAGAATACTTCAGTTGAACAGTTAATATAATACAACCCACCTTTCACATGAAATTAGATTTCATGGAGTGTAGCATTTTGGCCAAGATTTAATCTGATCAGCTAGGATGCTAGTTGTTGGTGCTAGGGTGTAAATAAGTTTTTTATATTTGACCTAGTGACCTGGGTTTTGACCCAACATTGACCCATTGTCAGGATTTGCCATAGATTCACTGAAGGCATCATTCTGACAAAGTTTCATGGTAATCCGACAACCAATGTGACAAATGTAGAGTGTCAAATGTGGAGATAGACAAAGGATGCTGCAATCTCAAGTGATCCTAACCGTTCATCTGGTGCTACATGCTGGGGCTTTACCCTAGGGCTCTACCCAACAAATTTCCCCAAAATTTTCCATTTTCTTCTCCAAAGTACTTTAAAATCTACCCAACAAATTTCCCCAAAATTATCAATTTCCTTCACTCAAGTATTTTATAGTATTTAACAGGTGGGAGCATAAATAGAAAAATAATTATAGAATTAGCACCATTAATTGTCACAAATTAAGTTCAGTAATAGACAAGTTTGAATATATTAATCATTAAAAAAGCAAAATAACCACACATTTTATTTAAATAAAAAACTTTTAACAACTTTTCCAATATTGAAATTTGTCGGGATAAAGTTCCCCATTTCAAGGGCACAGGCAGATAGGAAATTTAAACAAAAATCACTTCTAAGGCCATTCTTAAAAAATTGTTGTTTTTTTGCGGTAACGAGATGCAGAATTTTTCAGGGTGGGTAGCTATGTTGTTGTTTTTTTTTTTTTTGTGGGAACAAATGAAGACGACTCTTAGACTGTTAAAATTTAGCTATGTTGTTTCGAAATATCGAGTATATTCCCCTTAATGCCCTTAATGTAATTCCCCTTTACTGCACTTGACCTCGACCTTTGATCCAAGTTTATAATGCCACTAAATATTTTTTTCTTCAGTACATTTGTGCAAATGTATGCAAATACAGTTCAATGAAACTACTTTCCTATTGATTTCCTGCCAACTAATATGGTAACTCTAAAATGGTTAAGCAAAACACATTACATGAAAAAGTTTACACCATGTCGTGTTCACTTAATAAAAAAAAAAACGTTTGTGAATGTTTACTAAATAAAGGCAACATTTCGAATCTATAATGTGTAAATACAAATCCTTCATCTGAGTATGATCCTTCTCAGGATAACGGTCTGTGTCTTTGAGCAATGGTACAGCCATTTTATCTATTTAAATTAAAAAGCGTTTTCAAAAGAAAACTACAAAAAGAAAATAAAACACCAGAGTTTGCATGCAAAAAAAAGTTTTGTGGAAGCCTATAAAAATGTCAGTTGGGCCCAATTTCGACAGTCGGTAGCGTTACCTCAACAAATAGTTTTTAAAGGATGGCCTATTCTAGTATTCTCTATATTAAGTGTTTCAGGAAATTATGTTTTGCAAACATTCCAACTTCTGTCAGCAATCTTCATTCAGAAATACAAAAACCATAAATGACAAGAACACTATGATGTAATTGTTCACAGAAATATTCAGTGTAAACCATGACATTTAAACAAAACCATTTCTAAGAAAATCTTAACATCAATACGAGCGATTGAACTCTGACACGTGTGGCAAGGAAGGAATAACATTTAGATTATGAAAGTCCTTAAAAAGTGTTCAATTACAGACAACCCACCTTTTACAAGAAATTAGATTTTATAAAGGGTAACATTCTGGCCAAGATTTAATCTGATCTGATGAAAATTGTTGGCGCTAGTGAGTAAATAAGGTTTTAATATTTGGACTAGTGACCTAGTTTTTCACTCAACATTGACCCATTTTCAAGATTTGCTGTAGATTCACTGAAGACATCATTCTGACAAAGTTTCATGGTAATCTGACGACCATTGTGACAAATGTAGAAAGTCAAATGTGGAGATAGACAAAGGATGCTGGAAAGTCTCAAGTGATACTAACCGTTTATCTGGTGCTACATGCTGGGGCTTTTTGCAACCTCTGGTCAAAAGTCTGTTAGCTAACCACTGGCCATAAACATTTCAGTGCACTGACATGCATTTTTAAATCTATGTAAATGATACACTATCAATGAAAAGTGTTACCAATGTTTTACAATTTCAAGGGTAGTAATCTTTGCATGCAAATTCCAAAGTTTGCATACTGCCAGGCGTTGATTAATTATAATGTTCATGGATTATAGAAATAGAGGAAATGTATGTAAAAGTGTAATGGCACAAAGGATAAAGGCCTTTTCCCTTATGTGATATGATCACTGAAAAACGGCAATATCGCTGTGGTTTTTGCATGAAAATTGATCTTAGGTAAGTTGTCATACTGCAGAACTTTCAAATGAAGATCAATTTGTTGGGTTTTCAAGACAAGAGGGTCATGATGGCTCTAGGTTGCTCTCCTGAGTTAAAGGCATCATAATGGCTTATAACAAATGGGCCAAATGGCACTAAAGCACTTACCTATATAGATCTGGGCCTTGCAGTTTCAGGAGAAGATTTGTATATATAAACCATGTGACCCACAGGGTGTGGCCACTTTCTACCCCAGGGGTATAATTTAAACAATATTTGTAGAGGACCACTATACAATATTACATACCAAATATGAAACCACTGAGCCTTGCGGTTTCAGGAGAAAATTTTTAAAGTCATTTTGCTATTTAAATCTATATAAACTATGTGACCCACAGGGTGTGGCCATTTTTTACCCCAAGGACATCATTTGAACAATCTCTGTAGAGGACCACTATACAATGTTACATACCAATTACAAGAAACGTGGAAATTCAACGAAAACCAAATTTTTTTAACAAAATGCATCAAAGTCAGCACAAAAATGTTCAGTCTATTATAAGTGACCTTGATCCCACCCACCCGATGCAATCCGAAGTGAGGTCTTGATATAAGATATGTATGTATGAAGTTTCATTAAAATATCTCAATACATTCTCAAGTTATTGCGCGGAAACCGCTTTTCTAGTTTTAGTTACAGTGACCTTGACCCCATCAACCCCATATATAATCCAAAGCCAGGTCTCGATATAAGCGTTCTCAAGTTATTGAGCTGAAACCATTTTTCTATTTTTAGTAACAGTGACCTTGACCCCACCAACCCCATTAGCAATCACAAGTTATCTATGTATGAAGTTTCATTTCAATAGCTCAATCTGTTCTTGAGTTAGAGGGCGGAAACGAAACGGAAACGACTTACGCCAGTCTAATAACCAAAATTTTCCTTCCAAAAAATTTGGTTTAACAAAACACTGGGTCTTGCGGTTTCAGAGGAGAAGATTTTAAAGTCATTTTGATATTTAAGTTAATACCAACCATGTGACCTTTGGGGCGTGGCCTGTTTGGATCCCAGGGGCAACTTTTGAACAATCTTTGTAGGGGATCACTATACAAACCTCTGAGCCTTGTGGTTTCAGAGGAGAAGAATTTTAAAATCATTTTGCCATTTACGTCTATGTAAACCATGTCAGCCCTGGGGTGTGGCCAGTTTTGACCCCATGGGCATCATTTGAACAATCTTTGTAGAGAACCACTATACAATGTTACATACCAAATATTAAACTTCTCTGCGTCAAGGTTTCAGAGACAAGATTTTTAATTTGTCATTTTGCTATTTAAGTATATATAAACCATGTGAGCCACGGGTTATGGCCAGTTTTCACCACAGGGAATCATTTGGACAATCTTTGTAGAGGACCACTATATAATGTTATATACCAAATATGAAACCTCTGGGCCTTGCGATTTCATAAAAGATTTTTAAAGTCATTTTGCTATTTAAGTCTATATAAATCATGTGACCCCCAGGGTGTGGCCAGTTTTCGCCCCAGGGGCACCATTTAAACAAACTTTGTAGAGGACCATTATACTATGTTACATACCAAATATGAAACCTCTGGGACTTGCGGTTTCAGAGGAGAAGATTTTAAAAGTCATTTTGCTATTTAAGTCCATATAAACCATGTGATCCCCGGGTTGTGGCCATTTTTGACCTCAGGGGCATCATTTGAATAATCTTTGTGGATGACCACTATACAATGTTACACACCAAATATTAAACCTCTAGGCCTTGAAGTTTCAGAGGAGAAGATTTTTAAAGTTATTTTGCTATTTAAGTCTATATAAATCATGTGACCCCCAGGATGTGGCCAGTTTTGACACCAGGGGCATCATTTCAACAAAGTTTGCAGAGGACCACTATACAATGTTACATTTCAAATATGAAACCTCTGGGCCTTGCGGTTTCAGAGGAGATTTTTAAAGTCATTGTGCTATTCAAGTCTATATAAACTATGTGACCCCCAGGGTGTGGCCAGTTTTGACCCCAGGGGCATCATTTGAACAAAGTTTGTAGAGGACCACTATAAAATGTTACATACCAAATGTAAAACCTTTGGGCTTTGTGGTCTCAGAGGAGAAGATTTTTAAATTCATTTTGCTATACAAGTCTATATAAAACAAGTAACCCCCGGGGTGTGGCCAGTTTTGAACACAGGGGCATCATTGAACTGTCTTTCTAGAGGACCACTATACAATGTTACATACCAAATATAAAACCTCTTGGCCTTCCGGTTTCATAGAAGAACATTATTAAAGTCATTTTGCTATTTAAGTCTTTATAAACCACGTGACCCCGGGGTGTGGCCAGTTTAGACCCCAGGGGCATCATTTGAACAATTTTAGATGAACAAAACCGTATTTACCCTATGTTTTAAAACTAATTACAATTTTTCTTGTCCCAATATAAAGGGTCATAAAAAAAATATTTCCCTAAAATGTGTCCCAAAATATAGGGTAATATTCGACCCAATGTATTTTCAGACACACACCGATTGTCGTCATGCCGCGTGCTTAACTGAGTGGAGAATGTCAATTAAGAACACCGAGTAGTATAGAGTGTTAATATACAATTTGCACCACGGGTCAATTAAATAGGCCCTAGACGTGTTAGTGTAGCGATAAGAACGCTGCATGTGGCACACTAATTGGCTTTATGAGAGACCCGACAATTATCACATACTACCGTAGTTACGCTAATACTGGTGGTAACTGTTAAATGACATTAATTTTATTGTTTGCTATAAGAAGTTCAATAAATATTTGAATATGAATATCATTTTACGCACATGACGTAATACATGCATTAAAATTTTTGTATTCTTTGTAGTTTTTATTATATAAAAGGGGTACACACTTATTATTTGCAGCATATCTATTGCAATATACGGTGTACAGTAGATCTATACTACTCTGATCATATTGACATTGAGAGATATTTATATAAATTGGCAAATTTGAAGACAATTTACGTTATATTTTTGCGTCCCAATATTAAGGGGCAAGAAAAAATTCAAATTTCAAAAGTGTCCCAATATTAAGGGACTCAAAAAATAATTTTGTTTCCGAAAAATAGGGGTGTCCCGATATTAAGGGTGTCCCAATACATAGGGTAAATATGGTATACAATGTTACATACCAAATATGAAACCTCTAGGCCTTGTGGTTTCAGAGAAAAAGATTTTTAAAGTCATTTTGCTATGCAAGTCTATATAAACCATGTGACCCCCGGGGTGCAGCCAGTTTTGACCCCAGGGGAATAATTTGAACAGTCTTTGTAGAGGACCACTAGAGGATGTCACATATCAAATATGAAAGCTCCAAGCCTTGTGGTTTCAGAGAAGAAGATTTTTAAAGTTTTCAGTTTTGAAATCTATTTTTAGCCCTGGTTACCTACATACGCAGCTGACCGAAACGATTTGAAAAACTTTGAAAGAGGGTCACCCAAGGATCATTCCTGTGAAGTTTCATGAAAATCTGACAAGCAGTTTAGAAAATGTTGATTAAATAAAAATGTTTACACACGACTGACGAATGAAAACAAACGACGGACAAAAGGCAGGTGAGCTAAAAAAAAGCAGTGGTAGTATCGCATATGTTACTATGATCATAGAATTGATATTTGTTTGTAAAACTATTACACACCTGTGTAGTTTTCTCTCGGATATTGCATAACAATCATTATATACCGACAGTTCACAGTATGTCAATTTTTGGAATGCGTGCGCATCGATTACCACCCTTTTATTTTATCAATTTCAACTGATGTTTATGAATAAACAACACATACTCCTGAATCTAGACAGCGATCCAGATCACCATCAAAATGTTATCAATTGTTCATTGGCTCATTTCCAACCTTCCCAGAAATTGTTTATGCAGATCCATTCACAACTTTTTTGCATCAAGCTGCTAACTAACAAACAAACAGACAAACCAGCACCAGTAAAGCATAACCTCCATGTTAGAGGTCATAAGGGTCTGTAGTTTGAATTCATAAATACCATATGGGGCGTGTCGATGGAAAACTAGGCTTAATGCATGTGCTGATCCGGAACGAAACTTTCCGCTTTTCTGTTTTTCTGTTTCAAGGTAGTCTCTTCTAAACATAAATCCACTGTAGTCAGAAAGCGTCGTTCCGGATAACCCCGACTACACAGGCTATTCCAGGACAAGACATTACTCACATGCAATCAGCCCGATGTTCCCACGACATGCCTCATATGTTTCTTGAACATAAAATATTCATATGAAGCTTTTTTTTTTCTTTAATTAAGTTCTTGTTTTTTCATCCGAAAATATTAAAATTTCTCTTTTTTATGCAATAGAAGCAATATTTACATTTCAAACTGGCTAAATAAAATACTTACAATGTTTTATCCAAATAAAAATGTAAACTCTATTACTTAACCACAAAAACAAGGAACATAATTCAGTTAATTACCTTATCCAGATTTTAATAATATATCAAATTTCACCAACAAATGTAGTGAATCTCATACCGAGATAATTTCTGTAGTAGCCTAATCTTTTGAAGCTGTTAATTACACTTAAAGATGGTATTTAACAGTGATGTACACAGGGCACTGATAATAATTACAATAACAATTATTTAGATAACAAATATGTACCATACAAATATTGATAATTTGGTTGACTTATCAAGATATATTATGTACTGGCCTGAATTAAATTAACAGAAGTTTCATGTCCAGCAAGTTAGCTTTAATTATATGCAATCTACCATTTGCAAAAGAAGCAACATTATATTATAATAAGCTTAAACAAATTATTATATTAATGAAATATAGGAATTTAAATTTGAAGACTTTGTGCTCATTATTTGAATGGTAAAATTCTCAAATTTTATAAATTAATGCCAAGACATAGAATACTTACAGAAACTGTAACATTTTTTTAAATTCCACAAGCATATTGCAGCTTCAAAATGCTTATTGATGCATTCATCCTATTGTATAAAATGTCACATAAATTAACAGATTTTCTGTAGGGTACGTCCGGGGAAGTACGGACGGACGTATAAATACGGACACTGCCGGGCGTAAATGTTTCTTAACTTATAGATGCATACAAGTTGTCGTAGCAGATTTGGACGATTTGCAGCATTTCCCTCTGTTCCTGCGATTCCAAGTAACAATGACGTCATCATAAAAATGACGTTTTACCACATGCGCAAAGATGCACCCTTGTTCTTTCTTTGCATTTCTTGCGAACATACCACATTCTTAAGTTTGAACCATCGTGGATCAACATTCAATCGAAGGTATAATACTGAATGAAATATTGTTTGAAATACGCGAAACTATTTGTGAATATTTATTCTATTCGAAATTTATAAATATGTGAGAGTGTAATAAGAAAACAATGTTTAAAGACCCAAATAAAATCGTCCGAGTTTTCCCGATCACAATATTGCACAGAAGTTAAAAAACGGACACACGATTTGTGACTCAGTTTTTCCCCAGCTGATTAAAATAAAAAGAAAAGCATGCATAATTGTTCTAAGTAAATGATAGTTATATTCTAATTGATTAAACGATTATTTAAGTAAAAATAAGCTTATTAAATCCTTTTAAAATATATAAAGGGCAGTCCAAAATCATTTCAATAAAAATATTCAAAGAGATCCATTAAGATTATGCATATATTGTCCGTTTAAGTGAATTGAATTCATTCAAGTTCACATCTTTTATTTAAGTTAGGGTTTCCAAAAGAAGCTTTATGAACGTGCATGTAAAACATCTGTGTACCATTAAGAATATTTCTATTGTTAGACCCATGGTAATGTAAGTAAAATGATGATGGGGATTGCGATTATTTGATATTATCCCTCTTACCGAGTGTTCTTTGATGTTTTAGGAAATGAAGAAAATCATAATTTACTCCTTACATGCTGTCGGAATGCATCACCATGGAAACCGCTCTCTGAATGTTGGAGCTGGTTACTTCTGTAAACAGGAGTACAACAACCCTGCAGATCCAAACGCTATTGCAATATATGACAATAAAAATTACACTCGTTGTCGAGCTTATTTAAAGCGCTCAGAAGCTGTCATGATTTCTGAGCTGTGTCGAGAACACCTGATTGAAGGGCTGATCTTGATTAAGCCAACGTTCGAGCCAGTTTTCCGACGAGGTGGTCCTGCGCAACGTTGTAATCTTGGGTTTTACTGCAAGGACGGAAACATACTACGCGTAGAGGCAATCCTCGGGAAATATGGACATATAATGTCTCTAGTTAAAAGACACAAAACAAAAAAAAATAAACAAGACTGTTTGTAAAAATGGTAAAATTGGGTTGCGATTTAAATATGACTATGACATACTTGGCGAATTTTTTTTAACTGTGTCAGTTTGTTCACTAGACCAGTCATTATTGTTTATTACAGAATTATAAAGAGTTATAATTCAAGTTCTTATTGTACATCGTGTAGCAAATAAATGTTAATTAAAAATAAGCGCGCGTTCTTGTCGCAGTCCCCATCATATGTCTCTTATTTTTAATCTATTTATGTCAGCTTTATTGCATCTAAAATTTGGTTTCTTGGGAAAAACCAGTACTTAGTATAGTTTGAAATATTGAGATTGATCCACAAGCTGGGATCAAACCCGGGACTTCCCGGTCATTAGGCTGATACCATATCCCCTATACTACTGATGTCGTCTCTTATAGATATGCCCAAACGGTATTTGCATACAAAGAGAGGCCAAACAATGGGATACACTCAGGAGTCGCTTGAAAAAGCTGTCAAAGCGGGCGAAAATGGCCTATCCGTGAGACAAGCATCTAGTCAGTTTAAAGTACCAAGGTCCACAATTGGCGATCGCGTATCTGGAAAGACTGCACTAATAACAACTCATGGTCGGCCTCCCGCTCTACCGGTTAATGTTGAAACCAAAATTGTCAACAGTATAAAGATGGCGGCTAAATTAGGTGTTGGGCTTAGCCGGCGGCAGATCCTTCAACGTACACATGTGCTCTGCACTAGAACAAAACTGAACTCCAGTTACCCAAATTTTCATGCAGGAAAGGACTGGTTCGAGGGTCTTAAGCGAAGGTATCCGGAATTAGTCCTCCGTAAACCAGAGAAACTAACATCTGTGCGTGCGCGCATGTTGAACCCAGAAGTTCTCAATAAATACTTCGACCAGCTTGGTGTTGTGATCTCTGAAAGTAATTTGGCTGTGCATCCAGAACGAATCTGGAACTGTGATGAAACCGGTTTCAACATGGAACATACACCTGTGAAGGTTTACGCTGACAAAGGGGAAAGATCTGTTGTCAGCAAAGTGAGTGCCAAGTCGTCGAACTTGACAGTGATGGCCTGCGTCAATGCTGCTGGGACTCGCATGCCACCTATGTTTATAACAAAAGGTAAAACGCCACGGTCCTTGCTGACATATCGAACAGAGGATGCACCAGAAGGTTCGATCTGGACGTACCAGAAGAACGGGTGGATTTCAGATGACATAGGTGAAGAATGGTTTGATAAGGTTTTTCTCAAACATTGCGGACCGGATAGGCCACAACTTCTTCTACTTGATGGTCATGGCTCCCATGAAACTCTTTCTATTATAGAAAGAGCAATTGAAGAAAACATCACTCTTCTGACATTCCCTCCGCATTGCACGCATTATCTTCAACCCCTTGACCGCACTGTCTTTGGTCCGCTGAAACGTGCATTCAACGATGCATGTTCAACTTTTTTAACAGAAAATCCATTACACCAGGTCACGAAGTACACCTTTCCCAGTCTATTTGCACATGCGTGGGAAAACGCTGTAAACTATGTGAATATACAGAATGGGTTTCGGGCCTGCGGCATCGTACCTCTCAACAGAAAGGCAATACCGATTAAAGCATTCAACCCTAGTAAACTTACAAATTTGCCTGCTAGTCCGCATACTTGTTCGAATCCTTACCCAGTGTCGCCACTAAGTGACGAAGCACTACCTACATCATCTGACCATCCTGGGACCATGGCAATTAATTTGCCTTTCTCTACTTTGAATGATGTTGACGCTACAGGATTGACCTTCAACGCAAGCTTCGAGTCGGAGTTGAGCTTTGAGGTCGGTACACCCATTATAGATTTGGGCGATCCACAGCAACTACTAGACCTGTTGTCGGGTGGCGGATATTCACCGGAGGAGGCGGAAAATATCGATGCTGGCGAAACAGACGATCTGACAGTGTGCAGCATCATCGATTCCCTGTTCCTTCCTCCTTCAACCACTGAAAGGTCAGTCAGCCAGTCTAAACGAGAGAATTGTACCAGCCACAAGCTTTTGACCAACGCAGAAGTGGTGCAGCAAAAGAAAATCAAGCTAGAAAAGAAACTTTGCAAAAGTAAAAGGTCTTATCCCAAGAAACAGAAGGAGCTGAAGAAAAACCAAAACTAATAGCTAATAACAAACGTTAGCCTAACTAGGACATTAATTAAATTGTTTTATAGTGTTTTAATGTGTACCATCGTCTTTGTTCGGTACTGACAGTGTGTTTATATTTCAAATATAAAACTAATAGCAAATAATGAATGATACAGAGTTATTTTTTTTTAAATAGTAAACTGTCCGTATTTTCCCTATCAAAAATGCAATGTCCGTATTTCCACCCTATTGTGTCCGTATTTTTCCTGTGCCGTCCGAATTATACCGTTTTACACTGTGGTTAAATAAAGCAATGTTCCTCATTGTAGAGGTTCAAATTCTATCAATTATGACGGTAATATCCGAGGAAAAGTCTTCACAAATGCATTATTTCATTATTGGTTCCCGGCATTTTCGTTTTTTACTGAGCATTACCTGTCATCCTAACGGGTTGCAAAAATCGTCCGTATTTCCCCGGACGTACCCTACATACATCAACTCAATTTACCCAAAGGCACTTGAGTCGCATTCATTGTTAAATTCAGAACACATTCATGTGACAAAAAAGTATATGTAGAGATTTGTGGTAAATTTGGAGATATCAAGATTTCTATTTGTCAGTATTGAAAATCATGGATGTGTTAGCATTAAACATGCTGATGCTGCAACAACTTTTTACTTTGTAAATGCTCATTCTCATAATTAGGCGTAAAAAAAAGTTTGTTTCAGGTAACATCCCCCAAAAAATTAGGGTAGGTAGATCGGGATTCTTTTTGTTTTACATGTTTTTTTTGGTAACTGGTCAACTTGAAGATTTAAAAACTGAATACATATTCAAAACATATCAGTAATATGCTTAAGCATTGTTTATCAGTGGATGCTATCAAAACAAAACAATTATTTATCCAAAAACACATTTAATTATTGAACAAGGTAAATAAAACAAAAATATATGTGTAAAACCCAATAAAATATTCTAGGGTTGGGGCATTTTTTTAGGGTACATCGGGTAACCTGAAACAAACATATTTTTTTACACCTTAGTCAGAGTTAAATGGTTATCATTTGAATCACCATAAAATAAACTGTTATAACTCATTCAATATCTAAACCACCACGATCACTGCATCATCATAATCATCATCAGAATCTTTATCATAATCATCATCAGCAGCTTCATTATTATCATCATCATTGTGCATCATCATCACCATTATCATCATCATCATCATAACCACCACCATCATCATTACTGCCACCCCCACCATAATCATTAACAGCACAATTATTATCTACTAAAAGCATCACCATCACAACCAACATCATGATCACCGCAACCAGAACCACCAACACCATCGTCATCTTAATTATTATAATCACCAAATACGATCAGTATTATGCTCTGTTCTTTACATACCATTCCTCTTAATAACATTATAAAATGGTACTAAAATCGTGTGGACAATACTCGTTTTTAACACATATTTAATATGAACAAAATATCTATCTTTAATTTCAAAATACATAATCTGTAAAAGCTCACTTTATAAACGAATGACAGCACTCAGAACAGGTAAACCATAACGATCTCCCATAAGAAACAAGTGTCTTTTGATACCGTTTTTTGTATTTGTTTGGGTTATGACGTCATCTAAGGCTGGTGCACGCGCTATTGTTCTTTAGAAACTAACAAAGCAGTTTATTTTAATCTCAATGGAGTGAAATACTTTTCAGTTTAAGTTCGAAAAATAGAGTGAATATCGATGGAAAAGGGGTACTAGCACTGCTGTTCAACGCAAGACCAGAATATCAAAGAAGTGCATTATACTTGTGATTATTTTGCCGATATAACATGATTTTGTGGCTTGTACTTACTAAAAGATGTCTGCATAAAAGCATATATTTCTGGATTGTCAAGATACTGAACACGCTGTTATTATATAGTATCTTGTAAAGAAACGGTATCTAAGATAGAACGGTACCTGAAGAATAAGGGATACTGGGCCCGTCTAGCTCAGTTGGGAGAGCGCTGGACTGTCAATCCGAAATTCGTGAGTTCGAATACCAGCCCGGCCACAGAACTTGTGTGGGGATTGGTCATGAAATTATTTCTACGGCTATTCTCCCCCTACCTCTGATTCAAGTAGGGCCATTGTCATTTACTGGCATAAGTATAAAGTTAGATACCAGTAAATCATTGTGTATCCTTCCGTGGTCCATTCAAAAGTAGTTCCTATTACTAAAGAGTTCCTCTTTTCTTCTGGCATTAAAGCCATTTAGCAATCTCAGACATACCTTTTGTGGTTATTTCTTATATACTATGCGTGTCTGCAACATTTTAGTGCATTTCATTGGAGGCTGCCTTGAAAGGTGAACTGTGGTATTGGGCTTTTGTTGAAATATGACTGCCGAAACCCTGTTTTCTACCGAAGCCTGCATTAAAGTGAGATGCATTTTCTTAGAAGTAACATGACATATCTTTTTATTGCAAAATTTGAAACAGGACAGATTGATCTTTAAATTGGTACCAGGCATGCACAATCTGAAATAAAGGAAATGTTAGAAAAATGCTTGGGAAGTTTGCCGTTTTATAATGGGACCCTATGGGAATTGGAATTACTGGTATCTAACCTATAAGCACTTAGTACTGGTAAACTGCTTAGATTGGCTAAGCTTGGCCAGAAAAAGTGAGAGTAGGTTAAATGACCGCCATGATATGACTAAAATATTGTTAAAAAATGGCAAAAAATCCAAATAAACAAACACAATCAGTATTATACTGAATATCTAACATTCCACAATCATTCATCATCAACAATCAACAATGTCTTAAATAAATGAAACTTTATTTTCACTGATCACCATCATCCCTATCATCATTATCACTATGATAATCTACAGCAGCAGAGGCAGTAGCATCATTATCATCATGATAATCTACAGCAGCAGAGGCAGTAGCATCATTATCATCATGATAATCTACAGCAGCAGAGGCAGTAGCATCATTATCATCATATTCATGAACATCAAGTTAACTTGTTAAAAAAGTAAAAAAATTATTCAACATTAATAGTCTGAGCAGCAGCAGTATCAGCACCATAGGCAATAACAACATCATCAACATTATCATCATCATCATCATTGCCATCATGTCATCATCATCATCACCATTATCATCATCATCATCATTGTCATCGCCATCTCCATTGTCATCAACGTCATCATCATAATTGTCAACCCCATCGTCATCATCATCTTAATTGTCATCGCCATCCCCATTGTCATCAAGGTCATCATCATAATTGTCATTGCCATTGTGATCATCATAATTGTCATCGCCATTGTCATCATCAGCATCGCCATCATCATCACCATTGTCATCATCATCGCCATCATAATCATCGCCATCATCATCATAATTGTCATCGGCAACCCTATCCCCATCAACATAATCATCATCATCATCATCATTATCATCATCATCATAATTGTCACTGTCATCACCATCATCATCATAACTGCAATCATTGTCAGCATCTTCATCATACAAGCAATACAAATGTACACTTGGAATTCTAATTTATAATAAAGTATGTCTGATATTTAGCAAAACTTCACTCAAATATAAATTTTACAATAGTATCTAAAATCAAAAGCTACATTCTTATTATCATAATATGCATCGTTTACTCACCACCAGTTGTTGTAAAAATATTGAAGAAATCAAAATTCTTTAATAAATAGTAAATTTATCAGCTAATAAAATACAAATTGAAGTTCTGATGCGCATGACCTGACAACATTTCTGCAATTACAGAGCAAACTTTATTTTACAGTTTCGAATAAACACCATAAACTTTCATAAGAACTATTACTAAAATTATGATGTATTGAATTAGATCCCATGGACAGCGGCTTAAAATGAATCTCCATTTTAACATAGAGGAAGAAGAGATTTTGGTATTTCTAGTAATTTTCTTCTTGTCTGATTTAATTATATAAATCTGATATACAAAAATTGTGAAATACAGTGTAAATTCTTTAAAAAAAAGCCATATTTGATTGGAAACGTTTATAAATATAGTCTATTTGTTGATTTAAACATAGATGCTTTTGCTTGTATAATAGCATTCCATATTTTTTTAAAGAAAATCTGTATCAATATATGTCCTATGGAAACAAATGAAAATGCCAGCTGCATTGACAAGTGTTGATTTTCCTTTCCACAAATTATTGGTGATTAATTGCAAAAATAATTCCTATTTTTGACAGGTTTAAAAAATATAAATTTCGGAAGTTGAATTCTATAAATAGAAGTCAATTTGATCGCATTTATATTAATTATGAACATTCAAATTGATTGCCTCTTTATGTCAGCTTGCATAAATGACTGTTTGTGATTGATAAATCTTTATTTAAACGTTTATAACAAGAGGGCCACGATGGCCCCAGGTCGCTCACCAGAGTTTAAGGCATCATAATGGCTTATAAAAAGAGGGCTAAATGGCACCAAACCACTTACCTGAGTATAAAGATCTGGGCCTTGCAGTTTCAAGAGAAGATTTTTATAGTCTATATAAACCATGTGACCCACAAGGCATGGCCACTTTCTACTCCAGGGGCATAATTTGAACAATATTTGTACAGGATTACTATACAACTTTTATGCCAAATATAAAAACCTCTGACCATGCGGTTTCAGAGGATATTTTCAAAGCCCACTTTCCATATAAGTCTATAGAAACCATGTGACTCTGGGTTGTGGCTTCTTTTAACTCCAGGGGCATCATTTAAACATTATTTGTAGAGGACCACTATACAATGTTACATACAAAATATGAAACCTCTGGGCCTTGCAGTTTCACAGAAGATTTGTAAAGTCCACTTGCAATATAAGTCTACACAAACCATGTGACCCCCAGGGCATGGCAATGTTTGACCCCAGTGGCATAACTTCAACAATCTTTGTAGAAGACCAATTTAAGATGTTACATACCAATTACAAAACCTCTGGGCCTTTTCAGAGATAAACTTTTTAAAGTCATTTTGTCATTTAATTCTATATAAACCATGTAACCCCCGGGGTATGGCCTCTTTTTACCCAAGGGGCATAGTTTGAACATTCTTTGTACAGGACCACTATACAACAATACATATCAAATACAATCCTTAGGGCCTTGCAGTTTCAGAGGAGAACATTTGCCATAAATATGTCTAAAGAAACCATGTGAGCCCCAGGGCGTGACCAGGTTTGATCCCAGGGGCATAATTTAAATAATCTTTGTAGGAGATCACTTTACAATGTAACATACAAAATGTTAAACCTTGGGGCCTTGCGTTTCAGAGGAGAAGATTTTAAAAGTCATTTTGCTATTCAAGTCTATATAAACAATGTGACCACCGGGGCGTGGCCAGTTTTGGCCCTACAATCTTTGTAGAGGACCAGAATACAATGTTACATACCAAATACTAAACCACTAGGCCTTGCAGTTTCAGAGAAGATCTGTGAAGTCATTTGGTTATTTAAGTCTATGTAAACAATGTCACCCCCGTGGCATGGCTAGTTTTGACCCCAGGGGCATCCTTTGAACAATCTTTGTAGAGGACCACTATGTAATGTTACATACCAAATATGAAACCTCTGGGCCTTGAGGTTTCAGAGGAACAGAGCTCTAAAGTCATATTGCTATTTAAGTCTATATTAACCATGTGACCCAAGGGGAATGTGGCCAGTTTTGACCCCAGGGGCATCATTTGAACAATCTTTGTAGAGGACCACTATAAAATGTTACATACCAAATACTAAACCACTGGGCCTTGCAGTTTCAGAGAAGATTCGTAAAGTCATTTCGTTATTTAAGTCTATATAAACAATGTGACCCCCAGGTCCAGGCCAGTTTTGACCCCAGCGGCATCATTTGAATAATCTTTGTAGAGGACCACGACAGGATGCCACATATCAAATATGCAACCTTCGGGCCTTGCGGTTTCAGAAGAGAAGATTTTTGCAGCAATTTTGCTATTTCAGTCAATATATACAATGTGACCCCTGGGGCGTGGCCAGTTTTGACCCCAGGGGCATCATTTGAACAGTCTTTGTAGATAACCACTAAAGGATGCCACATACCAAATATGAAACCACTGGGCCTTGCGGTTTCAGAGGAAAAGATTTTTGCTATTTAAGTCTAGATAAACAATGTGACCCCTGGGGTGTGGCCAGTTTTGACCCGAGGGGCATCATTTGAACAATCTTTGTAGAGGACCCCTATACAATGTTACCAATCAAATACCAAACCTCTGGGCCTTGCGGTTGGATGCCACATACCAAATATGAAACCACTGGGCCTTGCGGTTTCAGAGGAAAACATGTTTGAAGTAATTTTGCTATTTAAGTCTAGATAAACAATGTGACCCCTGGGGTGTGGCCAGTTTTGACCCGAGGGGCATCATTTGAACAATCTTTGTAGAGGACCCCTATACAATGTTACCAACCAAATACCAAACCTCTGGACCTTGCGGTTTCAGAGAAAAAGATTTTCAAATTTATTTAGCTATTTAAGTCTATATAAACCATGCGACCCCAGGGGAGTGGCCAATTTTGACCCAGGGGGCATCATTTGAACAATCTTTGTAGAGGACCACTATGCAATGTTACATACCAAATATGAAACCTCTGGGCCTTGCGGTTTCAGAGGAGAAGTCATTTTGCTAAAGAAGTCTATATAAACCATGTGACCTCCGGGGCGTAGTCAGTTTTGACCCCAGGGGCATCATTTGAACAATCTTTGTAGAGGACCACTAGAGGATGCCACATACCAAATATGAAAGCTCTCAACCATTCAGAGAAAAAGATTTTTAAAGTTTTCACTTTTTAAATCTATTTTTTGCTCTGGTGACCTACATATGCAGCGGACCAAAACGATTTTAACAATTTTGAAAGAGGGTCAACCAAGGATCATTCCTATGAAGATTGGTGAAAATCTGCTCATAGGTTTAGGAGGAGATGTTGTTTGAATGAAAATTGTTTACGCACGACGGACGACTCAGGACGGACGACTCAAGACGGACGAAAGATGATCACAAAAGCTCACCATGAGCACTTTGTGCTCAGGTGAGCTAAAAAGGGATGCTTCTGTTGTTATTGACACTTAAAATTGTATTTAATCTGTACTTATTAACTTGTTTTAATAAGCCATTACTTAGTACCAAAAGAAAAGAGTAGGAGAAAAATATTAAAACAAGAGGGCCATGATGGCCCTAGGTCGCTCACCAGAGTTAAAGGCATCATAATAGCTTATAAAGAGGGCCAAATGGCACTAAAGCACTTACCTGAGTTTAAAGATCTGGGCCTTGCAGTTTCAGGAGAAGATTTGTATAGTCTATATAAACCATGTGACCCACAGGGCGTGGCCACTTTCTACCCCAGGGGTATAATTTAAACAATATTTGTGGCGCGTCGTGAGAAAACCGGTCTTAAAGCATGTGCGTAAAGTGTCGTCCTGGATTAGCCTGTGCAGTCTGCACAGGCTAATCCAGGACGGCATTTTACGCCTACAGTGGATTTATGTTTAGAAGATACTTTTTTGAAATAGAAAATACCATAAAAGCGGAAAGTGTCATCCTGGATCAGCCTGTGCGGACTGCACAGGCTGATCCGGACGACACTTTACGCACATGCATTAAGTCCGGTTTTCCCACGACGTGCCTAATTTGTAGAGGACCACTATACAATGTTACATACCAAATATGACCCCTCTGGGCCTTGCGATTTCAGAGAAGATTTTTAAACTCATTTTGCTATTTAAGTATATATAAACCATGTGAGCTACAGGGTGTGGCCAGTTTTGACCCCATGGGCATCATTTGAACAATCTTTGTAGAGGACCACTATAAAATGTTACATATCAAATATGAAACCACTGGGCCTTGCGGTTTCAGTGAAGAAGATTTTTAGAAGATTTTTAAAGTCATTTTGCTATTTAAGGCTATATAAGCCATGTGACCCCGGGGTGTGCCCAGTTTTGACCCGAGGGGCATCATTTCAACAATGTTTGTACAGGACCACTATAAATTGTTTCATACCAAATGTGAAAGCTCTAGGCCTTGAAGTTTCAGAGGAGAACGCGAGATGGGCAAAAGGCAATCCTAAAAGCTCACCATGAGCACGTAGTGCTCAGGTTACTAAAAAAAAAAAAGTTCAATAAAAAAAAGGTGTCCGCCCTCCTGATTTTTTGGAAACAAAGCCTGAGAAACAATTCATAAATTTTTTTTAGCCTATTAACTATTAAATAATCAAGCCAAATATTGTATGAAGAAAAGCATTAATAAGTAGTGCTGCCACCAATACTCAAGTCTACATCGGGATCGAGAAACTGTCATGCTAACCACCTGGTCAGGAAGACTTATGTAATTTAAAGCATGTTTTTAACATTATGTAAGCGATTTAATCATAGCTTTCAAAAAATATAAACGAAAAGTGTTACACACAATGTATATTTTTATCCATTATCCATCGATGATTATTTATCAACGACACATTGTTACAAATACATTTGTGTTTGGAGTGTTATTTTGTTTCTTTATAACAATATACACGTAAAGTATGTTTCTTTTTTAAATCTGTGAGCATTTTGGAAAATGGCAATTTGTCGATCTATGAGTACATTTGACACTATGCATTGGCGATATATAACATATACATCAACTTTTCATTTTGATATAACTTACACATAACAACGCATCATCAGTACACTTAATGATCAAATAATTAATGAATGCAAACTGTTTTATTTTTAAATTGAAACGATACATTTATGGAAACTTAAGAATAAGGATACAAATTACCTTAAGATGCTTTAAGATGCCCTAGGTCTGCCATAGCACCCAACTCTGGAACTTCTTTGGCAGAGGTTTTTCTATCATCCACATGCCTCTGTGAAGTATAGCTGCAGGATCAAGATACAGCCAGGGATCGACCATACAATGTCTGTATGTGTATTTACGGTGATGAGAACACTAATTCTTGCTGGGAACAATATTATCCATTGCCTTTTGCAAGTGAATTGTTGGCTGCAAATCAATTGGCTCATATCTTCTCCATGATTCATTTTATTTTGGTTTTCAATGTCAATGTGTTGATGACTATACATATAGTCTATCTATCGTTGTCTCGAACAAATACACTTTTCTTTGACTGGATGATGCCTGAAACATGAACATTTGATTTAAAACCTAATTTACACATTTTCTACTTCCACTTCCAAGACCATGAAAGCAAGGCTCTGACTGAATGGCTGATAGGTCATCAGAACATTACCTTCTATCAGTGCTCCTCAGATTATAATGCCCTAATGCACCTTTCAATATTTTCCCCCAGCGGGAATTCCCACCTGTCGGGAATTGCTCTCAATTTAAATATGCCTGCCGCTCCCCCCTTGCGTGAAAATATTGATAGGTGCATGATGCACTGCTTATTGGGTATTTTAGGAGCCGATTTGAATCAGATTGTAACTAGAGCTGTCAATGGATACATGTAGCATGCTCTACTATTTAAAGAGTTTATTTGAGTTGGTGCATTTTTTCTTGAAAAGGAAGGAAGAATGTGCCATTCAAATGCCTAGAAACATTATATGGTACTTGACATAAACATATCTTATCAAAACATATTTCCAGGAAATACATGTAGTTGTAAGATCATATGGCTGTTGCCTTTCAACTGAACTGTTTTACTTTTATTTTTGTAAGTAAAACAGGTGAAAATATAATTATTTGAATTTGCAAAATATACTTGTAACAAACAATCTAAAGTTTGCAAAAAAAAAAACAGGATTTGATTCGTTTGCACTTTGTAAAATGGGGATAAATATGTGAAATTGACAAAAATCCATATCTCAAATCACAAGCGTCAATAAATATGTTTTTGTGTTTTCAAGGGCTGTAAACAAATATTGGAATATTCTATTGAGTGTCCGAATATTTGAATCTCAAATTAAGATTATTTGATTTATGAAAATATTTGAAGAATAAAAAAATGTTTATATGTACTTTTAATACTAGGGATGGGACCAAATACTGAAATCAATATTCGTTTTAGGTATTCGAATATATTAGAATATTCGTTTTGTAAATACTACTATATACTACAGTGAAACCTGTCTAAACCGAACCCTGTGAAAACCGAATCCCTGTCAAAACCGAACGGCTGTGATGGTCCCGATTTTTTTCCTTCTTATTTTATATATAAAAAAACCTTTATAAACCGAACCCTGTCCAAACCGAATACCGAACGAATTTTTTCACAAATTTGATCACATTCAGCCTTAAAAAACCTGAATAAACTGAACGGTGTATCCTGTTAGGTGTCACTTCACGATACCGCGGAAGCGTGACCCCGATACTTGGTGACACATGTACACACAAAGGGCATATTCGCTGTGGTGATAACGGGGCAGTGGTGCAATTAGCGATGAGCAAGTTAGTGCATACGACAGTAGTCAACTTGTGAAAAACAGTTTATTCGGTCGCGTTTTATGTTGAAACTTACGTACATTGTAAAAAAAATTATGTTGCACAATAGTTTAGATAATGTATACATATAGTAAATTCTGGCACTGATCTCTTTAAGCCTAAGTCTTGCGATATAATCGAGCTAAAATAAATATGTTTAAACTAATCAAAGCAGTCAACCATTGGTGATTTCTATAAATAGATGTAAATAAATTGTACGTTAAATACATTCATGAACTTGTTTGATTGATAATTTGAGTGTTGTTTTATATACAAATACACATTTTTACTTGCAAATAACAAAAACAATAAAACTTATAAAAGAGTAAACATTAACATGCTGTGTTGTCTTATTATATACTTGACTAAACATATATAATAGAACGTACATTTTAAAGGAAAATGACATTATATAAAAACCTGGGTAAACAATACACCTCTGAAAGCCGAACGAACGGCCCGGTCCCCACGCCGTTCGGTTTAGACAGGTTCTACTGTACTATATACGGCATCTTGTCCAAATATTTACCTATCCAAAATATGTATACTACGTGTACGTAGTTGTTTAACCTTGTTTCAGTGGTAAATGAGCGATAAAACTTTGCGAGTGTTAGGCAAATATAAAGAAATGTAAGATATTGTTAAATGTATTGTAAATTAATTTGTTAATCGTTCCGTTTTTTTTTCAGAACCATAAAGCTTGAATCTGCTGTGCAGATTACACGTTACCTGGGTTTTGTCTAATGACCGCATAAAGTACTTCCAAGCATTGTTTAATAATAAAGACTCTTGTATAATATACGGTGTTGATACAATTTACAAATGACGTATAGTAAGATTGACCAGATCATGCTAATTTTGTTAAAGAAATTTATTGGCTGATAATGGATTCATTTTGATTGGTTTACTTAGAGAGTAATTGTAATTTACTGTAAACAAGTTAACTGTATAGATGTCACTTAAGGATAATAAACAACAATGTACGCCTTGTGTAAACTGTGAAACCGTTATCACAACATGGCCCAGTTTTGTTATTTGTGGATACAATGCGTCATATTCGCGCCTCCTACAAACCGTTAACTCGCGGCCCTTGTACAGACGTGGCCCCCCTGCCAATTATCAATTGTCGTTAATTGGACATGTTTAGCATGTGTTGTAAAAATGTTACACTGCCCTCGCCCTCCTGCTAGGCAGGTAATATGAATGGAATTCATGTTAACTTTGCAATCAAACTGGAATAAAAACATGATTTTTTAAAGAAATTTTGTTCTTTAAATGAGAAAATCGAATATTCGTATTCGTTTTTTTATATTCGAATATTATCCAATATTCGAATATTCGAGTATTCGGTCCCATCCCTAGTAAATACACAATGAAAACCATAAGAAAAACAAGAGAGCCACGATGGCCCTAGGTCGCTCACCTGATATCTATGTATGAAGTTTCATTAAAATATCTCAATAGGTTTTCAAGTTATTGAGCAAAAACAGTTTTTCTACTTTTAGTAACAGTGACCTTGACCTTGACCCGCCCACCACATAGGTAAAGCAAGGTCTCGATATAAGGTATCTAAGTATGACGTTTCATTAATATATCTCCATGCGTTCTTAAGTTATTGAGCGTAAACCGTTTTTCTACTTTAAATAACAGGAACCTTGACCCTGACCACCCCATAAGCAAACACAAATGAGGTCTTGATATAACATATGTGTATTAAGTTTCATTAAAATATCGCAATGCTTTCTCACGTTATTGAGCCGAAAACGTTTTTCTACTTTCAGTAGCGGTGACCTTGACCCCACCCACCCCATATGCAATCCCAAGCAATGTCTCGATATAAGGCACTTATGTATTAAGTTTTATTAAAATAGGTCAATGCGTTCTCAATATATTTAGCAGAAACCAATTTTCTATATTAATAACGGTGACCTTGACCTTGACCCCACCCACCCCATATGCAATCCCAATCAAGGTCTCAAAATAATGTATTTATGTATTACGTTTCATTAAAATAATTAAAATAACTCAATGCGTTCTCAAAACATTGAGCGGAAACCGTTTTTCTATTTTTAATAACAGTTACCTTGACCTTGAACCCTCCCAACCCATATCCAATCCCATGCAAGGTGTCGATATAAGGTATCTATGTATACAGTTTCATTAAAATATCTCAATGCATTCTAAAGTTATTGAGCGGACACCGTTTTTTTTATTTTTAATAACAGTGACCTTGACCCCACCCATTCCATATGCAATCCCAATCGAGGTCTCGATATAATGTTTTAACCAAATATGAAACCTCTGGGCCTTGTGGTTTCAGAGGAGAATTTTTTCTCTTCAAGTCTATATAAACCATGTTATCCCCGGGGTGTGGCCAGTTTTGACCCCAGGGGCATCATTTGAACAATCTTTGTAGAGGACCACTATACAATGTTTCATACCAAATATGAAACCTCTGGGCCTTGCGGTTTCAGAGGAGATTTGTAAAGTCATTTTGCTATTCAAGTCCATATAAACCATGTGTTCCCCCGGGGTGTGGCCAGTTTTAATCCCAGGGGCATCATTTAAACAATCTTTGTAGAGGACCACTATACAATCATACATACCAAATATGAAACCTCCGGGCCTTGCGGTTTCAGAGGAGAAGATTTTTAAAGTCATTTTGCTATTCAAGTCTATTAAAACCATGTGATCCCTGGGGTGTGGCCAGTTTTGACCCCAAGGGCATCATTTGAACAATCTTTGTAGGGGACCACTATACAATGTTTCATACCAAATATGAAACCTCTAGGCCTTGCTGTTTCAGAGAAGATTTTTAAAGTCATTTTGCTATTCAAGTCAGTCTATATAAACCATGTGACCCCTGGGGGATGGCCAGTTTAATCCCAGGGACATCATTTAAACAATCTTTGTAGGGGACCACTAAACAATGTTACATACCAAATATGAAACCTCTGGGCCTTGCGGTTTCAGAGGAGATTTTTAAAGTCATTTTAATATTCAAGTCTATATAAACCATGTGACCCCCGGGGTGTGGCCAGCTTTGACCCCAGGGGCATCATTTGAACAATCTTTGTAGAGGACCACTATATAATCTTACATACCAAATATGAAACCTCTGGGCCTTGCGGTTTCAGAGAAGATTTTTTAAGTCATTTTGCTATTTAAGTCAATATAAACCATGTGAGCCCCAGGATGTGGCCAGTTTTGACCCCAGGGGCATCATTTAAACAATCTTTGTAGAGGACCACTATACAATGTTACATACCAAATATGAAACCTCTGGGCCTTGCGGCTTCAGAGGGGAAGATTTTAAAAATCATTTTGCTATTCAAGTCTTTATATAAACCATGTGAGCCCCGGGTGTGGCCAGTTTTGACCCCAGAGGCATCATTTGAACAATCTTTGTAGAAGACCACTATACAATGTTACATACCAAATATGAAACCTCTGGGCCTTGCAGTTTCAGAGGAGAAGATTTTCAAATTAATTTGCTATTCAAGTCTATATAAACATTGTGACCCCCAGGGTGTGGTCCGTTTTGACCCCAGGGGAATCATTTGAACAATCTTTGTCGAGGACTACTATACAATGTTACATACCAAATATGAAACCTCTAGGCCTTGCAGTTTCAGAGGAGATTTTTAAAGTCATTTTGCTATTCAAGTCTATATAAACCATGTTACCCCGGGGTGTGGCCAGTTTTGACCCCACGGACATTATTTGAACAATATTTGTAGAGGACCACTATACAATGTTACATAGCAAATATGAAACCCCTCTAGGCTTTGTGGTTTCAGAGAAGAATTTTGAAGTCATTTTGCTATACAAGTCTATATAAAGCATGTGACCCCCGGGGCGTGGCCAGTTTTGATCCTAGGGGCATCATTTGAACAATCTTTGTAGAAGACCACTAGAGGATGTCACATATCAACTATGAAAGCTCCAAGCCTTGTGGTTTCTGAGAAGATTTTTAAAGTTTTCAGTTTTTAAATCTATTTTTAGCTCTGGTGACCTACATGTGCAGCGGACCGGAACGATTTGAACAATTTTGAAAAAAGGATCCAAGGATCATTCCTGTGAAGTTTGGTGAAAATCTGCTCAGTGGTTTGGGAGGAGATGTTCTTTGAATGAAAATGTTTACACACGACGCACGACGGACAAAAAGCAATTCTAAAAGCTCGCCATGAGCACGTTGTGCTCAGGTGAGCTAAAAAAACATTGTTCCAGACCCTTTCATCGGTCAGGGAGGCTTTATAGATGACCACCATATATTGATACATATGTTATATGACCCGCATTGCGAAATGACATTTTTATGTTAATTGGGTGTAAACGTTAAACAATACATGTAGGTTAATGATAACAAGACGTGTGATGTCACCATAGACATTAGGGGTAGTTTTTATTTTTATTGCAATTAATTGTTATAACTAAACCTAATGTGAAGAATACCATTTTGTTTTTATATTTGATCTGTCTCTTTTTCTTTGTTTTATTGATATTATGTTATTTGCTCATTTAATTCAATTTATTTAAATTCTTTTAAAAATATAATGGAAATACAATTAAGTCTATCGGTATAATCGAGATGACAATGTCAATTTTGTAAATAATTTTGCTGTATTCGAATGTGAAAAAACGCTTCCATTTGTGCTATCATGTTTATTTAGCGTTGAATGATATTTATTCAAATATTCGTTTAAAAGGTCAATTGAATATTCAAATACCTATTTTGTTATTAGTTGACATCTCTAGGGCACGGCATAGCCGTGAAGGCGACGTGGGCGATAACTTCGCCCTGGAGCTATTGACATCGCCCATAAATTTCATCAAGGAGAAGTCCACTTCGCCGTCTGTTTTAAACTTCGCATAGTAATCAATATCAATCAAACACCAGTCATAAAGCTGTGAAGTCAACTTCCATAAAAAAGAGAATGTAATCAAAGTAAATTTAAAAAACGCACATAATTACCTGATACGCAAAACACATATCAATCCATACTAGATGTAAATATTTATGTTAATAATTTCCCTCGTAATACAGTTTCCATTTTAATTCCAAGACTTTTATTTCATCACCCCATTTAAATATCTATTTTATTCCATGCAATAAAGCAACTGTCTTATTTTGTTCACACCCTTGACATTTCCTCATTAATGATCTGTCGACAGTGCTTGCATTGTTCAGGTACAGTGGTATTGATTGATGCTTTTTTCACTGACCACGTGCTAATCGTGTTACACGCTTAGTTCTACAAACTGCTAGACAATGGCCCCATCTCGGAAGTCACATCAAAGACTTTTTTTTCGAAGTCAAACCGACACCGTTGCTATTAGCTATTGCTAACGGCTTGCAGATTTGAAAGCCCAATCTAATTGATTACGTCACGCTGTCACTCTTCTTAGATTTAACATGTGTTATTATTAATGACTGGTGTTTTTAACAGATTTTATTGTTTGTTCAAATTAGAATAATAATTGCAAGTTAATTTTAACGAAGTGTTTTATTGAAAAAAAAAATGAATTAATAACTATCAAAATATGATTAATATATAATTAATTTTTAATTCCAATAAAAACAATGTTTTATTATGCACTGTGAATGTTTAAATTTAAAATATATATATATATTTAAATTTAAATTTTTATTGATGTGTGTATTGCTGGAATGGAAACTTGGAGAAACAAACTTGGAAACTAGAATAATGTAATACAACTTGAAAATATATTGTTATTAATTTATGGAGAATTTGATGATGATAATGACCTGATGATGATGACGATGATGATGATGATGATGGACTTGGTACTATGATAATGATTGACATGGTCTGATGATGGTAATAACAAGCAAAATTATGGTTAATCGCTTTTTGGCAAAATACTTTTTCTTGAAGTGGCCTCACTTCTCCCTAAACTGAACTGAGGGAGAAGTGACTTCTCCCTAAAAATTTTCCCTAGGCTGAGCCCTGTAGGGTTTTCAAGTTAACATTCTTTTGAAGTTACAGGACTTAAACATGAAATTCTATATGGTGCCAAAAGGTGGCCATGTTTTTTAATGAATCAAAATAATTTGAAAGAATTTGGTGAAGGGTCGCTCAAGGAACATTTTTTAGAAAATATTTGAAAATCCAGTCAGTGGTTTCTGGCGAACATGTTATTAAATGTATCAAAATAATTTGTAGAAATTTGGTAGAATGTCAAGGATCAATTACGCACTCAGTAAATTATTTTGAAATCCAAACAGAGGTTTCTGACAAGAAGCTTTCAATGTTTTCGATGTAGCCATATAAGAAAACTAGATGCCTGTTGGCAATGTCGAGCTTGTTGTCTAGAATGCAACTTGTTTTGTAATTATTTTAAAATCACATTTTCTAACAAGTAGATCGTCTTGACCTCTCTAAGTGTCACCTTGACCTTTGAGCTAGGGACACAGATCTAGCGTGCAACACGCGGTCTACACATCATAAAAATGTGTGGCAAGTTATTTTTAATTCCCTGATGAATTAACAGTCCGGACAAGCTGTATTATGCCCATATTTGACCTTTGACCTCTAAGTGTGACCTTGACCTTTGAGCTATGGACAAAGGTCTTAAGTGCGACATGCAGTCTCCACATCAGAAACATTTGTGCCAAGTTATTTTAAAATTCCCTGATTAATGAGGAAGTAACAGTCCGGACAAGAGCCGACGGATGCACATGATGCACTCACGCACATACACCCAACTGCCATTGTGACAACTAAGTTGAGTTGACTGCAGTGGGCTCGACAAAAATGCACAGCCCCTGCTGGCCATGTTTTGTAACAAATCACAATAATTTGAAGGACCTCCCAAGGTACATTCTTACAAAGTTTGGTTTATGTCCACAAAGAAGTTCCAGAGAAGATTTTTCAAGTAAAGTGTTGACGACATCGACTACCGACTACAGAAGCTCACACTTGAGCTAAAAAGTTTAGCAGTCCGTTTTAATGAGTCATAATAATACCACTTTAGGTTTTTAAAAACATCTATGATTAGAGACTCGTAACATACAGAGAAACACCTCACTCAGTTTTGTAAATTTAATACAAAAGAAAACATTACAAGGCAAAACTATCTATCAACACTATTTATTGTCTCATGTATTAATCGAACCACCTCCTTGCTGCGTGAAAAGGCCCGATTTAGACAGTCTGCAAGTTGACCATCATTCAGTGGACTTCCACCTAAAACAAGGTAGCAATTGTCAAATAACCTGAAATTTACTGATACCAATTTAGCCCTCTCAACAACTATGGATGGTATTTTGCAGAAATTTAGAAAGATGTTAAACACTAGGTACTTTTCCTATTTATTTCAAGTACATTTTTTATAATAGTAACCATATATTGATGGAATCGTTTAGAAAACAAGAACTGATGGCTGCTCCCCCCCCCCCCCAAAACAAGAACTGATGGCTGCTCCCCCCTCCCCCTAAACAAAAGTGCTTTGATAGCTGATGGAATCGAGAAGGAAAAATAAATTATTTTTTAAATAAAAATGTTAGAACTTCAAAACCAAATCACTGTTCATAACTGTATGTAAGCATGAGACAAAAATAGCATACCAACATGCAAATTTGTAAGAACATTCAAAGCCCTTGACTGTGGTAGAACATCATTTTAATACAGTCATCTTATCCTGGTATTTGAGCTTCAAATAAAGTATCATTGAATTTCATACAGTAGTTGGAAACGATACTATTTTGGAACTATAATCAAAGATGAAATTACATGCAATCCCCCAATTTTTTTAATAACAATTCAGATGGATGGACAAAGCGTCGACTTTATGCAAACACCTTCTGGGAGCATATAAATATATACAAAGAGAAGTTTTTTTGAATTCCTACCTGGCTTTCTCACCATACAGATGGCATCATCAGCGGTAACCACGGTGACCCGACCAGTTGACAGGTCTTCCTCTTCCTTGGTGGGATCTACCAGCAGTATATAGCTGCAAAAACGAAGGATGGTGACATTCAATAAGAACCAGCAGTATATGGCTGCAACGGTCAGTGGACAGAGACATTAAAAATGTGATTCTGCGATGGGGCTGGAATACAGCTTAGTAGTTCCTTGTGCATCAAGTTCTATTCTACTCTAATTAACAGAGCTATTTTTTCAATTATTTACCTTGGATATCACCTGATAACCTAAGTGTTACAGCTTGTAATGCGCTAGTAAAAATAAATAACTGGAAATAAATGATTTGGTGGCAAACATTGGATAGTTTTTTTTTTTTTAAGGCATAAACAATCTCTAATACACCTACTCGTCGAAGATGGCAAATGTGGATGAGACAGGCTGGCTATGGACTTTTAGGGGGACTCTCCTGTCCTCAAGTGTCTCCAAACTCTCTGAGTCCTCATTCCACGTCACCATCGGCAACTGGGCTATGGGAGATATATATTTTGGTTTTACAAGCAGCCAAAATAACCAATGGTTACTAAAATTATGGAAATTATTTTAAAATTAGGTATATTTTCACCTTTTTTGTTAATAATATTTCAAAATGGCAGATATTTCTGCAAAACTGAAAAATTTGGGATACTACTTTTCATATGTTAACGTCAATCTAGGAGACATGAAATAAATATTGGGTATTGTCTAACCATGTCCTATGGATTGTTCTAACATTCTTGTATGCTTATCATAACCATGCCTCTATGTATTGCTGCTTGCTTGGCACCGATCTTATTAATGTAGTATCAAAACAGCAATGAAATGTATGTGATCTCTGGTCATCTGAACCCAAATACACAATACTTTTTACTGCCTAATATGAAGATTTACTGATACTACGATGTAGCTACATGTGCTTTAAGATAATGATAAGCTGTGAATTTTGTGAAAAAGAAACGCTATTACATCACTTTTACTGATCTTCTAAATGATGACATATAACATAGATTTTTCCACCAAAACTTTAATGTCTTAATCTTGCTTTGAAAATAAGACATTGGGAAGAATATACAAGGTTCTACATGTATGTTGTATTCATCCGAGAATAGATGGCATTGCATGTCAACTAGCTGTCTCATGCAAACATACAATATGTGAAAAATTAATCCCTGGGATTTTTACAGGCTGTCAACCAAGTTGCATAGAAAATATAGGAACAATATAGGAATATTTTCACCAAAAATATAGGACTTTTCGTCGATTTGTTCGGACCAAATATAGGAATTTTATTATAAAAATACTTCTTTTAAATGACAATATGGAATAATATTATAGCCTGATAAGTCTTTCAGCTTGTGTTTTAATAAAAAAAAAATTAGCTAAACATGTTCATGCTAATCAACTGGCAACTGAGACATTTTACAATAATATGAGTATTTAAGTTTGATGCGAGCGCAGCGAGCGAGAACAAAATAAACATATAGGTTCTTGATATACTATTCACGGACCAATTTCAGACGCGTGAATAACCAAATTTTGCAAAAATAAAGGAAAACAATATTCTGTGTTTGATGAACACACATGCCCCCGGTTGGTGCTGGGTAGCCCATTTCTTAGTCCAAATTAGGTCAAGGTCAAAGTGAGGTTGGGTGATATGGGTGGATTGGGAATGGTCATATGTAATAACTCTGTAAATATCTAAGCGTTGTAGTAAGCGGTGTTGGTGCTAGACGAAACCGTAAAATCTAGTTAACCAAGAAATGGCACTTTTAAATTATTATAAGTCAAAATTAGGTTAAGGTCAAGGTAAGGTTGGGTGATATGGGTGGATAGGGAATGGTCAAAAGCAACAACTGTGTAAGTATCAAAGTGTTGTAGTAAGCGGTGTTGGTGCTAGACGAAACGGTAAAATCTACTTAACCTTGTCACGGACGGAAGGACGGAAAGACGGAAGGACGGACAGGACGATCATTATACGGGCGCATAACAATCTTAAATATAAGAAAATATAGGAAATATTGGAGGTATTACAAAATATAGGATTTCTGTCCACAATATAGGAAAATATAGGAATATAGGAATCGGTTGACAGCCTGCTTTTATGACAACGAAACAACAATTCATAATGTTTGTCACTCCACATTAAATAAAGGCAAAATATTTAAATAGAAAATCACAGTTTATTTTGGGAAGCTTCTCATGTATTACAAAATAAACAGTATGCTGGTATATAATCAGAGCAAAAGAGAAGGGTTTTGCCAGAAATAAGAATTACCCCATTACTTATAAAATAGTTTAGTACTGACTGAGTGGTTAACTTGAGTACTTGAAATTAAGTTACTGCATCAACATTATAATATTGATTGTTGGAAAATGCAATTATCTAAATTGAGTTAAATTGTAACACACAAATTCCATAAATATGCAAACAAAATACTACAAGTGTTGTGTAATATTTAGCTTTCATTCAACACTGTTAAACAGTGACCTATCTTTTCACAATCTGTCTGGCATTTTTTGAGCATTCTAAATAATTATGAATTGAGTTGAGTCACTCATTGAGTTTTAAATCAATTGCGTAAATGATGTTTCAGAATTGGGTATTTCCACAAATATGCACCTTATCTGTTGCTCTGTATAGTTAGGATGGTAACAACCTCTGTGCATATTGGTCTTACTGTTCTGAAGAGCTGCCAGTAGAGCCAGGACACATGCATCTCCGATGTTTCCATCGTAGTTCAGGCACACCATGTCACAGTAAAGTGTCCACACATACTGCAATGGCATATTGCATGATGTACCCCGATATTGAACCACAGTAGTCAAATACTTGTAACCGAGAAATGACGACGACACGTCTGACATTGATTTACAGAAAAGCAATTAAACTGCATAACTGTTTTAATAATACTTTTTTTTAATTTAACTGCATCCTCTGATTGTGATGCAATTTTAAACTACATAACTGAATATTATTTATACTATCAATTATATCTTAACAATCTCTAAGGACTAACCAGATGTGGCCATTCAATTTTCAAAAACAAAAGTTTTAGACTAACTGAGGTTTACAAACATAATATAAAGTAAATATACCTTTCCTGGTACAATGCAGAGTTCTTCTAAATCCAAACAACTTGAACTGTGGAATATATAGAATAGCTACATGTATAGATGAAGAAATAACTTCATGATGATGAAAAATTGCTCGGATATTTTACAAAAGTTCTTCTATCTTAGTCAATTTTTGTCCGATTTTGGTCTTTTTTTTTCAAAATAAAGCTTACAATCTGAGGGGAATTTTAAGGTAAAGATAGGGGAAAATATATACCTTTTAAGCAGCGGAAATGGGGCCGAATTTCGGTCCCAAATTGGCCATAAAAAAACACTGCCAGTCAGTATGTTAAAATTATTATCCGTCAACCCGAAAAGCTTGGACATTAGAAAATGAATTTACCAAAAACTATACACATTTCCAGACATTTTGGTCTTAATATATCACAGTTACCTCATTTTCTATACATAGGACTACACTTTACATAGGACTACACTTTACATAGGACTACACTTTACATAGGACTACACTTTACATACGACTACACTTTACATAGGACTACACTTTACATAGGACTACACTTTACATAGGACTACACTTTACATAGGACTACACTTTACATACGACTACACTTTACATAGGACTACACTTTACATAGGACTACACTTTACATACGACTACACTTTACATACGACTACACTTTACATACGACTACACTTTACATACGACTACACTTTACATACGACTATACTTTACATAGGACTACACTTTACATAGGACTACACTTTACATAGGACTACACTTTACATATGACTACACTTTACATATGACTACACTTTACATATGACTACACTTTACATATGACTACACTTTACATATGACTACACTTTACATAGGACTACACTTTACATAGGACTACACTTTAACCATTGCCATTTTTACCACTCAGATACGTTTTTTAAAAATCCGGCTTTCTGGAAAAGTTCAAAGTAGATCTTGGCAAGCAAACATTGTATGGCTTAAGCCCGTATGGACTTAGTCCTTCAAAACATTATTGTAAAGGCAAAGAGTAGAATTCATACTGCTGTATGACTTGATTGGTGAAGACACTGAGGGACTGGGCCTGATCCCCGGGGGGTCCCGGTCTGAACGCAGCGCAGCACATGGGACCCAGCTCCACATTGGGCACTGAAAACAAACAACTTTAAAATATGCTGATGACTATATTTTATCCGTATTAAGTAGTTTTACATAGTTTGTGAATGAATTTCACATTTGGTCTGTAACTTACTTACAGACAACTTGGTAAATTAGACTTTCTACAGATTCCATGAATGAACTCCACCTTTGGCACTGAAAACCAAGTTTTTTTGCTAGGCCTTCACATAATTCGACACAACTTGGTGCAGTTTTTCTACCAATTTCAAGAATGAAATTGAAAGTAAGAAAACTGAATGATTTACACTAAACTTATATATATCGTTCAATTATCGCAAAACTATTATTAAATGTTCCAATGAACTGTGGCCAAAAATGATTTTTACACAAAAGAAGTGAAAATATAAAAGCAGAAATCTCTATTACATTTGTTGTCAATCTCTATTAAAACACATCTATTGTCAAAGAATTGTCTTCTTCAGGCAGAGCAACCAATCACTATGGTACTGTATCAAAATGAGTTTTATATCTGAACAGATTAAAACTTTCAATGATTCTTACTAAAGACTAAGAACTGCATTTCTTTGGGGTTTTTAAGTAACATTTCAACAAGAGGGTCACTATGGCCCTAGGTCGCTCACCTGATATATATGCATGAAGTTTCATTAAAATACCTCAATAGGTTTTCAAGTTATTAAGCGAAAACTGTTTTTCTATTTTTAGTAACAGTGACCTTGACCTTCACCTCACCCACCACATATGTAAAGCAAGGTCTCAATATACGGTATCTACGTATGAAGTTTCATTAAAATATCTCAATGCGTTCTTAAGTTATTGAGCTTAAACCGTTTTTCTAGTTTTAATAACAGTGACCTTGACCCCACCCACCCCATAAGAAAACCCAAGTGAGGTCTCGATATATGATATGTGTATTAAGTATAATTAAAATATCTCAATGCTTTCTCAAGTTATTGAGCGGAAACTGTTTTTCTATTTTCAGAAAGTGACCTTGACCCCACCCACCCCATATGCAATCCCAAGCAATGTGTTGATATAAGGTACATATGTATTAATTTTCATTAAAATAGTTCAATGCGTTCTCAAAATATTTAGCCGAAACCATTTGTCTATATTTAATAACGGTGACCTTGACGATGACCCCACCCACCCCATATGCAATCCCAATTGAGGTCTCAAAATAACGTATTTATGTATTAAGTTTCATTAAAATAACTCAATGCGTTCTCAAGATATTGAGCGGAAACCGTTATTCTATTTTTAGTAACAGCGACCTAGACCTTGACCCCTCCCACCCCATATGCGATCCCATGCGAGGTGTCAATAAAAGGTATCTATGCATTAAGTTTCATTAAAATATCTCAATGCTTTTTAAAGGTATTGAGCAGAAACCGTTTTTCTATTTTTAGTAACAGTGACTTTGACCTTCACCCCACCAATCCCATATGCAATCCCAATCAAGGTCTCTATATAATGTTTTAACCAAGTATCAAACCTCTGGGCCTTGTGGTTTCAGAGAAGAATTTTTAAATCATTTTGCTATTTATGTCTATATATACCATGTGGGCCCTGGGGTGTGCCCAGCTTTGACCCCAGAGGCATCATTTGAACAAACTTCATAGAGGACCACTACACAATGTTACATACCAAATATAAAACCTCTAGGCCTTGAACTTTCACAGGAGAAGATTTTTAAAGTCAGTTTGCTATTTAAGTCTATATAAACCATGTGACCCCCGGGGTGTGGCCAGTTTTGACCCCAGGGGCATCACTTGAACAATCTTTGTAGAGGACCACTTTACAATGTTACATACCAAATATGAAACCTCTGGGCCTTGCGGATTCAGAGAAGAAGATTTTTAAAAAGTCATTTTGCTATTCAAGTCTATAACAACCATTATCCCCAGGATGTGGCCAGTTTTTACCCCAGGGGCATCACTTGAACAATCTTTGTAGAGGACCACTATACAATTTTACATACCAAATATGAAACCTCTGGGCCTTGTGGTTTCTGAGGAGAAGATTTTTAAAGTCATTTTGCCATTCAACTCTATATAAACCATGTGACCCCGGGGTGTGGCCAGTTTTGACCCCAGGGGCATCATTTGAACAATCTTTGTAGAGGACCACTAAACGATGTTACATACCAAATATGAAACCACTGGGCCTTGCGGTTTCAGAGGAGAAGATTTTAAAAGTTATTTTACTATTTAAGTCTCTATAAACCATGTGAGCCACGGTGTGTGGCCAGTTTTGACCCAGGTGTATCATATGAACAATCTTTGTAGAGCACCACTATACAATGTTACATACCAAATATGAAACATCTGGGCCTTAAGGTTTCAGAGGAGAAGATTTTTTAAGTCATATTGCTATTTAAGTCTATATAAACCATGTGTTCCCCAGGGTGTGGCCAGTTTTTACCCCAGGGGCATCATTTGAACAATCCTTGTAGAGGACCACTAAACAATGTTACATACCAAATATGAAACCACTGGGCCTTGCGGTTTCAGAAGAGAAGATTTTGAAAGTAATTTTGCTATTCAAGTCTATATAAACCATGTGACCCCCGGAGTGTGGCCAGTTTTGACCCCATTTGAACAATCTTTGTAGAGGACCACTATACAATGTTACATACCAAATATGAAACCTCTGGGCCTTGCGGTTTCAGAGGAGAAGATTTTTAAAGTCATTTTGCTATTCAAGTCTATATAAACCATGTGACCCCCGGAGTGTGGCCAGTTTTGACCCCGGGGCATCACTTGAACAATCTTTGTAGAGGACCACTAAACAATGTTACATACCAAATATGAAACCTCTGGGCCTTGCAATTTCAGAGAAGATTTTTAAAGTCATTTTACTATACAAGTCTATATAAACCATGTGACCCCCGGGGCATGGCCAGTTTTGACCCCAGGGGCATCATTTGAGCAATCTTTGTAGAGGACCACTATACAATGTTACATACCAATTATGAAACCTCTGGGCCTTGCGGTTCCTGAGAAGATTTTTAAAGTCATTTTGCTATACAAGTCTATATAAACCATGTGACCCCCGGGGTGTGGCCAGTTTTGACCCCAGGGGCCTCATTTGAACAATCTTTGTAGAGGACCACTAAACGATGTTACATACCAAATATGAAACCACTGGGCCTTGCGGTTTCAGAGGAGAAGATTTTAAAAGTTATTTTGCGATTCAAGTCTATATAAACCATGTGACCCCCTGAGTGTGGCCAGTTTAGACCCCAGGGGCATCATTTGAACAATCTTTGTAGAGGACCACTAAACAATGTTACATACCAAATATGAAGCCACTGGGCCTTGCGGTTTCAGAGGAGAAGATTTTGAAAGTCATTTTGCTATTCAAGTCTATATAAACCATGTGACCCCCAGAGTGTGGCCAGTTTAGACCCCAGGGGCCTCATTTGAACAATCTTTGTAGAGGACCACTAAATAATGTTACATACCAAATATGAAACCTCTGGGCCTTGCGGTTTCAGAGGAGAAGATTTTGAAAGTCATTTTGCTATTCAAGTCTATATAAACCATGTGACCCCCGGAGTGTGGCCAGTTTTAACCCCAGGGGCATCACTTGGACAATCTTTGTAGAGGACCACTAAACAATGTTACATACCAAATATGAAACCTCTGGGCCTTGCAATTTCAGAGAAGAAGATTTTAAAAGTCATTTTGCTATACAAGTCTATATGAACCATGTGACCCCCGGGGCGTGGCCAGTTTTGACCCCAGGGGCATCATTTGAACAATCTTTGTAGAGGACCACTAGAGGATGCCAGATATCAAATATGAAAGCTCCAAGCCCTGTGGTTTCAGAGAAGATTTTCTGTTTTTAAATCTATTTTTAGCTCTGGTGACCTACATATGCAGCAGACTTAAACGATATGAACAACTTTGAAAGAGGGTCACCCAAGGATCATTCCTGTGAAGTTTGGTGAAAATCTGCCAAGCGGTTTAGGAGGAGATGTCGATTATATGAAATTTTGACGCATGACGCACAAAAGGCGATCACAAAAGCTCACCATGAGCACGTTGTGCTCAGGTGAGCTAAAAATGAAGAGCTGCATCAACAACACGGAGTATTACCTATGTATCCTTTCTTTGGAGTTTCTGTTTTTGGAGCAGCAATTTCCTGAAGGAGACAAAATCTGTACATAGATAATACTGTTATGTCTTTACAATCATGGACAGGGCAATTTCAGCCATGAAACAATTTAATGAATTGAGTATTTTTGTTCACACAGACGTTTTTTTTTTAACTGTGCACAGTTGTCGAAATTAGCACAACGCTGCAAGCCCTACACTTGTAAATTTCGAGCGGGGCTTACATATATTCTCAATTACAAGGAGGGCGTGTAGCATTTTCTTGCCCACATGTAACAATACAAGAATTGGGGCTTTGTGTTTTTTTCCAAACTGCTACTTTTGATCACTGTCAATATGTACAATTATTAAAACAACATTCCAAAAGTCTAGTAATATATTTTGGTCTGTTAATCATGATTTATACACACCACTGCAATATTGTTTGTAAAAAAACGAATTTATACGTAGCATAATTTATATTCCAAGAAATTTGAAACAATTATTATATAAATAAGGCGTAGAATATTTTCAGAGAAACATGCTGCAGTGTTGGCGAAATCAATTGTCTGTATTGCCCAGCTTGTCCAGATCATGTACTGACAAGTTAAGTTTTGCCAGAATTAGCTACATAATAAACATCTTTATCACAATACAGTAAACTCCACTTGCGACGATACTGCTTATAGTGATATATCGCGTATATCTAGGCTGAGTCCAAGGTCCCAGCCTAATCTTTATATACTTAAATTGATAAAACATTGGTTTAAAAGGTATCGCATGTAACGAAGTTTAAAGATATCGCATGTATCGAAGTTTAAAGATATCGCATGTATCGAAGTTGAAAGATATCGCATGTATCGAAGTTGAAAGATATCGCATGTATCGAAGTTGAAAGATATCGCATGTATCGAAGTTTAAAGATATCGCATGTAACGAAGTTTCAGGTATAACAATGCTGTTTTCACGGCCCAGTCGCAAATATTCCCCTTTTATTGTGATGTCTGGAGTCTGTATCAGGTGTGAAAAACAATGCTCTGGGTAATCAGGTGGAGTAATCAGGTATACAGTCAGCGTGATTGAATAATCAGTGTTGTGGTAATCAATTAAAATTAGCTTTGTGGGTGATTAATCTGATTAGAGTTTGATATCTATACAATGACCATCGGTTGCATCTGGCCATATTTAACAACGTCACTCGCAACCAGCATTCTTATTAGAACGTTATATATGGGTACATATGCCGGGGAAAAAGAAATCATTGTGGTGATTTTTATCCGCGATATTTATATATGAAATAAATTGCCATAAACTGATTGCATTTCTCGATGCCTTTTTTCATTTTACATAGTTCTAAATTTAATGTGTATATGTAAAATGATCGGTGTTGCAACTCTGTTATATACATGTATGTCCATGCTCTTGGTTGCTTAATTACGGATGTAATGATATTCGGATATAGCGATATAAATTTAATGGTCCGCTCAATATCGTTATAAGCGGAGTTTACTGTATCTACACTTGTTTTCACCCACCGCTTTAACACCACAAATCACTGATGTGTAGCCAAGCTTGACAAGGGATGAGCCTTCAGCAGTACCTATACAGCCTGTAACAAGAACAACATGATCCATATGCTTTAAATTTTAAATAAATTACTATGAATATGATACAAAAGTTGAAGAAAGGATATCTGAATATTAATTAACAGTAATAAAAATGATTTCAAAAGGCAAAAAAAATTGTTGGTTTCCACTTACAACTCCAAAACAATCTAGAAGTGAGGTAAAAAAAACAAAATTCTTCTCAGCATATTCACCACACAGTTTAGGTATATTGGACTGCACGTAATATATTTAAACGCCTCCCATCAAATAAACTGTAACTTAGCTTTAAATAAGGTCATAGAAAGACATTTCACAATACGAGTTTCAAATTTACGTTACCGAAAAGCCGCATATAAGCGAAAACTGCTCTTTTCACCGCAAGACAGCAAAACAGAAAAGTTAATAATCAATAGGAAAAAATTTTTAGGGTCTGCGGAAAAAAACAGCGGGGAAACTGGTAAGCGGAAACAAACAACTTTTTTTACGCCTAAATATCAGAGGCAATCGAAGTTGCATTTTGAGCAAAACAACATAAAAGTAAGTCTTATTTTCATGATGTAATATTACAAGAACATTTTACTTCATTAACTTTTGTATTACAAGAGGTTCTGAACAAAAACAATGAACTTTTTGTTCAAGACCCAGGCTATTGCGCAGTATTTGTGTCTTTTTTGCTTATATTTTTAAACTGAAATGTAAGCAGCAATACAGGACCTATGTTGAGAACTGTAGGTCGAAATTCTTCCAAACTTCTTTCATCTGGTCTGACATCACTTTGCTATCAAAACAAAAATGCAATGTTGACATGAAATCAGTAGTTAAAGGAATGTTGAATGTTTTCTAAGATGTACACATTAAGCACACATATTAACCTGAATTAACTGACCAAGCCCAATTATTTATTTAATATATGTTCAAGCAAAGTCTAAACAAATTTCAACAAGCAGCAAATTCATTTAGAAAATTTCCTTTTCAATATTATGTTACGTAATAAGTAATTTCTGGCAGCTGCATACCAGGTAGGTTACTTTCTATGACAATGCATACTTGACTTGAGTTGTGTTTCATGCTTCAATTCACACAATATTTTAGTTATGACTCCTCTAATAATGATTTGTTTACAAGTACATTAAAAATTAAAATATTATGTAGCAGACATCTTAATTCACTTGAGATACAGAAAACAATTTATTTTTAGACAGTCACAGTTAATAGCTCAAATCAATAGGTAACTTAAATATATTAAGAGTTTTGTTTGAGTTAATGGAATTACTTAAAATACTACTTAACATACTACTTACACATACATGTGCATGTACTTACAATAAACTTTCGGTAGTATTCTAATGGCCTGGCAACTCTGTCAACAAACATACTGGTAAAAAATGTGTTAGTATTTGCCCAGAACATGCAGAACATAGTAAGCACATTGTTTATGTGTGACTGGATCTGACCAAAATAATCAAATTGAGAATTTTCAAGTTGAGAGATCTTGCGAATCATTTGAGCAAATAGTAAACTTTTATACGTTTCTTTATGATAAGATGTGTCCAAATGTTAATCAACTTATATAAGAAAATAACAAATAAAAACATAAGTTGACTAATAAATATGTATATAAGTGTAAATTATATGATGCTTCATTTTTCATCATAAATTTGACAAGTTAAACTTTGCATGGTGACATGTTTTGGTTCGTCACCATTTATTTTTTTCATTACCGCAACAACCCATAATTACATTGAAAATTATAGAAATCATCAGGAATTTAAGCGGGAATATTTTTAACTGGAGAATAGCAGAGCAGATACTTTAGTCTTTGTACAGCGTATACTTTATAATTGTCATTACCGTATGTGCTGAGAAATAAAACTGTGGCTGCAAAGATATTTCCATGGTTCTATCTCATGTGAAAGGTTTTTAATGCAGGTAAAACAATATTTAGTGCATTTTCAAGTGAATTTTTTGCTAAAGTGTCTTTACCGAAACAGTATTCTCAGCAATGGGGATAAAATTTGGATAAATAAAACATGCTTGATGTAGAGCTCAATTCATTAAATTTATGTTTTCTTTCAACAAAATGAGTTAAACATTAATTGAAAGTAAATATATTCGTTATATCTGAATGTCTTTCATAGCCGATGTCATTTCCGCAACGGTAAGTCATTATCGAAACGAGTTGTCATTATGGCAACGACATAATTTATCTACAATATTTGTAAGATATATGAGTAACCACAATACATTCTTGAAATTATGATAATCGAGAAATGCAAAAGTATTTAAAAAGCAGTTCGAAATTATAATAGTTCTTTTTAGCATTTATTCAAAAAATATGTCAATTTTTTTTAACAAAATTAAACAAACACGAATTAACAAATTATTTTTGTTTTAATATTGCATATTTTACTATGTGTTAACATGATGCACAATTAAAAATGCCCCTTTCATGCAAATACAGCTGATATCTGCACTGTTGCGGTAATGACAATTTGGGCAGATATGGGTGTCAAGGTCACATCATTTTGGTCACTTATTTCGTTTTGTTTTGAATTTTTCGCCGTATTCAACAGTATTTCAGTCATATAACGGCAGTCAGTTAACCTACTCACACTTTTCCTGGGTAAGCTGGTTTACCAGTACTGAGTGCACATACTTATGCCAGTAACTGACAACTGCCCTTCTTGAATCAGAGGTAGGGGGAGACTGGCCATAGAAATAAACATTTTGGTCACATCGATTGCCTATTGATCTATATAGGCTGAATTTGTTGTTTAAAACCAATTTTGTTAAAAATAAACACTTCTGTATTCTTCTGAAATTTCAAATAACATGGCCATAAGTTGTGGAAATATTGTGTAGGTACCTATTCTCGAACCTCACCTATTTTTTAACCTTTCGTTTGTGCACTATTTACATGTAAGCAAAGTGTGTCATGCGATTATGTGTACCGGTGCTACGGTAAACAATCTGTACAATCGTCGCAAAATTATAGGAAATATGCATCAAAAATTTGTATTTACTATCATAATTTAGTTTTATTAAAAAAAATTATTTTAAAACTCTATGACTTTTTACGCATTTCAAATAAATGTACATATTTCTTAAATTAAAAGTATTTTTCTGAAAGAAACACTCCCCTTTGAGTTCCCCTATCGGCTGCATCGGAAAAACAAGCGATGCTCATGTGATACACCATGTGTATGTCATTGATAGCTGTGGGTTCGATAATAGGTCAGTTATTTTAGGCCGCCATGACAGTTGTAATAGCAGTGTGGCAACATAATACAGTGTAAATTTTCTAAAACATACATAATCTGTGTCACTATTAATGCATAAAAATGTGCGCCAGAGATTAAAATAGTGATCTATAATGTTGTTTTCAAGAATGCTTTTGCAACAAAGTCTACAGGCCAGGGTTACATCCTTAGAGGTTCGAGAACTGGTACTTCCACGTCAGTGTATTGTAACCTAACAATATTGCCATGTGTTCTCGTTTCGTATATACTGTCAGTTAAACAACAAATGTCATAACTTAAAGGTGTGTTTAGTTTAGTTAACCGTACACTTTTATATGATGAATATAAAAATTCACTGGATTATAGATAGAAAATGTCAGACAACAATACATCTACCGGCTATCATCTGCCATGATGAAAATAATATCGCCGTGATTTTCTAAAAGTCATGTTCATTGGAGGACATGTTTCTTTACAACCAATCAAATTAAGTGATACACCAAACGTTGATTTTATTTTCCATAGGTCAATCAGACGCTTTATTTGCCGTGTCATTATACTCGGTTGTTGTAAGTAATCGTCTACGTGACGAAAGAGGCGCTGTTTTTAAAGTTGAACAATATTGTGGTTAGTTAACTTATAAATCAAATAAACAAAACATACATAAAAAATATATGATTAACAATATCAGCTGCATGTATTCACAATTGTTAAAGAGAAATAGCTTATCAAGTCATTCCACTTTTACAGCATGTCAATTTAAAGCGATTTAGTAATAGTATAGATTTCTGGACAGATAGTAACAAAGACAGGCCATTTTTTGAATTTAAGATTTATATACATTACTATATATCGTTGGAAAGGTCTTTCCAAATGCAAATCAATGCACTTTAATTGAAGCCTCTATCATAAAGGGTATAAAAGTTATTGCATTTTGAAGTTGCCATGTATATCAAAAAGGTGAGGCAAAAAAAAAGAACGTCTGAAGTCTATGCACTTAAGGCAATTTTACTGTGACAATCCAAGTGAAAAGTCTATCAAATCATACATCAAAAGAAAGATATTTCAATCTGGAGATCAATGCACTTTAAATGAAGCATTTATCATAAGCGGTCTGAAAGTTATTGCATTTTGAAGTTGCCTTGGTTAGCCAAAAATTGAGGGAAAAATAAGAACGTCTCAAGTCTATGCATATAATGCAATTTTACTGTGACAATCCAAGTGCAAAGCTTCTAATGTTACACATCAACAGAAAGATATTTCAAAAAGGAGAGCAATGTACTTTTAATAAAGTATCAGTCAATGAGGATAACAAAGTAATTGCATGTTTAAGTTTCCATTACTATCATCAAATGTGCCTATAGTTTATCGTATGTATAATTTTCGATGCATCTAAAATACAACATTCAAGCAAAATAAACATGTTGTAATATCATTTAAAACAAAAAAGATCCACTGTAGAAGAATTAATTTAAAATGAGGCTTTAATACTACATAGCTGGAAGTTATCGGAAAAAAAAGTTGTCATGATAACTAAAAAAAGTTAAATATTGATTATTGATAGGAAATCCATCATTATATCATCAGTTTCCGGCCTACATTGGAAGATGTCTGTATGCCGAAGACCCATACCAACAACATGGAAACAACTTGCTTACTTTGGAAAATTCCGTGGCTTACACATGTCTTCAGAAATAACTCTGTTTACCAGGAGGCCAATGATGGACTGATTACCTTAATATGAATTGTTATTAGAAATTAAAATTGATTATTAAATGTGAGAAGTATGAAGCAAGAAGTATGTTCATTACAAGCTAACCATTCAATCTTTAATTATGGGTCCAAAAAGCAATTGCTATGGTTAATATGTGTCGTTTGTGTTATTTTGCAACTAAATCTAATGAACAAATCAAATAAACTTGAAACAAAGTTGTATGGACCTTGACATACAGGCTATATTTTAAAAGTGACATGCCGGTTATATTTGAAAAGATAATAAAAGTACAACTTATGTCAGGGATTTTAACTAAAATATCGGTGGTCCATACAACATTATTATGGAACTCCTGAAAAATAACCAAAAGCAAACACAATTAGGCCTAAATTAAAATTCTGTGTTTCCCCATTTATATACATTGTTACTGTTAATTGTAGACGGGATTTGGATAGTAGAACACTGTTATATATTATGAAATTATGTGTTGGTAGGTATTTAAAGGGAAACAAACACAATTTTATTTAAGCTTCATAGTCAATAAGAAAACTTTGACCAATGTGAACTTCAGTGAGACACAAAACAAATGCACTAGACAAGACACACACGTACATAACAAACGCACAAACATGAATAAAACTGGGGTCACCGCCTTGGAACGGTCAATGCAAAAGAACAACATATATTGAAAATGGGTTCTGTGTGATACAACCTTAATTAATAATGTACCATATAAAAGTCTAAATCTCAAGAAAACATCTGGACAAACCATTTATTTTTATGGTTAAACTAGTTCCATGATTGTATGAAATTTCCAGTTTGTGATGATGAATGCTGCGAACACTTAACTCTAAGTTCTAACAATCATAAAATATAATGATATAATTATTAATTATAGTTCCTAACAAAATAACAAGAACATCTGAAAAAGGTCAAATCTCTAGAGGTCATTATCTCTTCTAATACAGTTTGAATCAACTAAAACAATATTGTTTATTTATTATGTTAATTATTATTAACAACATGCACTTCAAATAATATGAATAATTTGTGTATCCGAAATATAGATTGTCCGAAATATATACGCTCGCAGCTCATCTTTGTGTATCCGAAATATTGAATGTCCGAAATATATACCCTACCACTTCAACTGCATCGCGGCAAATTGCGGCAAAAGATATTAACAGACATGTGGGCTCAATGTTCTTATAAATGCATCTTCTTTTTAAAAATCATAGTACAATTTATTCCAAAACAGTCTAATTAGCAATACGCATGATCAAATATGGGTCATTTCTGACCAATTCGCTCGATTTTCTGTCTCGTCGTTTTTCATTACGTCTGCGCTTAAAATGTCGCCAAACATGTGCTTTCTACATAATTGATGACGTTTTACACAAAAAAGCTGTCCAAAAGAAGGTAATTTGTAAAATATAGTACTGGGGTTTTCCCCAAAGTTCAATGTCATCCGCCATTTTTTATGCAAAACTAGGTCAGGTGTCCGGTTCAAAGACAGAAAAAAGGCATTGAAGACCATTGAGTGTGAGAAAACTTCATTGTTTTAGTAAGATAAGATATTATTTAGTTTGACTGAACCAATAAATACAAACATTTCATTTAAAAAGTACATAAAACAAACTCCCAAAAATGTATGTTTACAACGGTGACACAATGGAGGAGCCTCGATTCGGTATCCCATTGACCTTGTTACAGATAGTCCGGACTCTGCCCTGTGAGGCATTACTTCTTAAGCGCTAATCAAACATTGACCTACATTTTAATATGGGAAATATTGGCCGAAATGCCTCACTGCTAAGCGACCATATGTGGTTGAAAACTTTCTAATATAACAGTATTGCTTCTACAGAATTTGTGTTTTAAATATTTTCGTGTAAGTACCAATTCTCGAACCATACCTATTTTCGAACCTTTCGTTTGTGCGCTATTTGCATGTGAGCAAAGTGTGTATGACATCATCAGATGATGTGTACCAGTGCTTTGATAAACATTCTGTACAAGCGTCACAAAATTATTGGAAATATGCGTCAAAAACATGTATTTATACTCTGTTCTTTAGATACCATTCCTCTTAATCACGCAATGAAATCGTACATCAACTATGATTGACCATACTTGTTTTTAAAACATATAAAGTCTTAATTTCAAAATACAAAATTTGTAAAATATATTTAAAAAAAAAAAAGACAGTACCAGAACAGCCTGAATTGGCCAACCATTACAATCTCCCATAAAAAAACAAGCGTCTTTCAATACTGTTTGTTGTCTTTGTTTGGGTTATGATGTCATCTTAGACTGATGCACGTGCTAATGTTCTTAAGAAACCTATACAGCGATCTTTTTTATATACTTTTAAAATTGATGAAATACTTTCCAGTTTAAGTTCGAAAAATCGAGTGAATATCGATAGAAAACGGGTACTAGCACTGCTGTTTAACGCAAGGCCAAAATCTGTTATCCATAAAAGTAGCGCATTAAAAGTGTGAATTTGTGTTGCCAGTATAACATAATTTTGTGGCTTTATTTACTTAAAGACGATGTCTGCATAAAAAGCATATATTTTCGGACAGTCAGGTTACCGAACATGCAATTATTCTATAGCATTTTGTGAAAAAACGGTATCTAAGATAGAACGGTATCTGAAAAATAAGGGATACTATTATAATTTTGTTTTGTTCTGCTGAGCAATTTTATTAAAAACTCCTCTTTGAGCGCCCTATTGGGCTGCATCAGAAAGACAGGTGATTATCATGTGATACACCATGTGTTCTTTATTTATAGCTCTGGGTTCGAGAATAGGTCAGTTATTTTTAGGCCGCCATGACAGTTTACATAGCCGGGTGACAACATAATACGGTGTAGATTTTCTAAAATAGAATTTGTGTCAGTATTATTCTATAAAATTGTGTATCAGAGATTGAAATATTGATCTATAATGTTGTTTTTAATTATGCTTTTGCGACAAAGTTCACAGGCCAGGGTACATCCTTAGAGGTTCGAGAACTTGTACTAATTCCATGATATCTCTTGTTCGCAAGAAAATGCTGGACAAAGCATACCATGCCTAAGTGTACCACTTTACAAGACAAAATGTTCTACCTCTGTACAATAAATGAAATTATATTATGTATCCTGATGAATGATGAAATTATATCCTCATTGTATTACATGTAATAACCATTTAATAATGGAAATAATATGAAAAACATTAAATAAATAAAATAACTAAATATAGGATTATCAGTTTTGTTGGCATAAAATTAACTGGTGTAATTTATTACCACATAATAATTGGAAATTACAGTAAACAATGCATTGCCTCACCTGGCATGTATTTTATAAACAAAGCTAGTAAATTCCAACATTATAAAACTTCTGTTTCGTTTATTGAAGTTCAACATAAATATTTATCTTTACAATCTACAGAAAGTACACTCATATGTCTGATAACTTGCACACGTTTTGTAAGCAACACTAACAAGCATCAAGCAGAGTTTATCTAATGAAACCAATTAAAACATATGCTGACCTAGGGAAAGATCAAGGATCAAAAAGGTACAGGACTCAAAAGTGGCTGGGTGGAAGTTATTCCCAGTTCTTTTGACATTTTTTAATAAATTGGTTTATCCAAGGTTTTTATCAATTAAATGCTTTCAATTAAAGTTTGTAAATATAGTCTAATCATTTGCAAATAAATATTTGCAAGAATATATTAATATTCAATCAAAAGACATTGAACAGAGGGGCAGGCAGCATGGGGGGGGGGGGGCAAAAAGGAGCAGGGTGCAGCAGCTGCTATTCCACTCTAGATCTTTCCCTACTTTCCCTACTGGCATAATACAATGGTATTAGACTTCATATGTTTGTCAAAAAAGTTCTGCTTACCTTTTTTTTTTAATCTGATTATTGGTGCTAGATTGTTACTCAGTACCAGATGACTATAGGTAGCCAAGTCACAATTCAAAAGTACTAAAGCACTGATTTTCCAACCTGTAATTTATGTCATTTCATTTCTGCTGTTATTTTTAAATAATTACTCAACATTGATTATCTAGAGTATTGCAATGCTTCTGTCTTTTTCTTACAGAAAAAAGATACGAATGGATGATTCATTGGTTAAAGAATTGGCAGCATCATTTTGCAAGCTTCAGGTTTCGTCTGAAAATGGAAACAAAATAAATCAAGATTTGTTCAACAATTCAGTTCTTAGCTATATAAATATATATAGCTCAGTTGAGAATGAAAGATACAAGAAGTTGAAAGATGTGTTCAATTTTAAATCACCAATAATCATTGCATGTAAAAATAATGGGTTTTGGCAAGCAGTCGAAAAACCAAAGGACACTGAACAAGTGCCTGATCTAGTGAACACGAGAAAGAAAAGCAGCAAGCATTCCTCAACTCCCGACCAAAACAGCATATGTGGCTCACCATTAAAACTTGATATTATTGCTGATTTGTCAGTGTTTGAAGACACAGATGGTATGATGGTGAATACATCCAGCAAAGGAAAATCTGTTGACTTTGGATTGCCACTAGCAACTGTTAAAAAGCTGATGTTCCTGTTTTCATCTCTAGCTTCAAACTCTAAAAATTTCCTTGATTCGGAGAAGGCAGAATTTCCAACCATACTTGCTCTATGTGATGGACAGAACATACGAGGAGTTTCTGCAATGGCTTTAAAGCCTCTTGTTGATGATCAGAATAATTTTCTTGGTCTGAAGATTACTGATTCAGTTTCCAAACCTTCAGCAGAAAAAGCAGTTCACACTAAGCTGCCGCCAAACTTTTCCAGCACTGTGGAGATTGCCTGTCAAGCTAAATATGACATCCATGTTATAGAAGATTTGCAACTAGAAAATTCCAGCTTCATTCAGCTCGAGTTAAATTGGAAGATTATGCCTGGCCAATCATTTCTCATGTTGCACGAGCCACCTTTACAAGCAAAAACAGTAGCTCATGTAAGAAACTGTCTTGGAAACCCGGAAAGTCGTCTTTCTGCTGTGTATCAGGTTGGTATGGCACGCTGACAGCACTAAAATAATTGGCATATTATTAATGAATTCTATTGTAGCTACTGTGTAATGTACAGTGCACCATGAATTGCTGTGTGTCACCTGTCTGGATTTAATTTGTATTAGCAGAAGTTTTTCCCTCAATTTTATTCTTTGGCTTATCATTTTTCATCTTTACTCTAAAAGATAAAGTGTCTTGTCTACATGGATAAATATAAGATCTATTTTGCCTAATAATAATTAAAATTATATTTCTTACCTACTCATAACTAGTCATTGATAGAAAAACTAACAAATTTAGAATCTCTGCCATTCATAATAGATATTATTTTGTTAAGTTCTTTCACATGTTTCAACATATTTCATATTTTCAGGAACTGGAGGTATTAAGAACAGTCATTGAGGGATTGGGGACAACAGAAGTGAACTGGATAGGCACTCATGAGCAACCTCTAGTTGAGGATGTGAAAAAGCTTGTTGAACAAGTATGGTTACCATAGCAATATGCAGATGTAACCATCTTTTTTGAGGACCTGCCAGAAAATTTGTCTTTTATCAAAGAGTGGGAGTAAAACAAAAGGAATTAGAACATAATTCTGATGTGTATTTGATTCAAGGAGTTAATTTACACACAAATGCATTACTTAATAATAAATAAATATGATAATGAGTCTTTTGAGCTATTGTAAATATAGAAATGTGATTATCTATTGTTGTATTTGAAAACGAAACCATGAAGCTACGGTAGTTATGTACTCCTTTTTTACAGTGTTCCTTTTTTCTTTTTTTTTTGCGCGGTACCATTACAAGCTTGTAAAATCATGTGCCCTGGAACACTAAGTTAGATACAGAAATGTGGCATGCATTAATGAAAGCTTGTGTATATTTTTCAGCTCAAGCTAGGAAGTGATATTGTGGAAAGCCGCCTAGGGGAGACGACTTGCGCTAGTGATGATGATGGAGAGGTTATCAACCTTGACATGATAGACGAACGAAAAGACGTGGATTTTACGGATCACCTTTGGAAGGTATGTATGGAAATAAGCACACCTTGAAGTCAGAATCATGTATTTTTGACAGATCTCAACACATACAACTTTTTGTAAAAAGAATTGAGTTTGTATTTTGAATTATCTCAGGCAAAATCTCAGATATATTGAACTTTGTAATAGTCTTGTTATAATTATAAAAACTTCTTCTATAGAAAATTCATGGTTTTAAACACACTGTAAATGACATAGGTCTGAAAATGCCACTGTTTTAGTATATCTAAGAAGCTTTTTAAGAAGCAGTGAAAGGAATTACCCCAAGGCCACTCGTTATGTGACATATTGCCTCATTGTGGAAGGACCCCATAAACTATGAAATACAGCAAAAATACATTATAGGTGTGAAATCTTTGTTGATATATTTATATTTATTTTCATTCATAAATATTTAATTGCTTTCTTTTTTGCAGATTTTACAAGGGTGTACATCATACATGGAGCTCATTGAAACATTGAAGTATATTGTTGGAGAGCTGCGTAAAGGAGACCTACAGCCTTTCATCCACAGCTACAATAACACTACTGTTGGACAGATGGTTAAGGACTCATATCGAGGCCACCTGAGGGCACCAGTCATGACAGGATTAAGTCCCCTGCAGTATCTGGCAGAAATGGGCGTGCAGAAGTTGACCAGAGACTACATCCACATCTTCTTGTCGAAGAATCTTGCCAATATGGGAATGCTGGATTACTACCTTAAAGGGAATCTGGAACTGGATGAGAAGCTTTGCCGACTAAGAAGTCTACATGACACTCTGGAGACCGTCGTGATGTTGAATAAGCAACTCACCTTACCGCACGAATGCCTTGCGAAATGCTGCAGGGAGATGCTGAAGTTCTATGAAACGAATCAGATCAGTCCATCGCACAGCTTTGCCTTCAGCGTACCAACAGCTTCAATCAGGAACGTGTTTGAGAAGTTTGCGCCTACGGAATGGAAAGTGGAAGGCCACAGAAAAGTGGGAGAATTTCACAGTGAGAGACTGGCCTATCACTTCACTGATGAGCAAGCCTTTGACTGGGTGAAGCTGGAGTTGGACAGCAGAAAGTCAGCCAGCGCAGGGGAGGATGAGGAACCCAGCTATTTCCTCACCATCTTACGTGATAGTGTTAGTTTTCTTTCATGACTGCAGAGTTAGGACTACATGAACTCTCATGCAAATTTCATTGAATTATATATTAAAGAGTTAAATTGTATGATTGCCGGTAAAAGATTATATCAAACTGTTGCCCATGGGGTATCATCAATTGACTGTTTTATTTGTTTTATTTTGTCATTGTGCAGGATGGTAGTTTTTACTGATTTAATTATTGTTCTGTGGTGTTAGAGTTCACATATAATTAAAATTGTGACAACTCATTTAGAACTGAACTGTGATGTTCTTTCTTAAGTAGTCAGCAAATAAAATGGAACTCGAAAGTCAACCTTTCACATTCACATTCTTCAAACTTCATGTTTTAAAAAGAAAAACAAATCAAACAAATATGCATTAAATTTATAAATTTTAATGTTTAAAAATCTAAGTGCTGTGTCAATGGACACCACTTTTTCCCTTGTTACCATCCTGACTGTCAGTGTGAATAACAATCAACACTTGTATTTGCTGACACACCTACTCTTGACATTGTAAAGTTTCTAAACAATCGTATTGCTTATTTTTATGCCCACAACATCTTGATGCGGAAGGTATATAGTGATTGTCCTGTCCGTCAGTGTTAACTAGATTTTTACCATTTCGTCTAGCTACAACACCGCTTACTACTACACTTGGATACTTGCACAGTTGTTGCTAATGGCCACTCCTATTCCACCCATATCATCCAACCTGACTTTGACCTTGACCTTATTACGACTTAGAATAATTCAAATGAGTTATTTCTTGGTTAACTAGATTTTACCGTTTTGTCTAGCACCAACACCGCTTGCTACAATACTTGGATACTTGCACAGTTGTTGCTTATGACCTTTCTTAATCCACCCATATTACACAACTTCACTTTGACCATGACCTAATTGGACTTAGAAAAATTCAAATGGGCTGTTCACCACCAACCAGGCGAATGTGTGTTTATTGAACACAGCATCTTGTTAATGATCAAATTTGGTTTGGAAAAAAAAGCCAAAACTAGCGGCAAGTTCCTGAAAACATAGCACATGTTAATTTAGGTTGTAAAATCTAACATGAATGTTAAGTTGATGCACACAAACCACTCGCATAATGTTTTGAACAAATATAACACTAGTTTAAAAAATAAATAAGTAACGTATTTAATTGTCATTGTTTTTCCCATGATGAACATAACTCCTGTTCTTGTTGGTACTGGACCCACTTGCAAAACTGTACAAAATGTAGTGCCATTAATATTTTGTAGATTGTACATTCATGTCTTAAAGTAAGCATTAAATGTTTTGTGTATCATTATAGCCATGTCATGTCCTAATGTCCTGAATTCTTTTAGAGAAATGCTTGATTTATAACAGTATAGTTATAAAACTGTTAAAGTGTTAAAACTATCATATTGTTCTTTGACTCATAGACCTTTTTAACTCGACTTTTCGAAGAAAAGGCAAGCTATTCTACTCGCCCAGGCGTCGCCGTCGCTGTCCGAGCTAGGTTAAAGTTTTTCGGTAAGCTAGTTTCTCAGGAATAGCTTGAGGGATTTCATTCAAACTTAAAACATTTATTCCCGACATTAAAATGAACCTATAGGCCAAGTTTGGTAACTCTTGTTTGAAATTTGTCAAAATTATGAGCCTTTTAACACTTAAAAATTTTACATATAACTATATGGACAGGTAAAAGTTTTTCGGTAAGCTGGTATTCAGGTATGGCTTGAAGGATTTCATTCAAACTTAGAACATTATTCCCTATATTAAAATGAACTCATGGGCCAATTTTGATAACTCGAGTTGGAAATTTGTTAAAATTATGGGCCTTTTTACACTTAAATTTTTCACATATAAGCTATATGGACAGGTTAAAGTTTTTCAGTAAGCTAGTTTCTCAACTTTTTGTTTCCGCTCTCTAACTCAAGAACGGATTAAGCCATTGCAATGAAACTTCAAACATAGATACCTTATATCAAGACCTCACTTGGGATTGCATATGGGGTTGGTGGGATCAAGGTGACTGTTACTAAAAATGGAAAAATGGTTTCTGCTCAATAATTTGAACACGCATTGTGATATTTTAATGAAACTTAATACATACATACCTTATATCAAGACCTCGCTTGGGATTGCATATGGGTGGGTGGGGTTACGATCAAGGTCACTGTTACTAAAGATAGACAAACGGTTTCCATTTAATAACTTGAGAACGCATTGAGACATTTTAATGAAACTTAATACATACATACCTTATATCGAGACCTCACTTGTGATTGCGTATAGGGTCAAGGTCACTGTTACTAAAATAGAAAACAGTTTCTGCTCAATAACTTGAGAACGCATTGAGATATTTTAATGAAACTTTTTACATAGATTCCTGATATAGACACCTTGCATGGAATTGCATATGTGGTGCGTGGGGTCAAGGTCACTGTTACCAAAAATAGAAAAATGGTTTCCGCTCAATAACTTCAGAACACATTGAGATATTTTAATAAAACTTAATACATAGATACCTTATATCGAGACCTCTAGTGGGATTGCATATGGGGTGGGTGGGGTCAAGGTCACTGTTCCTAAAAATAGAAAAATGGTTTGCACTCAGTAACTTAAGAACGCATTGAGATATTTTAATGAATTAATACATAGATATCTTATATCGAGACCTCGCTTGGGATTGCATATGGGGTGGGTGGGGTCCAGGTCATGTTTACCATTACTTAAAATTTTATTGATGTGCTGATTTTAATGCATTTCGTTTGAAATTTGTTTTAGAAAAAAAATACCAGTAACTCTGACAGGCACATGAAAAGTCGAGCGCGCTGTCCTCCAACAGCTCTTGTTGTATTACCGGTATGAATACTTCTCCATATTGTTTGAAACAATAGAATCTTGAAATCATTAAGTATGTACTAGGCACTTGTAACAAATGAGTGTGCTGTCACGTGACTGTATGTCCTTTTGTTTATGTCACAGATGTAATTAATATGTAAGAAACAATTCTGCTGTCAAACTCTAAACCCAGCAGGACCAAAACCAAATATATAGAAGAGAAATAGGTACCAAGTTAAATACTTTGAATAGTCAAGCGTTCTGTCCTCTGACAGCTCTTGTTCATATGGTATTTAGATAGTACAATTGCAAGGATACAGTTACTGATATACTATTCAATGAGTATATTCTAGAAAACATAATTATGTACGTGTTACTTTATGGAACAATCATGCAATACATGTACTTACCATATTTTGCCCAGAACTTATTGATAATATAACAACAGTCAGTCTGGATGCACCTGAAAGAAATTGGCATTTTTAAAAGGAGTGATTTAATTAACTCCTAATCCGGGACAGCACTTTCCGCTTTTATGGTATTTTCTGTTTCAAGGAAGTCTCTTCTAAACATAAATCCACTGTAGGCGGAAAGTGCCGTCCTGGATTAGCCTGTGTGGACTGCACAGGCTAATCCGGGACGACACTTTATGCACATGCATTAAGTCCGGTTTTCCCACGACGCGCCTCAATGAATGATGTTCTTATGTATTGCTTGATACTGATAGTTCCATCTGTGAAGAATAGTTTGACATGTTTGCATTGTTGTATAATTACTGAAGATATTCTCAGCCCCAACCCCTGCCTGTATTGCCATTTTGTATTTTTACTTGTTGTTTCTTACCATTCATTGTGCTTACTTTACAAATATTGAAAATATAATAATATATATTAATTATTGTGATGTTACCCATGTTGTTGTTTTTACAAATAAACGTGTACGTCATTATTAGGTAATATAATGTTTTGTTGTTTTTTCACCCAGGAATAAAAAATGTTCAGTCATATCAGTAATGATCTGGTACCGATATATTTGGATATTGTAATTTCTAATAAATCTACTATGACTATATACATATAGTAAACACACGATATATACTCTTTGTTTAAGTATAAAAAGTTTGTCATGTAATGATTTCGAAAAACCTTAAAAAATAACTAAATGTATCATTCATATTATCACTAATAGTCTATAGTTTTTAATGTAGACCTTCATATATACATATACGTTTAATGCTTGATGTGTGCATTTATGTTTCGATTTGGTAATTTAGCGACAGTACCACTCCAGTTAGATCAGGACTTAAGGATTAGGCATTCCATACTAAACAACAGTACTCTCTGAAACACGATATTAATTTATGATATCGGACTATACGTAGATTTATTCCTAACGTTCTTACTCTGATGGATTACATACAGGATTTTATTCGAAATAGCATAACACGTTCTACACCAATAGGATAGAAGATGCACAGAACGTTCAAAAGATTACCTTTTGGGGTATGTTACGACTATCAAAATAATGCCTTTCAATTTCAATAATTTGCTGATTTTAACTGCCATTCGAAATTAGTCATATTAATATTAGTACAGACTACATTTTTGTATTATTATCGATCACTAATCGATCAATATGTATCGTGCAAATCAACGGAAAACAATTCTCTGGGAATCGTGTACAGGTTATACAATTGTGTGCGCCTAATGTTTAAATATAACTCTAGATCAATTTCGCAGTATTTGTACATGCTTCTTACTAATCTTAGACTGGTTACATGGTATGTGTCTACGTGGCCGAATTTAAAGTGTATGTGAACGCGTTTTGTTGCAATTGAGATTTTAAGAGTGTGTTACACAGTAAATCTCTTCGTGCTTCGGCAGAACGGATTCTCATAGCGTGCAAACTAAGCAGACAAGATGCATTACGTAGTTAAAGTTTGTAACCAACGAAACCTCACGATTTGACGTTAATATTTGTGACTATAGATATACATATATTCACCGTTTCTCCCATGCACGTGGTAATCGAGCAAAATTCATGACTATTTAATGCTTTATGTATAACAGCTAAACTTAAATGATTGATTGGATTCAGTAACAATACGAAAAGTTTGCTTGTCTTGGTTCGCTAAAAATAGCTTGATGTTTATCAATACATTCATGTGACGAATATATGTCACATTTATACACCCGTACTTCTTAATAATATTGAATCATAGTTTCCTGTGACGACAGAACGAAAAGTCAAGAGATATAATTCATTTATTTGTGCAGTCGTCGTATCCTAGTAAGTTTTAAGAACTGATTCAGTCGGAGCCAATATTGGTGGGGGTCGTTTAAAGACGGACAACGTATTACAATTAAAATCTACTATCAAGTTATTTTTCTATATTAAACACTTCAAAAATAAAATTGCGTTAGTACAGTTGTTAGGAAAAAGAAGGTATGTTCAGATTTTGATCTTAAACTATGTTCTTAATACACGTGGCATGAATTCATATTCTTCATTGGTTTGATCAATGAACATTGTTTGTGCAAGTCTACGGGCGCTATGGGACCAGTCTACGTGTGCTTTCAGTTTGTGTCTGATATGCAATGTGCTTAACACACAAGTGTACACGGCTACAGTATTAAAACATCTTGTATTGTCGTTTAGGGCATTGTTGATAGGCTTACTAAAGAGTTTGGATTCTCTATATATTAAAGTCAGGTTGGAGAAAATACTATTTTACTAGTTACAATTTATTTTGCATCCACCGTTATTTAAGTAAATATAATAATAGACCGATGCCCTGTGTGGTATATTATAGAGATTAGAGTAAAATGATTCGATTATACATTCATAAATATCATAATACGGTGTATATTAGATTGCTATTTCGTTTGAAAGGTTACATATTAAAGCACTCGTTTTTTTACTTTCGATTTCTCCTTTTAAATGACACGAGCTCTTGTCTTGATCGACTGATAAAATCTGTCCTCGCAAATCTTACTGAATACCATTGCAACGTGAAATGTGATGCAAAACATGCTGATATTCGGGTTAAGGCTGTTCGGTTGCATCACTGGACATTTTCAAGACGCGGTTAGTAATGTAACGACATTCACGCTATAAGCTACGCAGTCTTTCGAATGGCTCGGATTTTTGCCCATTTTGAAACTGATTCATATGATCGATATAGAAAAGTACAATTTCTACATTAAAATATCACCCGTGCATGTCCGTATAAACAAAAGTTAACAGATCTGAATTAAGTTTACAAATATAAAGTAATATGAAGGACTACGTGACAATTTCTCGCGTATATGATTTCTCGTGACATCTACATGTATGCATTGATAGCAGCTGTCCGGCCAGCGCAGTGGTTGGTACACTCGCTTCTCACATAGGCGTCCCGGGTTCGCTTCCCAATCCCGGCGCATGTGAATTTGGCTGTGGTCACCATACAGGACAGGTGGGGTTTCCTCCGGGTACTCCGGTGTCCCCTCACAGCACAAGACCATACCACAGTTAAAATATCTTTCAGTAAAGAATAAATAGCTGGAAATTGCAGCTATGATTCAAAATTCGTACCAGCTTTCACCCCATAAACTTCGAAATACACACACACGCACGCACACACACATACACACACGTGCATTGATAGCGATCCTGCTTATATATGTGTGTACTTAGAATAGTAGGTTGATGTTTTTCGTACACGTATTTATCGTATTTATTGTTAAACGATTTGGATATTGCGTTGTTACACCGCTGTGTCCAGTGTTGCCAAAACAGCATAATATTTACAAAAATAAATTGTAATATATAAATAGGATAGATTATATTGTCTTACAAAACGGCACACTACATTAGCACTTTATTGTTAATTTGTACAGTAATGTTGATGTTTAGTGTTAACTGTTAGTTGTTCTCGTCTGTTGCATGGTGTATTCGCCCTAGCTAAGCATATATCATTGTTTAGACATTACTTCAAATGGCATCGCTTATTTCGTCTTCGTTGGCGACTTGGATTACTTCACACGTATGGTGGTTATAAATATGTCTCCATGAAGTTCAACTCATTGATTCATATATAAATCATAAACACTCTCAAATTATTAATAAGAAAATGTCGATACATATCAATATCAAGTTTGCCCTCGTGTCTACAAATATAAATTTGAAAGTGTTAAAATTCCTGTGACTTGCAGATCGGTGCGTATTGCTTAAAAGGTAAACCTAGCTGACCATAATTATCCAATGTTAGAAGGACAAGAAACAAGTAACGCCATAGATCCTTGTAATTAACTGTAAGAAATGAACGAACGATCGAATCGGCATTAAACTATAAGTATTTGATAAAAATTTTAATGTTTTCATATTGTAAAAACAATGCAACATTTGGACTTTAAAAAAAAAAAGGAACTAAATTTAAACCATTTCTCTGTTTTACACATGCTTGTGCTTTTGCGAAACGCGCTGATGACGAGCGTGGCACGTGTCAGTCGATGCCTTAAAGCAAAACGCGCTGATGACGAGCGTGGCACGTGTCAGTCGATGCCTTAAAGCTCCAATCTAACATCAATATAACATCAATATAAAATTCGGAATTATTTCTTGTGGTTGATTAAATGCAGATCCCTAAAGGGACGTAAATAGCCTGTAACTCATGATTTAAGTACTTATAAAGTATGAATAATCGGTACCAAATATATAGTTTGGGGTTATATGCACATATTGTTGAGTTTTTATACGCACCCTTATAGCACTTTAAACTAAGTTTAACATGTGATATAGATCTAGAAGCTAGTTCTATAAGAATTAAAACTGTGTTTACTATATATATGTAATTTCAATATCTATATACGCTTTAATATCCAATCATAATAGTTTACACCTATTTTGAATATTATTATACATTCATTTCGTATTTATTATGGTTTGGAAGAAAATAGCCGTTTAGCCTAGATCTAGATCTATATATTGTTCGTTAAAATGCCAATTGATAAGTCTAAATCAAGTTTCTTTAAAATAAGAACGCAAATGTTATAACATAAATGGACGTTAAAAACAAGGTCATAATATATTTTTATCTTTACATTTTATTTCGACTTTCTACATCAATTTAAATGTAAAGAAACGTTGTTTTTTTTCGGCGTAGCTGTCTAAGATCACTTTTGACCTAGATTTCTTGGATAATTATGCAGCGGGAAAATTGAATGCCAATAGAATTGGGCACATTTTCTAATTTTAGGGAATGCAAACTTCAAACAATGGTTTAACGTATACCAATAACTGTTGCATACTTTTGGGGATTAAAACTTTACATAAACGGTTAAATTAAAGTTATAAACATATCTTTGACATACACTCTAGAAATGAACATAATTTTACTCATTGTATGTCATGATCAGAATGTTATATTCATTCACATAATGGTTTAACGTATACCAATAACTGTTGCATACTTTTGGGGATTAAAACTTTACATAAGCGGTTAAATTAAAATTATAAACATATCTTTGACATACACTCTAGAAATGAACATAATTATGATTAATTTTACTCATTGTATGTCATGATCAGAATGTTATATTCATTCACATAATGAAATAACTATATTGTTTAGCCTACGTAATCGGCGCGCTCTATAAATAGCAATTACAATGCTACAATTCACGGGGACGACAATCGGTCACAACGTACAATGTTGCCTGTGGAGCTCGCAAGCACAAAATATAAAGTGGTAAATTTCTGGTATTTTTCTGATAAATAAACAAATATTTGCAAATTTGATTGAGCTTATATTTCCTATTATTTTGTCGCCCCCCTGAATTAATTCTAGCGAGTACTGCAGTAAACTCCAGCTGGAGAATCATTCTAAATATAGCGCGCGGTAAATTGTGGTAATTCACACGCATCAATTAGCGTCTGGAGAATCCTAAACCCGAGAATTGCAATAAATGGGTATTCAAAAACTTACTGCTCATTTATTCCCGCTATTATTTTCTGACAATGTTAATTTGTTAAATTTGTCTGACAAAATCATGTGTAAATTATGTTTATGTAAATTACTAGTATTTAGCTTATTCGTGTATCACTGGTGAAAACATGGGGCGGTATATGATCGGTTTATTCACGGTACAGATATAAATAATTATTGAGTTTGTCTCAAATTAATTTTGGGGGCCGATACGTTTTCTTATAGTGACCGAAAAATCTAGTATCCGAGCAGTCTTCTTATTAGGGACCAAAAAATCTGGGGTCCGAGAAGTCTCCTTAGTAGGGAACGAAACATATGGGGTCCGTGAAGTCACAACTTGGTGCTCTTGTATTATATTTAGGGCAAAAAAATGACATCTCAATATTAATTTCTACGCCGATTGTCTTTTTTAAAGACATTTCTGGTTTGGTTTCAGCAGAAATAAGAGTCCAAGATAATGTACGGTTGTCGATTTGTTTTTCCCGCCATATTATTAACGCATGCGCATTATCGACCTCGTGAAAAAATTCTGACCCTGATGTCAATGGACGGACGACGTTTGATCAGCGAATATTAAAATTATTTGTTCTGTGCTTATGCAATTTTATGGAACAAAAATATATTAATTAGGGAAACGTCGTAGTTGTAACTTACAGGTAAATATGTTGTTTGTGATTGTGCTACAATAAATTATCTTCGCAAAACCGAAACACCACGTTCTCATTTCATGCAGATTGCACATATAAGCCTAATCCGTATAGCCTCGCTGAAACTTGTTATGTTCGGTAGAAACAATGTAAAAATTGTGTGGACAATGTTCTTAAGACAAAGTTTTAGATGATTTTGTTTGTTTGTCTTTGCAAAGATGCAGCACCCATCACAACCGCGCTCATTTGCGAAGTTGAAAAATTTCACAGTCACGTGTTCGGAAAACAATGTCATTTTAAAAGAATTGTATAAGCATTTACTTTGAAATAAGCCATTCATTGTGCATTGTTCTATTAAAAGTAATTTATTTGATAGAAACGTGTTTATGAATTAACTTAGATACGCCTGTACCCCACCCACTTTCTTTTTTACCATATTGAAAAGTTGGTTTTTCTAGACATAAGTTGTTTTTTTACTTTGGTCATTTTACTCTTGTACATTTGAAGTGTTCTTCATTTTAGATGAGATAGAAAAATGAGTTTTCTTAAAGTTATACAGTTTCAAGACTTAATTTATGTAGGTCAGCTGATGTTCAAGGGAGGTCACTCTTGGTGTTGCTTGACGTTTCCTGTATTGTACTGATTATGAATTTGTGTATATATTTGGCAATTTGATGTACGTTTTTGTTTCAACTTTATGTACAAAATAAGCATGAAGCTATGCCTTTAATCCTAACATTAAGAGTTACCAGACACATGAACAGAATAGCTTGATGTATCGTTTCAATAAGATTATTATATTGAAAAGTTTGTTCATATAGTGTTTTAACAGATACAGGTTTACATAATTTAATTTTTATTTAGATGATAGGTACAAAATGTTAATCTTAAAACAGTAAAAGCATATATAATTTGCAACCATTCCTAAACATTTTTAAATGCACATTATTTTATTTGAAGTATTTTCTGGATAGTTTGTCCATGTGTTAATCAATATTTTGCAATAATCCAATATACATAAATGATTTGTCTATAGTAGAAATCTAACCAAAGTAGATGTAATCATTATATACCTGTTGCAAGTACTGAGCCATAACTTGTGGATTTTATTTGCAGGTTAAACATGTCCAGTGACAATGGTAAATCAGGTAAAGAAACCATGGAAGAGGCAGAAATTGGGGAGTCTTTGGAATCCCCATTATGCTCTCCTACGCCAGAGAACCGACAGACCTGCCCTTCTTGCAATAACAGACTAAAGCAGCCTATGGTGTTGGACTGTCTTCATGTGTTTTGTATGGACTGTTTGGAAAAGCAGGTAAGAATGGTGTTTATGAAAATTTTCTATCAGAAAGTCCTACTAGAAAAAACGACAACAATTGTGCATGGTTTAAAACTGTTAAGTCACTGACTAAGTAACTTGTAATGTATTTGGTAATGGTATTATCATAAATGCATTACATTTACATTACATTAAAAAATTGTATTCAACATTTACGTTTATTTATTGTAATTAATTTAAAACAAAAACTGATTTTTGCATTGCCATGTGTACATTAATGGGCCAAACAACCAGCTTTCACTGAATGATGTAGCTAAAGAAACTTCAGCGAACAGTTTATATAGTACTGACTAGACCTGTTCGCTGAAGCCAGCCCGGGTGAACCCCGTATTGAAAGTCAACCAGAGTCGTAACATATTTATGTTACGCTATAAATCCATACATTTGCAATTTCTGGAGGAAATCTAATATTGTTTAAGTACAAATCCATGAAATGTCATTTTCGTTTCAACCTGTGTATATGACAACAGTCACAGCACATGTTCTGTTACTAAAAATAGATAAAAAGTCACATGACTGTGACATACATGTACCGTGAGATTCTTATTTGACGAATGTCTTCTAGGTGACTGATTTCCTCCTTATTTTAGTAACGAAACAGTAATTTAGAAGTGTTTTAGACCTTATTTTGTCATAAGTATGCTAACTAGATGTACAAATTATCCATCTATCTAATAATGCTGCCTATTTGGTTCAGTAGTGAATGTAAAAGCTGTTTTGGGCAGGTTTTTTGGTGACTGTTAATAAACTGTCAAATTCTTGAGCATTGCTGGTAGACTTTACTATGGGTGTTGCTCCATAACTTTTATGTCGCGCAAAGTATAAACATATAAAAAGCGACATTTTAAGTTATGGAAGCCATAACTATGAATGATGTAGAAAATAAATACCTGCTGAAATGTTTTGATTCCTCAAACATGTTTTGAGATAAAAAAATAACTTGTTGCTGATTAAAATCCCAGTCTTCCTGTTGAAAAATCTTATTCTTAGAAAAAGCATGTTGCATTGTTCTACAAGACTGTTTATAAAAAAACTAGTTGGATTGGACAATGTTTTGATGAGGCATGGGTAACTGTAATTTAGTAAAACCATGGTTGTCCAAGAGAAGTGATTGCACTGAATGTTTGTATTCGTGAGTCAGTACAGACCAGGATTTCATTTAATTGTTACAATGAAAATATATTGTTTTAGATTGAGGACAGAACAGAAGATGGATCTGCCTGTTATACATTGGAATGTGAGAAGTGCAAGCAAGAGACACCAATTCCACCGAATGGCGTGATTGAGCTAACAACTGACTATGTCCTGGCTGATCTCATTGAATTGTCGGACATTGAAGATATGCAAGCTATCTGTACCAGCTGCAAGGCAAAGGAGAAGGCTGTTGCTAGATGTCAAGACTGTGCAAATTATCTAGGCCCAAACTGTGTTACCGCTCATCAGTTTATGAGGTGCTTTGAAAAGCACAAGGTATGTGTAGTGTATGTTTAGTATCAAAAATATTAATGCAAGTCCTTTTGTACAAAGCTGTCAAAAATTAACAGTCACTGTAAATAGAGTGTCTTCAATAAGTCTTATGTATTTATACATTTTCTTGGTATGTTAACTGTTAAAATGTATTTCAATGCTGTATTTTTTTGTTTAGGTTGTTCTTTTGAAAGACATGAAAAATGGGGATCCTTCAAATGTCCATCGACCGATATTTTGCAACGAACACCCATCAGAAATTCTGAAAAACTTCTGCAAGACGTGCGAGGTAGGTTGTATCAGTTTTAAAGACACTCGAAACTGTTTGGGTTAGTTTTAGGTCAACTGTTGAGTTTTCACGAGGATTTCCAAGGTAATTTGAATGACTCTTTCCGAAGATTAAACCAACATCTACAAAGGAGTTCCAGGTTGAAGGTGTCGTACTCGTCGAATGGCTTAATGCACACATTAAATTATATACAATCTTTGTCTTGTTGTTTGTAGTAACTTTAACTCCTTTTTTAGATTTTTGACAAACTGTCAGCAATGCCACTTGTAGAATGTTTTATTTCGAGCAGCCAACACCTTTATGAAGTATTTAATGTATTGAGAAGAAACTGCAGGCATGAGCGTAAACTGTTGCATTTATAGAATCCAGCCCAGAAATGTTTCAATACATTGTGTTTGTTTGCTGCTTAATAGTAGTTCTCACAGTTAAGGTTCCCCTAGAACTCGGATACATTGTCAAGTGATAATTGGTACAAAGTTTGTGGGGGTTTTTTGTTCAAAGGTTTAATTGTAATACACTGCTGTCTGTTTCTAGGTACTGATCTGCAGTGAATGCATGGTCACAAGTCACAAGCCTCCGAAGCATGTTCCCGAAAAGGTTCAAGATCTGGAGGACAATGAGAGGGAGTTTTTAAATAGTATCATCAGCGAAAGTAAAGTGAAGATTTCTGCCTGTGAGGATGCATCATCCTCTTTAATGACTGCTCTCACAGAACTTCAAAGCCAGAGAGATAATGCGAAAGACCTGATCAATGAAACATTCCAGAGTTATAAGGCTCTCCTTGAAAAGAGGAAGGTAATCTAGATTCTCATACATTCGCTATGACATATTCCAAAACATTTATTGCATATTGTTCGTTTATAACATATATTTTTATGACTAACATTGTGGGCAGTATGTCTTATATTCAAACAGGGACCACTTTAAATTTACAATAGTGCATATCGAGGGTTGAGCGCGAAAATATTGTATCTGCTTAACATTTCTAGATCAGATACAATAGTTTCACGCTCAGCCCTCGATATGTCAAAGGTGTTGTATTTCAATGAATTTGCAAATAAGGCCGAAAATAAAATATTGTTCAGCGTTTTTTTCCTCGCCACTTTGGGAATGGTACTGGTACCGGTCAAATTGGGAATTTTGTCACTCATAAAAAAATGTAGATGTAAAAACAGCAAGTTACTTCTCCTAGCTCTTAACAGTAACCCAGGATTTTTCTCAGACGTCCCTATCCCCACGTCGAATTTTTTTTTTGCGACGTGTCATATGACATCTGGTGCGTTTTAGCTAAATTAAGGCTAACAATTTTTCAATTGTAAACGTTTAAACGAAATGAAATAAAACATCACAGTTTAAACGGTATACCTCTAGCCTTTTAAAAGCAAAAGCGTCATTGTAAGAATCATGATTAAACACATGAATATTATACATGCAAAACGGCGGGAGAATTTCCCCGAGTTCGTTGTGCCTACGTGCATCAAATGTTAAAGACCTGTATTTAGAAAGCACATGGTCGGTACACGCACGCTGTCCATGCGTGGAACGTGACGTCGTGGTTGTCAGCAGACATTTCACGCTCTTTTGCAGAAAACACTGGTTTTACATGGCATACATGTACATAAACAAGACCGCTTGTGTTTACGAAACTACAACACTGAACAGGAACACTGGATAGGATTTTCCGATTACGATTTCATATTAGCGTATTTGATATTGATTTATTGCAGTACATTTTTTAAAGTAATGAAACATATTAAATTAATAAGTGTGCATATCATAAAATATGAAAGCTCATTTACTTTTTAGGTCAATAATACGCTTGATGCGCGTATAAGGTTACTTGTGTGTGGATGCATGCCATTTGCGCAGATAAACGGAGCATTTCTATTGGCTCATATCGATTTTACTGCTTGTTGAAACTCCGCCTACAGGGCGGTGCTTCACGGTGATTGATTGCTGCTTAGGAATAACTATTAATTGTTAACATTTTCGGCGAAGTGACACTCGCTTTGATCATTCACATACTATATAGAGTGGTGTACATGTTTCTTGATTGAAAAACGGCCATTGTGACGTAAGAGATTAGTTTTCACAGCAGGCATTGTTGGTCTGCTGCAGTCAACACAGCTAATTAATTGATAAAATACACGTGCCCCGGGCGATGTTTATAAGCGCAACACTAATTATAGGCGCCCTGGATGTGTTCAAGTTAAAATTAAACGCCCGGGCATCGGGGAGCTAAAACGGCCTGGGGAAGGCCCTGCAACTGTGCGTGGAGGTTTACGGTTGGGTAAAAGAAAAGTAAAATACAGGAACATCGTCGATCTTTTCAGGGTCTTTTGGGTTTTTTTTTCTTACATTTGGGAATTTATTAATTTCAAATTGGGAAAAATAGTCTGAAAATCCGATTGGGAATTTACCGTTTTCCGGTACCGACTTTATATAGAGGAAAAACAGAACGCTGTTAGCAACAGTCATATCAACGGTGACTGACAAACAGCAGTTAGTAGCTGAAAAGCGTGTTACCCGCTTAGCATAGTGTTTAAAAGCATTAATCTGTAACAGGGATCTCGGAAACGCAAAATCAAGCGTATTTGGACGCATATTTTTCAAAAGGACGCATGTCAAACCCATGCCAAGAGTCCTTGGGACGCATGCTTTTTCGCTTACTGCGTACTGAGTATACCCTGTTACTTAAAACATACGCGAGTGCCTGCAGTAAAATCGGCAGTCGTCGCGAGTAAATCAATATCGGCCCCAGTACACACTGCAGCTGTCAAAGTCTAGTCCTTGAGCTCCGCCCACAGCAGTCCCTTAGCTCCACCCACACCATTCCAGACAGTTACTAGTAATTTTCATTGGTAAATTACATTGTCACTCATTGCTGTGCTTTAATCCGTAAGTCAATTAGAATGTGCGAAATCGCCAACGAATGTGACGAAAGGCGTCCCCAATTAAAAACAATTACAACGTAATTATTTGACAACTTAAAACAAACAACATTGTTAAAATGCGTGAAAAACAGCTTCAGCTGATTTCATTAATTTATTTTACCATTCATATTTCATGAATAACAACTCTAAATCTCAGTAAATTGAGTAATGCGGAGATGGGAGTTTTTGTTTTGACAGACATTTTATATGAAAATCTAGGGCTGAATTTTGACAGGAATATAAAAGCATTGTTCAATAATCAGATATTAAGGAACATTATAGTATATAACACCTATGACATGACATAAATTAACAATACTGGCGGTAGTGTAAGTACAAAATTTTGTAATGTCACATATTTTCGCGACCCCGCGAAAATTTTCGTTGCCGACTTTACAGATCACAAACATTTGTAAAACACATGCAAATACATAATTTGGTGTTTAATATCACCAATAATTGCTCCTTGCTTAAGTTTTTTGTGTGTTGTAAAACCTGTTTCACAATTACACTACTTGACAGTGACTTGCGCTTTGGTACCTGTCTGCTGTACTGTAATCGACGCATCATGACTTTACTAGGCACAAATCAGTTAACAAGTTTAGACCATTTGGCATCAATTGCTAATCGCTCAGAATTTACATAAAATTAATTATTGGTACCAAAATATTGTTTTATAAGAAATGTTTAAATATTATTTATTATCATTATAATTACATAACCCAATAATAATAATAATTATTATTATTATCATGATGATTATTTTATTTATAACTGTCATATATTGTATAAATTCCATTCCCTCTCGAGTGTCACATACTTAACCTTTATTTCTTTTCTATTTGGGACTCCTACTTTTTAGCGGGCAGGAGTCCTGGGACTCCTATTTTAAAATCCTAGTGAGATCCCTGTGTAAAACTGTATCTGAACAACGCAAATGCTAGAGCATAAATGAATAAGCATTCTATGGAAATAAAAACAAATAGGACTTTGTTCATTAATAAAAAGAAAGCAACAGAACATTTTTGATAAGTTAAAATAAAAAAGAACAGGCAATGAAGTTTATTTACTTTCATTTTTGACAAGGACTTTAGTTCCTCTAAATTTCATTTAAATGTTGCCTCATTCAAAGTTTTTGCATAATTCTAATCTGCGCATTGATGAGTTTGAATAACACTTTCGTTAATTATTACTAGATCTAGTAATTGTATTTTTTAACAAAAGAAATTTTGACGCGATCAGTTTGTCGAGTTACATGCCGTCGTAATTCATATTCTTAGGAAATGGTTCCTCTCACCAAAGTTCACAAACATTATTATATTTATTTATAATTATCTATTTACTATTTTAATTTGTAGTAATTTATTACAAACGCGGCTGTTAAAAACTCGCATATCTATAACAAAACACATACCTAACGCAAATGTGTTACAAATGACTTGCACCTTTACCACTTAAAATTAGAATGAGGGCGTGATAAACTTTCTAACGACGATGCTCATTTGTATGTTGGAAATTTTATGCGTTCTCATTGGCTGACTGTTTGGCTCTTGTTAAGCTGACTCCTCCTGCGTCAAGATTTTATCGATAATGGACACTTGGTGCATAAAGGCGAGTTTGTTAATTGTCGGTGGGCGTTCTTTGTCTTTAAAAAAAACATGCATATGCAAGCGGAAATGGTTGTGCCATAGAATCTGACACTGAATGTTATGGCGTCCTTTTCGTAAAAGCATGCATCAAAATACGCCAAATTACGCGTTACCGAGAACTGTCCGTTTAAAGTCATTTTATAAGTGTCTTTTGAAAGTAAGATTTGTACACGCTATTGGATTCTTTTTAAGGATTCGCACCCCGCATTTTCGCACACAAATTAAATAAAATGTTGTTTTCTTTGGTCTATAAAAAATGTTGGGTCGCGGCAATTTTGCTGGGTCGGTCGCGGGAGGGGAAACTAACAATATTTTATTTTAGGCCTAAAGTCTTATCTTTTAGATATACAATTGAGAAACTAGTGTCATAAATGTTAACAACAGACTGCTTTAATACCATGATATGAAAATATGTTGCAGGATGAGCTACTGGCAGAGTTGGACTCTCTGAAGAATGAAAAAGAACTGGCACTCATGGATATGTGTCATAACATGGAGAGGTCTGTAGAGAAGCTCGAAGATGGAGTTTCCTTCACAGAGCACATTCTGACCAATGGTAGTGCCCTTCACTTGTTGCTTATGAAGAAGGTCATTTCCAGTCACATGCTGAATCTGATCAGCGCTACCTCTGTGCAGGATACAAATGTCAGCATAGAGTTCCAGACAGATAACCAGCAGTTTGAAGAGATCGTCCGCGACAAGTTCGGTCATTTCAAGAAGGACGAGCCAGAAATGAAAGTATGAGTTTTTAAGCTTTTAGAATTTTCTCTTTTTTTTAAATGCAATGTTTGGTTTTAACGGTTATTGCTATGTTTTGTTTGATTTTGTTCAGTTATTCAAAAGCCAATTAAAATAACATGTATTTGTATTATATTATGGTAGTAAAATGTGATTCTCTTTGTTGCAGCAACCTGAAAGGCCACTGAGTTCACTTCATTCATCATTTGAAAATGAAGGCTTTAACCTTCAGTCTGGTTTGATTAGTCCTGACACAACAATTATGCCTCAAGCACCGCATAATTTCATTGGCATGACTCCCATTTCTAGAGCCTTGGTCAGTGGATTGGCTGACATGCATTTGGAAGGCTTCACCAGTATGACGTCAAATGTCATACCTAATGTGATGAGAAGCAAGTCTACTATTGAACATCGCAGTGTGTCACGCAATTCTCACAGTCCAGCGATGTCTGACAGTGGGATATCAATGGAAGCAGGAAGCACTGGTAGCAGTTCTTCCGTGCCACTCGTTAACATAGCGGCTCTGGCGAAGCTCGGTGCTGTGAGTTACAACGCCCAAGGTATTGGTGGGGGTGCCTTTGCTGATCTAATGACATCGGCCCCAGACAACAGTTAGTCCATGATTTTTTTACCCCTTTTTAAGTCACTGCACAGCTGCCATATCTCTGCACCATTTCCTAGCCACTAGAACTTGTAGTGCTTTGTGTGCTATTATGGAATTGGTCTTTTCTTAAGTTTCGGGCATAAGGCGACTTGAAGTTTAGTTAAGTCTCTTCTTAATTTATTAACCCAGTGGTACAGTCTACAGAATAAGTTAATCATTTTTCTTTGGAGCTGTTTGTACGTGTTTGATTTCATAGAAAAAGATGCGAAAGAAATACAATTTAAGCGAAAGAAATACAATATAAGCTGAGTGAAGCGTATTCCAATTATTGTTGGCCATATATAAATAATTAAAGGTGATTAATTCTGGCATCCATGCTTTAGTAAGTGAGCACTGGAACTGAGATTCTTGAAACTACTGAATGGTAATTGGGACACAGATATTCACCCATTTCGTTGTTGATTGCTTCAAAGCGATATTTGGCGAAACATTGTCTCTGGAAAGGTTTAGTATTATGGTTCGCATATGAAATTTCCAGAAAGCACAACAAACTGTCTTCTGTGATCTGACAGCAGAACTGCATGCTTTTAAATACTTGTTACATTGTAGTGTAAATGCCTTTCCAAATTTATTTAGACTAACGTGCTCGTTTTAACACTTTAAGCTTTCAACATTTCATAAATATTTTGTTACATTCATAGATATTTTGCATGTGCATTTAGAAATTCAAGACACTTATAGCTTTAAAAACAACAAAACTAATCCTTTCTATACCTCCACAAACGAAGTATTATATTCCAATAATTTTTGGTACATGTGTAACATCATGCTGTGGAATCACTCATTGTTGCGGTCGTCTTATTTTCGTCCTCCCGCAATGACACAAATTTATAACCGCCGCGTATACTTTGGAGTGAAGTAACACCTTGGGAGCTTACATGTTCGTTCAAATTTACGTCTGTAATCGTTGTAAATATACGCAGATATATGTTTTAGCTCTCCTGAGCACAAAGTGCTCATGGTGAGCTTTTGTGATCGCCCGTTGTCCGTCGTGCGTGCGTGTGTGCGTCGTCAACTTTTCATTCAAACAACATCTCCCCCTAAACCACTTGGCAGATTTTCACCAAACTTCACAGGAATGATCTTTGGGTGAACCTCATTCAAAGTTGTTCAAATCTTTCCGGTCCGCTGCATATGTAGGTCACCAGAGCTAAAAATAGATTTTAAAAGTGTCAACTTTACAAATCTTCTGAAACCGCAGGGCCCAGAGATTTCATATTTGGTATGTAACATCCTATAGTGGTCCTCTACAAAGATTGTTCAAATGATGCCCATGGGGTCAGAACTGGGGGGTCACATGTTTTATATAGAATATATAGCAAAATTACTTTTAAAATCTTCTCCTCTGAAACTGCAAGGCCTAGAGTATTCATATTTGGTATGCAACATCCTTAAGTTGTCCTTTACAAAGGTTGTTCAAATTATGCCCCTGGGGTCAAAACAGGCCATGCCCTGGGGATCACATGGTTTATATTGACTTAAATAGCAAACTGACTTTAAAACACTTCTTCTCTGAAACCACAAGGCCCAGAGGTTTCATGTTTGGTATGTAACATCCTATAATGGTCCTCTACTAAGATTGTTCAAATTATGCCCCTGGGGTCAAAACTGGCCATGCACCTGGGTCACATGGTTTATATAAACTTAAATAGCAAAATGTCTTTAAAAATCTCTGAAACCGCAAGGCCAAGAGGTTTCACATTTGGTATGTAACATTCTATAGTGGTCCTCTACAAATATTGTTCAATTTATGCCCCTGGGGTCAAAACTGGCCACGCCCCGGGGATCAAATGATTTATATAGACTTGAATAGCAAAATGACTTTAAAAATCTCCTCCTCAGAAACCGAAAGATCTAGAGGTTATTTGGTATGTAACATTGTATAGTGGTCCTCAACAAAGATTGTTCAAGTTATGCCCCTGGGGACAAAACTGGCCATGCCCCAGCGGTCACATGGTTAATATAAACTTAAATAGCAAAATGTCTTAAAAATCTTCTCTGAAACCGCAAGGCCTAGAGGTTTCATATTTGGTATGTAACATTGTATAGTGGTCCTCTACAAATATTGTTCAAAGTATGCCCCTGGGGTCAAAACTGGTCACGCCCGGGGGGTCACATGGTTTATATAGACTTAAATAGCAAAATGACTTTAAAAATCTCCTCCTTTGAAACGGCAAGGCCTGCGGCTTTCCTATATTTGGGACATAACTTTGCATAGTGGTCCTCTTCAAAGATTGTTCAAATTATTCCCCTGGGGTCAAATCTGGCCACCACCCTGAGGGGTCACATGGTTTATATAAACTTAAATAGCAAAATGACTTTTAAAATCTTTACCTGAAACCGCTAGCCCCAGACGTTTGTTCAAGGTTGTTCAACTTATGCCCCTGGGATAGAAATAAGCCACGCCTCAGGGATGCAAATTCCAAATGGGTTACAAGGTCTCAGGTGAGCGTCCTAGGGCCCTCAGGGCCCTCTTGTTAATGAACGTTTTGGAATGTTTTCTTCATCGGCTTCATTCTGATTAATGAATGCATTGTTTTTAACAAATTTTTTCAAAGAAAACTCGGTTATTAGATTTGGGTATGTCGTTGGGCGGGCGGGGTGCCGGTGTCAGCTTTTCGTTTCCGCGCTCTAACTCAAGAACGGATTGAGATATTTTAATGAAACTGCATGCATAGATACCTTATATCGAGACCTTGCTTAGGATTGCAAATGGGGTGGGTGGGGTCAAGGTCATCGTTGCTAATAATAGAAAAAACCGTTTCCGCGCAATAACTTAAGAACGCATCAAGATATTTTAATGAAACTTCATACATACATACCTTGTATCGAGACCTCTCTTGGGATCGCATATGTGGTGGGTGGGGTCAAGGCCAAGGTCACCGTTACTAAAAATAGAAAAACAGTTTTCACTCGGTAACTTGACAATGCATCGAGGTATTTTAATGACACTTCATACATTGATACCTTATATGGAGACCTCGCTTGGGATTGCATATGGGTTGGGTGGGGTAAAGGTCTCCTTTACTAAAAATAAAAACACGGTTTTTGCTCAGTAACTTAATAATGCATCAAGATCTTTGAATGAAACTTCATACATAGATACCTTGTATCTAGAGCACACTTGATATTGCATTTGGGTTGGGTGAGATCAAGGTCAATGTTGCAAAAAATACAAAAACGGTTTCTGCTCAATAATTTCGAACGCATTGCGATATTTTAATGAAACTTCATACATAATTCCCTTTTACGAGACCTCGCATAGGAATGCATATGGCACTCAGAACTTAATTGATACATATTTTGTGTAAAAACCAATTCCCGTTTGTTGTAATTTTCCGCGATCGCCAGTGCGCAAAATTTGAACCCCGCAAATTCAAGTGACTCCACAGTAGAATACAGGTCAAGTTTGATGTTAGTTACAAACCACTAAATTTTGACAGAGTTACAACCCCTTTTCGACTTAAAATTCCCTAAAAATATGGTTTCCGGATGATTACTCAAGAAAGGCTTGACATATTCAAATAATGTTTGGTACACATGTGTAACATCATAGAATACAGGTCAAGTTCGATGTTGGTTACAAACCACTAAATTTTGACAGAGTTATGGCCCCTTTTCGACTTAACATTTCCTAAAAACATGATTTCTGGACGATAACTCGAGAATGGCTTGACATATTTAAATAATTATTGGTACACGTGTAGTATCATAAAATATGGGTCAAGTTTGACTTTGGTTACAAACCACTTTATTTTGACAGTTTCCCACAAAATTTCTTGAAGGCCTGTCGGCATCACCTGACCCTTACCCTGACCACATCTTTCTACCCCTCCCCCCCATCCCCCACCTCCCCCCTCCACCCCCATTACACACGCACAAACGACAGCAAAACAACAACGTACTTCGTACCTTCATTTTCATAAAAAATCCAATTTTAACACAATTCATCATAATTAGTTTACTCGCGGACCTTTTTGCTAATGAACTGTTGTTAGTAATGCCAAAATCTCATTTTGACACGATTTTGATAAAGCAACACGGGGCTATTCTTATCGTCAAAATGAAAAAACAAGACTTTGATGTGATGCCGACCCTCGTTCGATGAGTAACTGCTCAAAATTATAATTGTGTCACAAGCAATCTAGACAATTACATAAAAACAGTTTTAGTGTTTGTGTGCCGAAAATGGGAAAGTGTATGTGCACGTTTCGATGCGTGTTGTTTTATGTGCAAATACTTTAAATTGTTTAAGAATATCCATTAGACAGATTTATTCTTTAAGGTATTGCGCATTAGTGATCGAAGTTCAACATGTTATGATGTGCACGATATCCACGTGCTTTACGTAAGCCTCCATCAGTTGAACTTGGCCGAAGCGCATTCTACTACAATGAATGAACATGATAACTTGAGTAAGACTTGAGTAAGACTTATGTGATCTGCAATTGCACAGGCGTTTGCCATTTGACGCTCCTGTCGTGTGAGCGTCGTCTGTTTTCGCTGCAACTTAAAAGTATTTACAAATAATTTGAAATTTTAATTGAACAAATCGGCATCTCTGTAACTTAGGCCAGAGTTTTTTTATTTTTTAGATGTACGGGAAATTTTTCAAAACTGAGCACCAGGAGGAGGGAATAAAAATAAAAATAAAATCGAAAAAAGTGAGCATCGGAAATAATAATAAAAATAAAATGATTAAAAGTAAAAAAAAATATTATAACTGCACCTAAATTGAACAATATATTATTACAAGAAAGGTTAATCTAGAATTAGAAGTAAAGATATTTTTTCATATTGTTAGAGCGTTTTATAACTACTATTTGGATTTATCAAGTTATATCTTTGTTGAAACAAATACCCCATCAATCTTAAATTTATAAACAATCTGGCCTAAATCAATGTACAGCGTATATTATGTAGTGTATTTAGAACAATTTTTTTGCATAATGTGCATGTAGTGGATCGACATTGTTGTTGATTCACATCGTTCTGAAATTCTAAGAAAAAATATTCAGTTGTTGATGTTTTTTTTTCAAATGTGGTACGAACCGCACTAGAAGAAAACATACATTCGTACCCATGGAAAAATATGAAAATATATGTATTTTAAACACGAATTCTTTACATTCGTTGCATGAAACAACATATACAATTGTATTGTTTATGATAAGAACGTATTTGTGTATAAAATGTGTTGCGTATATATGAATAAATTGTTTTCGCATTTTGGGCAAATCTTTCGTCCCATACTGATTTCTGATACTATTTCATTATAATTTTTGTCAAAAGAATGTAACTGTATGATTTTAATTATTATTTTTTCTTTATGTTTTTGATAGCAACTTTAAAATACACCGCGGTCGCGCAACTTTAAACTTCACAGCGGGCGCAAACGCCATGGCTGTTTTTATTGTCCATAGCTAGACTGATTTTCCTGTTTTTACAATAAAATATGCGCAGAACGCCGGAAAATAACGTCAATTTGTAAAGCAGTCTACTGGCGTGCAAAAATTACTATGAAATGACGTCGTAAATAGGTTACACAAGACCAATTTATTTTATAATTCGGGAAGCAGAGACAACCGGCAGAAAATATTTTAAAAAAATACGATTTTATTTTTATTTGGGTTTTCAATATTTAGGAACGGCGCTCCCGTAAATCGAAAATTATAAAAACTCGGGCCTTACATAGCTACAATCGTTTCCGTGTGTTTTAAACCATCTGGGTATGCATTTGGACACTGTGCATATAAATGTAATTGAAAGAAATGATAACAACTGACAGAGTGGTAAATTGTTGACAGTGATGGTAAATTGTTTTTAATTTGTGAATAAAAACTATGTGAATATATATACATGTGTTTTAAGTTCTCGCACAAGTATCTGTTTCACTTCCACGCTTTATGTTTAAAACAATTATGAAAATAAGATATGTTTTTGTCATGATGATTATAGTCTTATAAGTTACCATATATGTCATTATTATTATTATTATTATTAATCTTATACGAAACTGAAATTGGTTTATTATTTGACATATAAAAATGATATGATGTATACATGTCTGCATAATAATGTGCGAGCGATACTATTGATCGGCATGTGAATAAATGATGTTGATTACAAAAATGTATTCAGTTGATTCGTTCAAAGGCTTCAAACAAATCGTAGCATTTGTTTATCTTTAAACAATTTGTTTTTACGATACTGTAGCTTGAATTTTCAAGCTTCTTATGGTCTTGATTGAAGCTGTCAAACGTAAATTGACTCCGCCTGGAATAGCGACAACCCTGTTAAGACGCGTCTAATTGGCTAGCTATGGTTCTAAGGGCGGAGTAATACGTTCAGACGCTGTCAGCTTTATTCTCACGTTGATACACCGATTAGGGACGATGACGCGTGTGTTTTAAAGAGCGTATTACGGCTTGTCGCTATGAAATGAAGGGTTGTCGCAAAATTAAAGCATGTCGGCTAATAGGGTTCAGCTTTGAAGGCGTGTCGGCGCCGACAAGCGCTACGGGCCTGCGGGAAACCCTGCCTTTATTTGACTTAAATTCCCTAAAACATGGTTTTCCGACGATAACTCAACAATGGCTTGACATATTAAAATAATTATTGTTACACATGTGTAGCATCATAAAATATGGGTAAAGTTTGATTTTGGTTACTAACCACTAAATTTTGACACAGTTATGGCTCCGTTTTGACTTAAATTCCCGAAAAACATGGACATTAACTCATGAAAGGCATCACATATGTACATCATTTTTGGTACATAGGTGTAACATCATAAAATACAGATCAAGTTCAACTTTGGTTACACACCACTAAATGTGACCCAGTTATGGCTCCTAATGAAATAAATTTTCCAAATACACTGTTGACCATTCACAAATTAAAGCATTCTCCAGGGTGTTCGTTTGACCCTGGTTTTGACGCGTTATTTTGATGGAAATCATGAAATTGACTCATGGTAAAATCCCCCAAAGTGTCATATTGACCCGTGGTAAATGTCTGGATTGCGTCATCACTTCCTTTACAACTGAAGCAAGTCAAGACACTGCCCTTTATTAACACATTACGCCTACCATATCTTAATCCGTTTTGTAATTGCTGATAAGATCTTTCATGCCAGGAAGTTATCAATGTATGTATTTGACCCTTCCACCAATGAAAACGCAGACATTTTCCATTATGCACCTTTAGCCTCGTTGTGAACTTCTGTTTGTTACACCTTTTGTTACGGCATTTGTGTACTGTCAAACTGGATAATTCTGACGTTTACATGTTCAAATGTAGATGAATGATGTTTCAAATGTTAAATAACAATATTTCACATAAAGTATAATAATCTAAAAACAATACTGATTAAAAACACCAAAAACACTTGATACAAAATCGGCCAAAAATGTACAACTGTCAATAAATTCGGACAATACTTTTGGATATTTGTTGATAAAACAAAAAAATAACAGCATTTAGTTTTGTCTTTCTTTTATATTGATCAATTATTTATTGCAAAATCTTACCTTTTAGGTCTTTCTAAACAATTGTACATTTAATGAAAAAAACAAAACAACAACACCCAACACAAACTTGCAAAGGCTAATTTTTAATATAATGATCAGCACCAGGTAGATTTTTTATTTTAGTAATATTTTTTAATATACTATATTTATTAGAATAATATGAACCTTGAGTTTGTCTGTTTTTGTTTTGGTGACTTTGAATATTTGCATTTGGCTCTTCAAAATTGAATTTTGACCCTTTAAAATTTTGGTCAAAGGGTCAATGACCCTTGAAATTTACAGTCTACTGAACACCCTGATTCTCTCTGTCCATTTCTTTCGAATGGATGCCATAGTTTTGTGACAAGGCCATATTGTGGGGGTATATCCGTCACTCGTGTGACAATTCTAGTTTACTTTGTTAGAAAAACTAAGTTAACAATTCTTCATTTTAGGTCAGGTAACATTCAACAGACAAATTGTTTCTGGACTGAACATGTCCAACATCTCTGGAATGCCACCAGTGTCCAGCAGAGGTCCTACTCCTATTTCCGAGATTGGCATGCCTCCAACTAACAGGCCACAGACGCCGAGTCTGGAGACTCTTGCTGGCCTTTTGAACCAGAACCAGCCACCAGGAATGGGTGGAGACGGAGGTTCTATGACAAACATCGGTACATTTAACATGCTGCAAACTGGTGCTGGGACTGTCTCCCAAAATCCAGGCGCATCAAGATCAATGAGCTGGTCACCATGGGAGTCTGCTGGCAGTGGCAACAATACCCCAAACCCTGGAAGCATTACTCCTACGTTTACTCCCAACAGTAAGCATTTACAATGTTACCAGAAATTTCCATTGAAATACTGCCATTATTTCATGTTTGTACAACGGCACATTTTAGGGGGACTGATAACATGTTACTGGAATGGATTCCTGTATGGAAACTTGTCTTGTTTTGTTTGCATTTGAAAACAATGTGCAAGGTTCGTTCATGTTGCAGATCTGACTGACTTTGCGGGTCTAAGTGACAGTACTAGCTCCATGAACACTGTTGGCTCCAACCAAAGTGGCGTGGCAGTTGGGGGGCCTCCAGTCAGAAGGGCCAACAAGATGAGTGCAATGCAGATACGGTAAGTTGTTCTTGAATTAAGATCGGCTGGAAGAACTGCTGCTTATTTAGTTTTGAAACTAAAGCATTGCCTTGAATAGAGTCATGGTTGATGTTTTTTCAAGATCAAACTTCAAAGGCAAAACTCTAAACTAAATGCAAATTGTTTCATTAGGAATAAATTATTTAAATAGATCAAATTTATGAATTTTTCACTTGCATGGAATAAAACATATTCAAAGGAACTTGTCACAGAAGTAGCCTTTCCTGATCTCGAAAGCAGAAAATGTTCCCAACATTATAAATTTGTGTAACAGTTTTTATGCATTTAAATACCCATTTTAGCGCACAAAAACATTTCACAATTTTAAATTTAATTATCACAGCAAACATATTAATAAGTGGGATCTTTCAATGATGATCCAACACAGACCTGTTCTGTAAAAATATGAAGACAATCAAAAAGAGACTGAGAAAGATCCTTGAAAATTGCAATGCAGTTTGCACTAGGGATGAAATGAGGCGTGTAATGGGATAACCGGGCTTAATGCATGTGTGTAAATTGTCGTCCTGGATCAACCTGTGCAGACTGCACAGCAGCCTGTGCAGACTGCACAGGCTGAACCAGGATAGCACTTGCCGCCTACAGTGGATTTATGTTTAGACGAGATTTCTTTGAAACAGATAATACTATAAAAGTGTTGTTCTGGATCAGCCTGTGAGGACTGCACAGGCTGATTCGGGGCGACACTTGACGCGTATGCATTAACAGCGTTTTTCCTCTATATAAACTTAGTACCCTAAAAAGGTACCGTCCCAATCCAATTTACCTACAAATTTTCCCAATTTGAAGATTAAAGTAATCCCAAATATCTGGGAAATCGATCTTAAACAGATTCACTATATGTATTTTAACTTTCATTTTAACTCCTGGAAACACAAGTTCAAGTGAAAGAATTGATGAAAAAGCAGTTTTAGAGTTTATTAAGTGTTTTCTAATTCTTTTAGGCAGTGTTTGCAAAAACTGATAAAATTCCCTATTTGGTTGAAAACGTGACTAATTTTCCCAATTTTACTGGTACCGGTACCATTCCCAAAGGAATGAGGAAAAACGCTGATTAAGCCCGGTTTTTCCCACGACACGCCCTATTAATGGATTAGCTCACTAAACTGTTGGTATATATAATGTATGTGTTGATGTGCTAAGATTTATTATCGACCAGTGTAATTGACCACTTCAATGCTGCTTTTCACATTTGTTGATATGTCATCAACAGGTGCAAGTTTGGACAGTTAGGGCCAGGAAAAGGACAGTTCAATTCTCCCCATGGTTTCTGTCTTGGTGCTGAAGAGGACATCATAGTTGCTGACACTAACAACCATCGTATTCAAGTGTTTGAGAAGACTGGAGAATTCAAGTACCAGTTTGGTATACCAGGTAAGATGTTTAAGATTATTAGGCCTCTTCATGTGAACTAGTTTGTTATGTTGACAGAGTTATGGCTCTTATTGAAATTGAATTTTTCCAAATACATTGTTGTCCATTCACAAATTAAAGCATTCTCTCTCTGTCCATTTCTTTCGAATGGATGCCATAGTTTTGTGACAAGGCCATATTGTGGGTGTATATCCGTCACTCATGTGACAATTCTAGTTATACCTGACCAACTTCTGATGGCAATGAGGAACTGTTTGGCATACACCCATATCATTCATACATCGCATGCAATTTTGGGTTTCTATGCGTGCACTGTTCCATGAGCATGAAGACCTAAGCAGGCTGTCCTGTGGGCCCTACTTTTCCTACTTTTTTTACCTTCTCCCTACTTTTTCCCTACTTTTTCTTGAAAATGCCCTATTATCCCTACTTTTTATTTGCCAAAATGTGTAGTTTTTTTCCATTAAATCACATTAATTTTATTCTTTTATCCTGTTCAATTATTAATTATTGTGAATATTTAAGTTTGTAATGGTCTCTGGGACTGTCTTTATGTGGAATTTACCTATCTTAAATATATTTTAGACCTCTGTATGTGACCGTCGCCACTAATTTAGAGAATGTATGGAGTGCTTCATGCATGCAGCTGTTGTGTGTTGGAGATAACCTGGCCAAGTTACAGCAAGGTTGCCACTGAACTTGAAAAGCCAGGGAAATTATTTTTTTTGATGGCCAGTAAAATGTTCAGTGATTATGGCAGTCTTCAAGCAGTATTTCTTAGTATTTCCAAAATATTTTGGTGTGATTATGTATTAACATCATTTAAATGTGTTATGATCAATTTTGTTTTTATGTTAACTTTAGACTTTTGAAGACTGAAAGGCTTTGCAACCCGTGCCTGCAGTGCAGACTCAACCTATACTTTTCTTGCTTTGTAGAGGTGTCTGGGATGCAACTGCAGTTGCAGTGCATTCATGCCGTAATCAATATTTCAAACTGTTAATTTGTTTCAGAGGCAGTGCAGAAATCAATAGATACAGAAACTTGAAATTTACTCATTTTTGACTCTAGCAATCTGCAAATAATCTATCATTTTGATGCGGTTGTTCTCCGTTTGCCAACTTCAAAAGTACTAGAAAACAATAATTTTATCATACTAATAGTGTTTTGTGCAAGATTCTTAATCTTTACACAAACTTCCATTCGCAGATCATTTTTATATACACAGCAAATATGCTGAAACAAAATCCTTGTGATTTCAATATTTTAAATTGATATCGTCATTTTGACCCCTCAACACTTCAAGTAGACTTATTTGATTTTTGATTTTTAAAATCTACAGAAATCGCTGCACATGCTTACTCTACAGTGTGTTATTAAGTCAATAAGTTAACAAACAGATGATAAAATGGTTTTATATATTATAAATAAAATAAACATGCATCTACATGTATATTCAGGTTTCACTTACTTATAGAGAAAGAAGAAAAATATTAATATTCTGGAGTAAATTTTTGTTTCAAACTTTAGTAAACAAACAATATTTAATGATGTTGACTGACTGGGTAGGAAAGGACTAAACAAATGTCAAAAAAACATTTTCTTGAGTGTGGTGGAAGGACTTTGCTTACGGGAAGCGGGCTCTTTGAAGCCAAAGGGCAGAAGCACTTCCACTAGTATCAAAGGTGAAAACAAAGAAGAACATTCTTTCTGCCTTTGTAAATGATATTAACCCTAGTAGCACCCATGGTGTCAAAAAGACAGCAAAGTTATATATGTGAAGATGTGTGTTTATAGCAGAGTCCAGTCTAGTCAATTATCATCACTGACTAATATCATCATTATAAATTTTTCTCATATACTTTTGGTATTTGTTAATGAAAGTTTGATATATCTGAAACTGAAAAAGATATGAAAGTGTCGATAAGACGGTTGTCGGGGAAAATGAGGCGTAAAAATTATGGTCGTATTGGTCAATGAAAGTATGGTTTAGTCAAGGAAATGTCAGAGCATTTTATCTTCTCAACTCAGAGGCAACCCTGAACAAGAGGACCTTGTGGTTCTCTCCAGCATAAGAGCAGCTTTGCATGAAGCACGGATGTTTCATATACTGTGTAATATAGGGTTTTCTTCTTTTTATCTTCCTTTTCAAAGGTAAGGAATTTCCCATTCTTTCCCTTCTTTTGGATATAAAATCCCTACTTTTGCCCTACTTTTCTGAAAATTTTGACCCTACTTTTGCCCTACTTTTTTAAGGAAGGTGGCTGGACAGCCTGCCTAAGAGTATTTGTATCTATCACATATATAAGTTGTGTAGGTTTTTTTTCTTGTATGTTGGAAAAACATAAATGCAAACTCTGTAAGTTTTATGCCAAGTTGGTCCACAATTTTGCTTCAAAAACGGTAACTTGAGTACAAGACTGTTGTAGTTTGCTGTAAGTAATATTCAGGTTCTAGATGATATCTCTTCCAGGCCGTGAAGAAGGACAGCTGTGGTATCCAAGGAAGGTAGCCATCTTCCGAGGTTCCATGAAGTTTATAGTGTGTGACCGTGGAAACGAAAGGTCCAGGATGCAGATCTTCACCAAGAATGGACACTTTGTGAAGAAGATTGCCATTCGCTATATCGACATTGTGGCTGGTTTGGCCATTACTTCACAAGGTTAGGGTTGTAGCTGCAGACGAGCTCTTTGTTCAAAGCTGACATTATTATGCCCCCACTTTTTGAAATAGCAGGCTTGTCATTATTAACCGATTGCCGATCAAATTCATCGTTTAAAATGGTGGGAAAATCGGTAGTTTTTTCAGGAACTTCAAAAAAGTGCATTAGGTAATATACATGTAGCAAATGGGTCCCCTGGACCCCGGGCCAAATCGCTTAGATTTAGAAAAAAAAACCTTGTTTCATTTGATAATGACAACCCTGAAAAGTTGGGGCTATATAGGAATCACGCGTTTGTCTGTACCTTGGTACGTCGGTTCGTCCCATATTTCGTTTCTGTTCCATAACTTCGTAATGCCTAGAATGATTTTAATTTAACTTCAGATTATTATTCTCCATGACCAGATGATGTGTGTGGTACATGACCCATGCGTGTCTGTCAAAGGTCAAGGTCACAATTCAAGGTCAAAAACTTGCATGTTGCTTCCACTCCATTACTTCTTAATTCCTGGAAGGATTTTAATATAACTTGAGATAATTATTTGACATGACCAGATGATGTGTTGCGTACATGTCCCATACTTATCCTTCAAAGGTCAAAGGCAAAATACAGGTAAAATACTTGTATTTAGTTTCCTCTCCATAACTTCGTAATGCATTGAAGGATTATAATATAACTTTAGATGAGATTATTATTCCCCATGACCAGACGATGTGTTGCGCACATGACCCATGCTTGTCCATCAAAGGTCAAGGTCACAATTCAAGGTCAAAAGTAAAATGCATGTATAGCATTTCTGCTCCATAACGTCATAATGCATGTATAGCATTTCTGCTCCATAGCGTCATAATGCTTAATTTTAATATAACTCATGATCAGATGTGTTGCGTAAAATTACCCATATTTGTCGGTCAAAGATCAAGGTCACAATTTAAGGTCAAAGTTTTAATATTTGCGTTTTGTTCTTCTCCGTAACTTCTAAATGCCTGGAAGGATTTAAATTTTACTTCAAATTATTACTCCACATGACTAGACAATGTGTCATGCACATGTCTCATGCTCATAAGTCACAGATCAAGGTCACAATTCACAGTGTTTTTCCTCTATATAAAGCAGTCTTCACCTAAATTTTTTCAAAGCACTTGCCAGTTCGGGCAAGCGTGTTAGCAAAACCACTTGCCGAAATCTGTTTAACTTGTCCGAACTTCAAGTGCTTCTTTACAGCAATATAAGAAAATGATGTGTTCTATAATTTTATTTATTCATATTTTATTTCCATAGTCATGTCTGTCATCTTGTTTGTGTTGTTCTCCCTCAAAGTGGGAAATGCGTGAGGTTCATAATATTTTGTATTTCATGTGTTAAATGTGATTTAAAAGCTCAAAACGAGAGGGGTGGACAGCTGGACCAATTTGTTGATATTCTCTAATAACTTGATAACTCACTTAAATGCTTCTAATTAAGGTTTTTATACAAAGTATATTTATTGGATAATCATATTTGCACAAATATGTTGTATTTAAAAAGATATAAATTCAACATTTCTCTGTGAACCAACTCAGAGGTGCAGCAGAGCGAAACTAAACAAGGGGCAGGGTGAAGCAACCCGCTATTTCACTCTTATTAAACTGCAAGCTACATTTGACAAAAGTAGTTCCTAAATAGTTCCTACCAAAGAAAAGTTTTTAAATCCAGTCTTACTTTCAAACAACTTGCACTTGTGCAATTAATTTCATATTCCAAATAAAATACTTATATATTTGTTAATTACTGCAAACAATGCAAGTATGTGTACACTTCATTTTCAGCCAAACTAGCATGTACTTCAACTCAACTAAGGTAGTCTGCATCTTAAGCTTTTGAACGGAGAAGCGTTTACTCGACTACGATCAATTGCCTATATATTTCAATAAGCGTCTACACAACAATGAAGACCGCACAGCATGATGACGTCATATGTTTATGTGTAAATACTTTTATGTGCCAATAAAACAACTGGTTTTATAAATATTTTCTTCGAAGAAACAATCTTGAATGTTATTTTGAATGCATTTCTGTTTCCACATAATATATACAGCCTCTGAAAACACTTGCCCGATCGGGCAAGCATCTGGCATTTTCTGCTAGCCCGAAATCAAATCTACTTGTCTCGGGCATCGGGCAACCCAGTTACGATGAAGACTGATATAAAGTCGGTACCGGAAAATGGAACTATTCCCAATCCAAATTTCTGACCATTTTTCCTAATTTGAATTTAAAAAATTTCCAAATGTAAGAAAAAAATTCCAAAAAGACCCTGAAAAGAGCGACAATGTTCTTGTATTTTACCCACGCATAGACCTCCGCGCACAGCTCCTACCAGTTACTGTTAATGGCTAGGGGAAGTAACCGCTGCAAGGTTTGGTGGGCTGTGTTGATATGGGAACGAGCTGAATTGTAAAACGTTTTCACGAGTGTCATTGATGAGGCATGGCAATTCATAACACTAAATACTACAAAAAAAAAAACATTTAGGGATGCAATCCTTTATCTAGCTATGGCTTTTATGGCAAAGCAGAAAGTATAGATCCACAACCGCCATTAATGGCGGAAGATACTAGTTATTATGTTTATGTTCTGTCAACCATTGACACATACATTGTGAGTGTCGAGTCTGAGAGCAAACTTGTGTCTCTGGGGCACCAGCACGGCATTTAAAACCATAGTCTGGCTTGAATGCATTTTAAAGAATTAATGGAACAAATTGCTTTAGAGTTTATTTATTGTAACTTACTGTTTTAACATCCTTTTAGACAATTTTTTTTATTTTTTTTTTAAAGAAACTGGTAAAATACCCAATTGGCTGAAAACGCCGCAAATTTTCCCAATTTGACTGGTACGGGTACCATTCCCAAAGTAGTGAGAAAAAACGCTGATTCAAGGTCAAATATGTGTGAATCACAGGGTTCGCAATGGCCTTGAAAAGTCCTTAAAAACGTAGTTGCTCTTGAAAAGTCCTTAAATTGGGTATAACCTTGAAAAAATGTGAAAATGGTACTTGAATTTGACACAAGACCCTTGAATTTCTTAAAACAACCTTGAATTTACCTTTGCCATAATCTAAGTATAAGTATATGGAAAAAAACCAGGCAAGCGGTTTTTTCTTCAAAAACAAATTTGTCCATGCAGAAGTATGAAAACGTTGTAGGTCCGTTCTAATTTGTGTACGAATCGAGGCTTGTGCGTACTACGTCATCATTGCAAATGGCGGCACCCAGTGAAAATAAGTGTGATTGGTAAACATGGAAAATGATGTTCATTCAAATAGAAATGGCTGGAAAACTACAGTTGGTTAGTCAGTTGAAGATCCATATGAGGCAAATTATCGATGTTGTATTAAAACGAATAATTTTTCCACATGGGTGAAAGTGCACTGTCATCACATACAAGTAGACTACTGCAGACGTATACTGTAGTAGTTGAAACCATAAAAATGTTGAGGTTACAGCGCCTTTTGCAAATGATGGCATTTTTTTCTCAAAGCAAGAAAACTCCATAAAAGTTTTAGTAAATTAAGACAAAGCTGCCAAAGTGTATAGTGTGTTGTAGTTTCAGTGGACGCATGTGGATAGTACAAAAAGAGACCAATAATCATTCTATAATTAAAATTGCACATGCACATTTTGTAGTGCAATGTCTCCAGACGGTTACATTTCAAGCAAGTTTAGTTAATATTTGTGGAAAATATAAGACTGCTTTCATGTATTTGGCAGTGTTAGGAGTTGCAGATTAATTCCTAGAAATACATAAATCTAAGCATCCAATTCTTGGTACGTGTTTAGTGATGTTTGGTGTTGCACTGGTTTGTTGTGTGATGGCTACTGGTATTGATTATGTTGCAAATACAATATTTTGTTTTCAAATTTTCAGTTAATTTGATGTAAAAATAACACATGAACTGGTCCCAAATATTTAAGTGACTTGTAGTTGACCATAGCAGTTGTTATTAGTCTATAAATGTATAAATATTTGCCTGGAAAATCACAATTCTACCCTTGAAAAGGCCTTCAATTTGTATGCAAGACTTGAGTATGAACCATGAATCATTTTCACTTGTACTCTTCATTTTGCATTTCGATCTAATTTTCAGCTCGACTTTTCGAAGAAAAAAAGTCGAGCTATTGTCGTCGCTCTGTCGTCGGCGTTGGTTAAGTTTTTCGGTTCAGTTTTTTGTCAGGAGTCCAGTTCTCAAAAACTATCAAAGGTATCCATTTGAAACTTTCAATACATGTTCACTACCAAAAGGGGACAACGATACAAGACAGATACACCTGTGATTTGTATTTCCAGAGTTATCTGCCATTGTTTGGACTTTCAACTTAGCACATTTTGACTATTTTTGGTAAATATACATTTTTTCAATAACTATCAAAAACATTAAATTCAAACTCGAGGTACTTGTTCATAGACAAGGTTAAGTAGATTTTACTGTTTCGTCTAGCACCAACACCACTTACTACAACACTTCGATACTTACACAGTTGTTGCTTATGACCATTCCTTATGCACCCATTTCACCCAACCTTACTTTGAATTTGACTTAATTTGGACTCGTAATGATTCAAAAGTGCCATTTCTTGGTTAACTAGATTTTACCGTTTCGTCTAGCACCAACACCGCTTACTACAACACTTAGATATTTACACAGTTGTTACTTATGACTGTTCCCAAGCCACCCATATCATCCAACCTCACTTTGACCTTGACCTTCACCTAATATTGACTAAGAAAATGGGCTACCCAGCACAAACTGGGGGCATGTGTGTTTATCAAACACAGAATCTTGTTTAACTTATAATTTTTGCTGTAGGTCAAATTCACAATATCTATAACAGGTATTGACTTCAAACTCAAAATACTTGATCACAGTTATGAAACCATTCTGTAGACAAGATGTGGTAACTATATCAAGGATTTTGGTGGAGTTATTGCCCTTTTTCAACTTAGAATTTTTGATTTAGGTCAAATTTCTCAATATCTAGAAGGGGTATTGACTAGATATTAAACATACTTCATGACAGTGATTAACCTATTCTATAAACAAAAGCCCAGATTACTATCAAGACGAGAAAGTCCAGCGTCCAGCACCCGTAGGCGGGTGCTCGTGTTCCTTTATGCAGGTCATTTCGTCAGTCAATACATTGTCCTGTGCCAAAGCTCTACATCTGTGGCAAAAAAGTGTGTGGGGGGGGGGGGTATTAATCACCTTTAGTGATAGCTCTAGTTATCAAGTTAAATAACTTCAACAAGATTGTTTAATAATGACATAGTTTGGTCTGAAACATTGTTTAATTTAAAACAAGTATGTGATTTAAAGTTTACAGGATTACCATTTGTTATTTCATTTTAGTTGCTAAGATTATGTTGCTGTTTTAGGTCATATTGTAGCAGTTGACAGTGTCTCCCCAACAGTGTTTGTCATTAACGAGAATGGCGAGTTGATCAAGTGGTTTGACTGCAGTGACTATATGAGAGAACCCTCCGATATCGCAATTAGTGGCAAGGAGTACTTTGTCTGTGACTTCAAGGTAAAGAGCAGTTTTATTTCATGGTATGTTGTGAAAATGTGAAAATACCAGTGGGTGGAGTGAAATAACTTATTTTCCCTTTGGGTTATGTAAATAAAATTAATTCTTTTTTTATATAAAAAAAGCATGAAATAAAAAGACAATTTGTTTATATCTGTCTAAGATATTACGTAATTCATTTGTGGTCATTGAAAATTGATCTTTCCACTTGTAGCTGCGCCATTCAGGAAAACATGTTTTCTATGACCACTCATGAGATAAAACACAATCTTGCACTGGAATCAACAAATGTCCGCTATGTCCATTAATATAAATGTGACAGTGTACATGTTGATAATTTACAATGCACCAAATAATGAATAACAGTTCTTGTAAATCGTCGTCGTTTCATCATTTTGCTGAAAATTGACTTGCGGATATGTAGGAAAATTCAATGTTTTTAAGATGGGTCTTTACCTTTTGCACTACGCCATTATCAGTTCCTCAATGACTTTCGTTGTGGTTTAAGAATGTTATTCTGGATGTGTCTGTGTGTAACAAAATATGGAAATAGTTTTCCTGTTTGTAATTGGATGATTGTGAAGCTGAAAAGCTAAAAGTGATATGTGCATGAATTAAATTTACCAGAGTGCCTGTTCGTAGTTGCCAATGTTCAGTTGCTACAAGTAGCAGGCTATATTTTTCTTTGCACCATATTTGCTGTGTGGCAGTGTTTGTACATTTATATTTTGTGACCTAAAACAGAACGGCAGTGTGTTCATGTAGCCTCAATCCTTGCATCTGTATTAGCTTTTTTTAATATAGTATTGCGTGTTTATTCATTGCTTTTGCAGATCATGTTTGTTAAATTTGGTCACTTGTTTAAATTTCTGATAATGTGGTATTTAAAATCACTATTGGACCACCTGGTATGAGGCTTGTCGTGGGAAAACCGGTCTTAATGCATGTGCGTAAAGTGTCGTCCCGGATTAGCCTGTGCAGTCCGCAGACTGCACAGGCTAATCCGGGATGACACTACGCACATGCATTAAGACCGGTTTTCCCACGACAAGCCTGATATGTTTTTCAGGGACATTGTGTGGTTGTTTTCAATGAAGATGGGCATTTCCAGAGACGGATCGGGTGTGAGAACATCACCAATTACCCTAACGGCATTGACATCAGCGATGCTGGAGATGTTCTGGTGGGCGATAGCCATGGCAACAGGTTCCATGTGGCTGTATTCCAGAGAGATGGCTCTCTGATAGGGGAATTTGAATGTCCTTATGTTAAAGTTAGTCGCTGCTGTGGTCTAAAGATCACTGCCGAAGGGTACGTAGTCACCCTCGCCAAGAATAACCACCATGTCTTGGTACTGAACACACTGTACATCTCTTAAATGATGTAAATGCAGGTCAGGTTGCAGTAGGTCTACAGAGGGTGTTCCATCAACTGCAGACTTATAATGGTAGTGACTGTTTTTGTTAGTAAATTTTTTAAAGCCAAAACTTCAAAAGGTGAAATAGTGGTTATCTTGCATGTATATTTTGTTTTTCAAAGTTATTCAGCAATTTTAAAGAATCCATACACCATATTTTAGTTTTTGGTGATAATACATGTAGATTTATTTAATATTCTGCTGTATAATCCTGTATCTCTATATTTATCTCCAGCACAACTTTATAAGCATAACAAGTATTCTTTGAATGTTTTAACAGATTTATTATCCAATTTTTCCAGATGTATCTACTCAATAGTTCAGTGTTTGTCTGCATTTGGTACTGTACTATAACAGGAGGTGCCAAATACTGGTACAAAGATACTGTTTATAATGATATGAAAAACCCATTGCAGTGATTTTTGCTGCAATGAGAGTAAATTTCTTCAGGAATAAGATCAGTGATGAAGCTTTTTTTCCTTCAAATATTTTTTTTTTGGTAAAAGTATGATGTGAAAGTCTCTGATGCAGATAACCGGTTATTTTTTTGTCCAAAGTTATAAAGCAGTATAAATATACATGTTGTTTATTGTATGTAGGTACATATGTGCTTCGATGCTTACATTGATATTATTGTTTGGGATATTTCTTTCATATAACGTAATTATATTAGTAATAGTTTGAGCAGCACTTGAAGTTGCTTGTAGTTGGAAAATCTTAAATAATCGGTAGAATGTTGTTAAAAGGAAGAAGATTGGTGCGATTCCAAACTAATACAGATGTGAGCAATGTTGATTTTTTCTTGTAATCTCAATATTTAGATGCAATGATTTATGTTGATTTACATTGTGTTTTATTTGTGTTTATGGCAGTTTAATACAGATTTACATAAAAAAAATTCATCTACTGCTGATTATAATTGAGATCACTAAGGGTACCCAATATACTGTTAAATACAAATGAGGACTGAGTATTTGAAATCCCTCAATCTATGAAAGCCTTGGTTTGGGTCTAAAATGTGTTTAATTCTGAAGAGTTTAATTCTCTGGATGAAATCAGTGGCTAAAGGTTTTTATAGCTATTCACTTATGAAGAGGGACTGGACGATTTTGTATGAAAGTTATAACTTTAAACCATCCAACTATTCTAAGGAAGTCATTATTTTTTTTAATAAAATAAGAATAAATGTTGATGATAACTTTTGTACAGATATGCATTTTAAGAGAGAAAACAAAAGCTGATTATTTTCTTATTGCGTAGCATAACATTATAGCACATGTATAAACAGCATCTCAACCACACAGACAGATTGTTGGCGCGTGCGCAGCTGTTATTTTATCCTTCAAAACCGAATGTAGCCACTGCTGTAAGATAAAGGGGTTTGTATCGGCAGAAAAAATATATTTGAGCTGCGTCGTGAGAAAACCCGTCTTAATGCATGTGCGTAAAGTGTCGTCCCGGATTAGCTTGTGCAGTCCGCACGGGCAAATCCAGGACGGCGCTTTCCGCTTTTATGGTATTTTCTGTTTCAAGGAAGTCTCTTCTAAACATAAATCCACTGTAGGCGGAAAGTACAGTCCTGGATAAGCCTGTGCGGACTGCACAAGCTAATCCGGGACGACACTACGCACATGCATTAAGTCAGGTTTTCCCACGACGTGCCTCATTTGTATTTTTTGATAAGTAAAATGGTTTGTCTTTATGTTGATGTATCTATTTTATATTAAAAGTTTGTTTATTAGTGGGTAACGAAAACGACCTGAAAAAATCTATACAAATCAGACAGTCCCTCTTTAACATTATTCAAATAACTTGAAGAAACTTGATACATGTATACTAGAAGAATTGTCACAAACGTATGTTGTAACATATGATAAAAGAACATTCTGTGATGAGGCCCATGTAAATAGGTGATATAATAAAGCCCTTGCTTATTTGTCTAGTCATATATACTCAGTTTCATCCTTATATTAAAACATGACCTTTTTTGCTGTGCCTTATGGAATATAAGTTTTCTTTATTTTAAGTGTTCATAGTTTAAATATGGCTTTACATTTATAAAACGATTTTGAAAAAATGTTGACCAATATTTCATGTTTTGTTTGTTTTCTTTGTATTATTTTATTCACATTTATAAAATACAAAAAAAAATAATAAAAAATTGGATTGCTCATTTTACGTGTTGTATAAATTCATCCTTTTGAATGGGTGAAGAAACATTGAAATACATATTTTGTATATTATATTTGTTTAAGTGTCGAATCAAAATAATAATGCTATATTTACATGTTATTTTTGTCATTGATGTCAGTATGTGTTTAGCCATTTACTATTGAAAATGCCATATTTGATTTTGGCCCCCCTACAACTATGATATTTAACATTAATTGAAGCTATGTGTTTAACATATAATAGCTTGAGTTCTGTTGATGAATAACATACAACTGTTCTAGCAATACTAGTGCTCCCTTTTGAGTGCTAGACATGCAGCGTGTAGACGGGGGTGTAACAAATTTGAGGCGTGGTTTTAGTAACACGCAGACAATCTAGTTTTTAGCATATTAACAACGACTCCATTCATCTATATAATTATGTATATTAGTGTTCATTTGTTCTCTTGTCAAATTCCAGTTTGGTGTTTTAAAGATTATACTATAGTTTCAAAAAATAAAAATAAAAAAAAGTTTTGTAAAGATGTTTTTAATATTTGAATGCCTTTATAGTTTTTGAATTGTTGCATTTAACATTTTTATTGATTCTTCAAATGTTTATAGAGTTAATTGTGTTACACTTTACCATGATTCTTTCATATTTTTGAAAAGTATGTCCAATAATTGATATTTTGATTAACTATATCCTGTTTGTGATTATAGTTTACAGTTAAACATTGGTGGAACTATTGTACTTGTTATTTTTTAAGAAGAAGATTTCAAATACCTTGAAAGGTTTTATCCAGATATATTTTACTTCAGGACGCAAATATTTTATCATTAGTAGTAAGTTGCATAAGCTGTGTTTACTATTTAAAAAAAGTGTGGAAATGTTCACCTTTCAAGGTATTTAAGTAATTAATACTCTTGGTTATTCCAAACAATTTTGATATGGTCTTCACTATAACGGAAAAAGAATGAAACAATACATGTATTTACAAGTATGTATGTCTGTCTACCGTGACGAAGAAGTGAGGAGTGTTTACTTTTCTGTTGTAATGATTTGTTTTCTTTATTTTTTTCTTGATTGAAAAAAAGAAACTAAATGTTTAATACAGTGCCAAAAAGTGCTGAGCAATATTATCTTGCCTGTCTGTAAATCCAGATGTGATGTGTTAACCCTGTGTGTGCGCGTGCGAGGCCAGTCCTGGCTTGCTGGGTGTGTTGGCTATGTATCTTGTTTAATTGGATACCCAACTGTGGGTTGCTACCGATTTCGAAAGGCCTTAGTATGACATATCAATGTAAGTTTTTTGTAGAAGACGATATCAGAGTTTAAAAAAAAAAGTAATTTTCTTCAATTTGAGTATATATATATACATTCATGTGTATACTGCTACTATCATGGGAATAGCTAAAGTGTTTGCTGTGTATACACATCTATATCCTTTATTATCCAGGGAAATTGTTGCACTGTGAGTTTTTGTAGAAAGGAAATGTGGTGCAGAATGTTACTCTGTGGTGAATGTTTATAATAATATGATTTATTTGGTGGTGCTGAAGAAATGTATGCTAGGTTTCATGTTGTTTTAATTTGACTATGGTTTGTAGGTATAGAATGTCTTGCCTTGTGTTGGTTATATCTTCCAGTCGTAAGTGTTTAACGGGCGAGTTTAGAAAGTATGAAGCAGTATAGTTCTTCTAGTTTATTTAGTTTATTAATTTTTTGTTGATGTTTATTGTTTATTCAGTATTTACAAATTATAGCACTTTATCAGCAAATTTTTTGGGGTTGGTATTTTTTTCTGGGGGGAGAACAATTGTTTTATTTGTTCTTTTACTTTATTTTGAAAATTTACCAACATTTACTTTCTATTTGATTCTTATATACCATGTACTATAGTTTACAAGTTATACATGAATGCAATGTCATGCTCTTGTACAGGTGTATACCCTCAATATTCGGCTTGCTTAATCATTATTTTACTGTGATTCTTTTTTATCACCTGATTTTAGATTTATACAAGTCAACAACACTTTACTGTTTATGCACTTTTTGTTTCAGGTTTGGAGTTATGTTTGTGACTAGTATTAAAGTTGCATATATCCTGTTCATATTTTTTATCAGTTTAACTTGATTGGCCTATAAATTGTGCTGTTTATATCCAACATGTTATTTTTCTGGAGGAGCTTTTGATTAACCAGAAGCGTTTTAAGTGGCTTTAGTAGACTGTATCCCACCTAATAATTACTAATTGCTTTACCTAATAATTTAGTGTTGTTTAGAAACGGCTTCTTTCTAAGTAGCTGAGTTACTTGTTGGAGATGTACATAGATGAAATAGGCCCAGTTGAAAGACTGTTATTCTGGAATACATTCCACATGCTATTGATACAGATGTGCATTTTATAAAACATTTTGTTGACATTAAGCTTTTGGTTATGTTGATTCAGGTTTGAAAGAGATTGTTTTATGTATTATTTTTGTCATTCCTTTTGGAAAAGTTTTAAACACTCGAAACTTTTTGGAGGTTCATTTATACCTTTTGCAAGACATAATTCCTTCTGGTCCTTTTTTTTGTCAGAAGTTATGCAAATCATTTGGTTGAGTGTATCCTGGCTTAAAACAAGAAATTAGTGTCAGTCTTCCAGTTTGACGTGTTTCAATTGATGTATCTCAAAAAGATTTTGAAGTGATCAGCAATTTATCTATTTACTTTCCACCTATTGGTGATGCGTTAATTGTCGTTCTACTTTCATGACGATGCAAGTCCTCTACTGATGAAGAATTTGATAATGTGGAAAATTCAAATGCTTTTCCCATGTGTGCTTACTTTTTGAGCAGATATCAAGAATATGACAGGACCAAATGTTTGAATAAAGTATTATTATTGTTATATTTTTTATTTAAAGAGATTCCTTTGTTTACCATAACAACGCTCAAAATGGCATTTTAGTATGTCTGTATAGGTGTTTATTTTTTTTTACCCCTTCTTGCCGAAAGTTTGCTTTCGGTGTTTGAATTGAAGCATTGTTTATCACAATGCATGTTATATTTTAGGCAAAATGTCATTTACTACTTTTATTGCTTGCCAACTCGATACATGCATTTATTGTTAACTTTTTCTGTCTCACATAAATTTTCTTTTAGATGAAGTGCCATTCCATATTCCTGTTTTTATTTTTGAAGTTGTAAAGTAATGTACAATTGTTTGGCTCTTGCTAAATTATACATTCATGTCTTACAAGAACTATTACACTGTAACATCTGTAATTGTTAAGGGAAATATATCGTTACAAATCATTATGCAAATCTTGTCAAACTGTTTCACTAGTTGGATTTTTTTTTACCTTCGATAGGCGATCAAATGTTTCAGTATCGTAAATTGCATTTGATCTGGTGTTCTCCAAACACATATTTGTTTGACCAGTGTGGGTAAGTGTATGTTTACCTACACTTCTGATTGCATTTTGGGTGAACATTATTGTTTCCATATTCCATTAAATTCCAATGTTACTTATTGACACTGTTGATCAATAGTCCCATAAAACTTTACAATGGACAGATTGAAAAATGTATTATGCTTTTTAAAAAATGTAAATCTTCAGTTTTAGACAGTTTCAATAGTTACTACAAAACAACAGATCCAGTTAGTTTTGTATCAAGGGCAGTTACATTAGCCCACTTCAGTAAGCATTAGCTTTATACATTGTATCGTTACTTGCATTTTTTAATGTCCTTGACCAACAAACAAAAAGCTTTTTGGCACCATATCTACATAATGGTTAGTTTAACTACATATTCTAACTTAACAGTGGTTTGATTACTCCAGTATTTATCAGTGTAGTTTAGTTCTAGTGTATTTTGGTGTCCATTATTATATTGTTATGCACCCCACCCCCATTAAAAATGGCGGGGTATATTGGTTTGCTAATGTCTGTTGGTCGGTCGGTCAGTAGACTACTTTAGTTTCCGCTCTCTAAATCCAACGGCTTTCATCTGATCTCACCAAACTTTACGACCATGTTTTTAGGCATAATATCTCGACCAAGATTGATAATCAGCCAAATCGCCCAGGAATTGTCGAGTTATTGCCCTTGGATTATTAAATTGGCCTTTTTAGCCATTTCCTTTTTCGAATTTCGCTAGTGTTTATCCGACCCTCCAAACTTAGTGAAAACTGTAGGCATAATTAATATCTCAGTAGTTCAATAATCAGCCAAATTGCACCAGAAACTCTGGAGTTTTGACAATTGATTAATCTAATATTGGCCTTTCAACAAACTACATTTTTAGCTCACCTGAGCACAAAGTGCTCACAGTGATCTTTTGTGATCGCCCGTTGTCTGTCGTGTGTGTGTGCGTGCGGCGTCAACTTTTCATTCAAACAACATCTCCTAAACCGCTTGGCAGATTTTCACCAAACTTCACAGGAATGATCCTTGGGTGGACCTCTTTCAAAGTTGTTAAAATCTTTCCGGTCCGCTGAATATGTAGGTCACCAGAGCTAAAAATAGATTTAAAAAGTGAACACTTTAAAAATCTATGAAACCGCAAGGCTCAGACCTTTCATATTTGATATGTGACATCCTCTAGAGGTCCTCTTCAAAGATTGTTCAAATTATGCCCCTGTGGTCAAAACGGGTCACGCCCCGGGGGTCACATGGTTTATATAGAACATATAGCAAAATGACTTAAAATCTTCTCCTGAAACCACAACGCCCAGAGGTTTCATATTTGGTATGTAATATCCTATAGTGGTCCTCTACAAAGATTGTTCAAATTATGCCCCTGGGGTCAAAACTTGCCACGTTTGGGGGTCTCATGGTTTATATAGAATATATAGCAAAATGACTTTAAAAATCTCCTCTGAAATCGCAAGGCCCAGAGGTTTCATATTTGGTATGTAACATCCTTTAGTGGTCCTTTACAAAGTTTGTTTAAATTATGCCCCTTGAGTCAAAACGGGCCACACCCTGGGGGTCACATGGTTTATATAGAATATATAGCAAAATGACTTTAAAAATCTCCTCTGAAACCGCAAGGCCCAGAGGTTTCATATTTGGTATGTAACATCCTTTAGTGGTCCTTTACAAAGAGTGTTCAAATTATGCCCCGGGGGTCTCATGGTTTATATAGACTTAAATAGCAAAATGACTTTAAAAATCTCCTCTTAAACGGCAAGGCCCACAGCTTTCCTATATTTGTTACGCAACACTGCATAGTGGTCCTCCAAAGATTGTTCAAATTATGCCCCTGGGGTCAAATCTGGCCACCCCCTGAGGGGTCACATGGTTTATATAGACTTAAATAGCAAAATGACTTAAAAAATCTACCTGAAACTGCAAGGCCCAGAGGTTTGTTCAACGTTGTTCAACTTATGCCCTTGGGATTAAAAAAAGCCACGCCTCTGGGATGCAAATTCCAATTGGGTTACAAGGTCTCAGGTGAGCGTCCTAGGGCCCTCTTGTTAACCTAGAAGGGGCATAACTGTTTTACAAACAGCTCTTGTTTTACTTAATGTACATGCAGGTTGTCGAGTAGTTTTCGGATGCAAAGTATTTTTCTAGTTACATTACAAACTTTGATTATTTGATATTAAACCTTTCAGTCCCAGCAAGTGCATTGTTTAACGTTTGTTGCTGCTTTAAAAAGTTTTTTGCAAGACGTGGGTGTGTGAACACAGCTTGTTTGAATTGCCAGGGTATTCTTTTCTTTGTATATCAGCATTACGTTTTCAGTTAATTTAATGTTATATTCCAACCAGAACGGAGTTTGTGTCGTCTTTATACAAGTTTTCATATATTAATCAATTGTGAGAATTCGCACAGATATTTCTTGTTACTAATTAACATGTATGCAAGTGGAATAAAGGTTTTTCTTTCATACTTGTTTGTTGTTTATTTGTAATCTGAGTATTTTGCCAGTGCCAATGGAAATTGAAATGGACATTGACAAGTAGTAAGAACTGTTCACAATAAACTGAAGAACAGTACTGTTGATGACTGCCTTCAGTTGGATTTTGATGAAATGCAGAAGGAACGCAACTAGCACATGTTATGTGACAGAAGCATCTTTGTTATTTTAGTCACAGAAACAAAATGTTCATTGAACGCAATTTTTTTTATAAGAGAATGTCGAACAGTATACAGAAAATACGATTTTAATTTCAGCTTTTGTCCTTCACCTACAATTCATAACAAATAACCATTTTTCAATGTGGTCTCACATTACATCTAGTATTAAATCTACATATGTTCTCTATTACTAGACATTTTGAATCGGGGACCGTTCGCCCTAAAATGTGTTCGCCCTATTTTCCGTGGGGCCTATATCCCGTTCGCCCTATTTTTGTATTGTCCGATCAGGTTATTGATGTACAACGATAAATGCTAGTCGTGAATTAAAACAATAAAGCAAAATTCAAGTTCATGATACTTATATTTTATGAAATTAATTTCTATTTGGGTTTTATTGAATAACATCGAATTTCAATATGATTAACAAATATAAAAATATGCATGTCAAAGAGATATATATGCATGTATGACTTATTTTATTCCGTTTGGGTTTTATTGACATCAAGGCGAAGATGAGAGGCAGCTGCTTCCGCTTTACGGCCTTCTGGATGAAGGCGTGGATACTCGGCAGTTGACCACGGCTCTTGAACGGATTCTTCACAACCTGCAGGAGATATAATGATGTCATAAAAACAAACAACAACAAATTATTAGATATATGAAGTATGAATAATTAAAAATATTAATGGTAACATGTTCGTATTTTAGATAGATATTAGATATTGTGGTTATGGTTCATTAACACCTTGAAAGTGCCATCCATAAACCACCGAATCGCGTGCTGTCGAAGATCTAGTTGAAATCTGGTGGCAAACCCCAGATGCCGCTGCTCGTCAACGCGAAGATCAGCTATCATAAAGTAAATAAAAATACAAGTGGGTTCCACTACTCGAGTGTTACAACATAATTGATTATACTATATCCTATAAAGTTAATATGTATTTGTTTCATTCTGTCAATATCTTCCATGATGTTTTTATTTCAATATAAAATTATGAATAATATAAAACGATTGTGTAAAATAAAGGCCGTGTTCTGATATACCAATTAAAATAAATGTAGTAAATAATCGCAATCAGTTAAATGGAGCCAGTTGTCGCATGCATATACCCTGTAATCAAATTATCACTTAAGATCAGTGGCATGTTATCACCTATCACTATGGTTATAACAATGTTAAACATTAAGAAAGGAATTACATAGAATACACTAGAAGACAATTATGCGATTTCTTTGCAAATGTATCACGATGTACATATTTATTATATTGTATTTGCAATGCTAATACAATTTAAAAAAATGCACGAAATAAATGAAAATTATTTAAAAACGGACCATTAATAATATGCATCATAACATCAAAGAACATAAAATAAATAAACAGTAAGAGATGTAAATTGAAGACAATTATTAAAATAACCGCCTATAAATGCATGTAAATAAACAAACGGACGTAATAAATGTATATTCTTAAATAAACGTAACATTACTGAAATGTATGATAACATCAACGACCATAAAATAAATGAACATGAAGACGTGTAAATTAAATACAATTATCAAACTAACCGCATATAAATGAATTATCATAAATAAACGGACGATTTATAAATTATAAATGTAAAATATATACAAACTTGAAAGTTCAACATAACCGATGTTGCTACCGCTCACAAATGTTGTCTCGGACGTGTATATGACACGAAATGCACATTTAATTATCCATTGTTGTAAAAATGAATTTTGATGTTCGAGCTCCATTTTGAATGTTCGGATTAATCACATTTTGCACATAAGCAAAACATCAAATAACGCCACGTTACCGAAATATAATCGACGTCTTTAACAGAACACAACAGAATATTTATTTAACTTAAGCATTACAATCTTATCGTTATACAAACAGACCAAGAAAACATACATGGCATGTGACATGTAAATAATACATTTAAATATTATCAATTATAAATATTTATCTAATTTCAAAAAGTCATAAAAGTGAGAGTGTTTTAAGGTAAACAATATATAGGTTGTTACCATGAATTTTAATTTACATCAGTACTGAAAGCTTGACAGGAATGCAGATTAATTTCACTAAACGAGTAACATTTTAAGTAGGAAGTCATTCGATAAGTACAGAACAATGTATATCTAGCCTATAGGGAACAATAACAGACATGTGTTACTATTTCAATATAAAATAAACAAACGACACAATACGACTATATTAAGGAAACGTACAATTTGTGAGATGACAAATGTAATTTGGCCAAGACATTTCTGTATTTTGAATTTTCCAACAGACTTATATATGCTGATTTTTCAAATCTAAGTTTTATTTCTCTGTATACATCTAGAGACGTTGATTGGTCTAGATCTGACCGCCAATATAGATATCTCGGAGTCGAGTTCTTAATATGGTAATGAATGCTTCTTTCTTAACAACCGGGATAGAGCCATATATCATTTAGACCGGATGTCTGTAATATATAACGTACCTGTGAGGCCCAATTTGTGCCAGAATTGTTAACTGTTCATTTAATATGGTATATAAAATACAATTATCTTGCTTAACAGTGTGGTGCTTTAAAAAATATTTAATCATTCTAACATACCTTTCAATAAACAATGGAAATCTACCCAATTCGCTATACAATGCTAGAGTATCGGTAGACTGTTTTACCTTTAATACCCATTTACAGAACTTCTTATGGTCTCTTTCTAAAACTTCTGACTGTACATAACCCCAAACTTCTGAGCAGTAATTTAAAACTGATAGTACGTATGCATCGAACAGATTAAACATAATATTTATTGGCACATTGTTATTTCTAATTAAGGACATCAATGAATGCAGAGATCGCAATCCTTTTCCCGCGAGTGTTTTCGTAGCCTGCGCAAAGAATCCGCCACTGGAAAACACCACCCCAAAATAATTGAGCGAGTTAACAACTTCAACTTCTTTATTATTATATAACCATTTGTCTTTAACTTGAAAGTGTGTACAATATCAAAAGTCAGTAATGGCTGATGATTAGTTTCATTAGTTTTAATTAATGAAATACAAACGCGTGAACTTGTGTAAATGTGTGAACAAAGTTCAACAAACCCCATAAATTAATTATAATTAAAACTTGCGATATTTTGCAAACTGTTAAAAAATTTGAACGTTTATTTTTAATTCCATGTGATTTTATACGGCACCAATAATTAACACATCTACAATAAAAGTACGTGTGAAAACTTATATGAAACACTATATGCACAATAAAACATAGGGTAACCAACCCATGGAAAATCAGGGCGAACGGTCGCGATACCGTGGTGCTGTATTAAATTACCATATTTTTCCTTTATTATCAATGTATCGTACCGTTTTTAGCTCATCTGAGCACAAAGTGCGCAATGGTGAGCTATTCTGTACGCCACCGTCTGGTCGCCGTCGTTTTTAGGATGGTCCTTGAACAAATTAATATCTTGAAAACTGTGGTTGCCATGGCAACCAAAGGCTTAAAAAAGAACTGGAAAACTTAAAAATTCTTGTTCGAAACCACAGGCTGCATTTGAACATAGTTATTTTAGTTTAGGTTTAGGGGGTATATATGAGTGAGCTTGTCGGTCTGTTGGTTTTTGGTTTCCGGCTGATAACTCAAGAAAGGCATGACATATTCAAATAATTTCTGGTACACATGTGTCACATCATAGAATACAGGTCAACTTCGATGTTGATTACAAACCACTAAATTTTTACAGAGTTATGGCCCCTTTTCGCCTTAAAATTCCCTAAAAACATTATTTCCGGAAGATAACTCAAGAATGGCTTGACTTATTTAAATAATTCTTGGTATACATGTGTAGCATCATAAACTACGGGTCAAGTTCGACTTTGATCACAAACCACTAAATTTTGACCGAGTTATGGCCCTTTATTTGACTTAAATTCCTTAAAAACATGGTTTCCTGATGATAACTTAACAATGGCTTGACATATTTAAATAATTATTGGTACACATGCGAAGCATCATAAAATACAGGTCAAGTTCGACTTTGGTTAAAAACCACTAAATTTTGACACAGTTATGGCCTCTTTTTGACTTAAATTCCCCCAAAACATGGGCAATAACTCATGAAGGCTTCACAAATTCAAATTATTTTTGGTACATATGTGTAATATCATAAAATACAGATCAAGTTCAACTTTGGTTGCAAACCACTAAATGTTGACAGAGTTATGGCTCCTTTTGAAATTATTTTTTTCGAAATTCACTGTTGACCATTCACAAATTCAAGCATTCTTTCTGTCCATTTCTTTCGAATGGATGCCATAGTTTTGTGACAAGGCCATATTGTGGGGGTATATCCGTCACTCGTGTGACAATTCTAGTTTTTACAGAAATGGTCCTTGGGTGACCTACACAATTCCTTCAAATTATTTTGATTTGTTCGAACACATTGCCGCCAGGGGCTGGGCAGTTTTCCATATTGGCTATTAAACTTGGAAAATATTATTGTCTAAAACCACTTCCTGGATTTTGAAACAATTTTACAGAAATGTTCCCTGGTTGTCATCCTTCCAATTCCTTCAAACTATTTTGATTTATTAAACAACATGGCCACTGTCAGGCGGGGCAGTTTTTCTTATATGGCTTAATTTAAATCTTCTGAACACGCAGTGAAAGGTTTACAAACCATTATGATTTATTATACAATGATGTATATTGAACAAGTGTGGGCTATATGGGAATCACGTGTGTTGGTCCGTACGTCGGTACATCTGTCCAGTATTGCGTGTGTTTCCGCTTCACATCTTGGTTTAATGCCTGGAAAGGACTTTAATACAAATTTTGATTATTATTCCCAATGACCAGATGATGTGTCTAGCGTACATGACCCATGCGTGTCCATCAAAAGTCAAGGTCACAATTCAATATCAAAGGTCAAATACTTTTGTTTCGTTTCCGCTCCATAACTTCGTAATGACTGGAAGGATTTTTTTAAACATAACTTAAGGTAATTATTCCCCATGACCAGACGGTGTCGCGTACATTACCCATGCTTGTCCTTCAAAGGTCAAGGTTTCACATCAAGGTGAAATACAGGTAAAATACTTGTATTTCGTTTCCGCTCCATAACTTTGTAATGCATAGGAACTTAGATTGTTATTCCCCATGACCAGACGATGTGTTGCGCACATGATCCATGCTTGCCCGTCAAAGGTCAAATACTTTTATTTCATGTTCGATCCATAACTTCGTAATGCCTGAAAGGATTTTAATATAACTTCAGATAATTATTTTCCTATGACCAAACGATGTGACGCGTACATGACCCATTTTGTGTACATTCTATAACTATGTAATGCCTGAAAGGATTTTAATATTACTTCAAATTATTCCCCATGATCATATGATGTGTTGCGTACATGACCTATACTTGTCTGTCAAATGTCAAGGTTAGAATTCAAGGTCAAATATTTGTATTTTGATTCCGCTCCATAACTTCTAAAGGTTCTGGAAGTCTTTTAATATTACTTGACATTATTATGCCTCATAATCAAATAATGTGTGACATATGACCCATGCTCGTCTGCCAAAGGTCAAGGTCACAATTCATGGTTAAATGTCAAATATTTTTATTCTGTTTCCACACCACAACTTCTTAATCTTTGAAAGGATTTTAATATTACATTGTACTTCACACAATCTTCCACATAACCGGATGCTGTGTTGCGTAAATGACAAATGCTGGTCTGTCAAAGGTCAAGGTCACAGTTCAATGTCAGAAGTCAAATATTTGTCAGGAGCATAATATTTCTGAAATGGATGGATTTCAGACGGACAAATTCTTCGCCATTTTCAAACTTTAGTAAATCCAGTTTTGTTTATCAATTAAATGCCTCTAAGGTTTTTTTTATCAATTAAATGCTTCTAATTAAGTTGACCAGCCCAGAGGGGTAGCAAGGTGGGGGGGGGGGGGCAAAAAGGGTACAGCACCGGCTATTGCGCTCTGGATCTTTCCCTACTTCAAGGAACTGTATATAACGCGGTTACAGGATGTTTCGTCCCAAAGACGTTTTTGTCTTGGAGTGTTTCGCCACCCATTTGAAATGTTAAATAGCAGAGAGCAATGATTGTCAATATGATTACAAAACAGTATTTTGAAAAAAGCCTGGTCATATAACTGTGTTTTCATAACTATACGCACGTATATTAATGAAAGTCAGATCTGACCATATAAACCTGGTCAAAGTCTAACCCACAAACACGTCCTATTTTCTCTTGTGAACTAAATACATTATTTTTTACTATTTTTAACTCAACTATTCCAGATTGGACCAATTAAGAGTAGATAAATAGAACTCTCCTTTGTATATAAAATGCTGAAGTTATTTCTTTATCTTTGTTTCTTTTATTGTGTTTTTAGAAAACTTAACAATGTTACAATATAAAATGGTCTTTTAATATACTGGTATTGTAGCTTTTGTATACCAGTATACAAGGCATAATGATGTATATACCAACAGAAAGCAGGCATACAAATAAGATAATTCAAATCGACTGCAAATAATCTTACTAAACTATAACTTAAACACACATTATTACACATAAATCCGAAGCAGAAGAATTGATTATCAATTGGTCAAGTTCACGTTATGTGGTTTTGCTTTTTTTAGTCGTATAATGCTAGCATTTTCAACAAGCTGTCAATGTACATAATTCTGTGTTAATCTTCAATGTAAGACTTTTGCCAGCACGAGACAAGTTGGTTGCCATACAATGGGTCACTGTCACGATTCTTTCATGGCAGACTGATGGGACATTTTCTCCTGTCTAGCTTGCTGCTGGAACTGCTTCATAAACTTGACGACCTCTGGTGACCTCAACAACGCCTGAAGGACAAACACATGCAATGCTTTGAAACATGCCACAGAACAATGCAATGGTTTATGACTTCATAAAAGGTAAAGAAAGAATAGAGTCTTGTGTATATATACACCCAATAAGTTCTGAAAACTCTTACTTGTATAGAAAATATATATAATATTATAAAGCCCGAGCCAGTAAAACCAGATTATCACCATTTGCATTTTAAATGATGTATCTATTATAATAACCGACCAGTTTCTTTTCGGTCAGTATTTCATCTAGTGATGGTTTGAAGCTGAGGTCTGGACCAGCCTGAACTTCTCCCTCTTCTACCTTCACCAGCCCAGAAACCTGTCAGAGCCAACAAACACTATATTTTAATGTACTGTATTTTATTTTGTGTTGTCTAAATTTTGCACATTCTTGAAATTTTTTTAAATAATATCATTCTGTAAAAAGTTATGCAAAAGGAAAATGTACGCCGGGATCTTAAATTAGCGCTATGTTCGGACTGCAACATATGCGAAAATTTGACATCCGAAAAAATAATGATTTGTTAGTACTGGTAGATATTCTCCACCAAAACAGATTGAGGAGTGTGGATAAATAAATCAAAATAAATGGTGATGCATTTACTCTAATTGTTTCACTGAACGTTAGAATTTCAGAAATATACAAACATATTTTTAACAAGAACTGTTTGTAAAACAGGTATGCCGCCTCTAGGTTAAAAGCAATTTTGAAAATATCAAGTTTGATGAAGTCGGGATGCAAACTGTTGGAACAGTGCGAAAACTGCTAAAAAGGCCAATGTTAAATAAATAAACGGCCATAGCTCTAGTTCCTAAAGATGATTTAGTTGATCATCAAACTTGGCTACGACATTATGCCCTCAAACATTTTCATAAAGTATGTTGAAGATCTAATAAAAACTGTTGGGACCTAGAGGGCAGAAATGGCTGAAAAGGCTATTTTAAGATAGTTCAAGGGCCATAACTCCACAGTTACAGGGAAGAGTTGGTCGATTATTTTACTTGACCAAGATATTATGCCCACAATGATTTTCATAAGTTTGGTGAAGATTGGATAAAAATAATTGGACTCGCGAAAAACCGCTAAAAAGGCCAATGTTAGATCATTCAAGGGCCATACCTTCCACAAAACCTGGGGCGATTTGGCAGATTATTGAAATTGGTTGAGATATTATGCCTACAAACAATTTCATAAAGTTTGGTGAAGATCGGATCAAAACTGATGGACCTAGTGAGCGGAAACGAAAGTGTTCTACTGACATTAGCAAACCAATATACCTTGCCATCTTAGATGGGGCAGCATAATAATTATGCAAACAAATTAAGCAGCTATGTGTATACTGCATTTGAAATCATTTAACTGGTGAAAACTCACTGGTTCTTTAGTGATAGCTGATGTTGGCCTATTTTTTCCCCTTTGTTTTGGTGAAATTTTCTGCCTCTCTGAGCGTTCATCTGAGCTAGCACCTTCGTAGGAGTCATCTAGCCCCTCTGCTGAACATTCCTGGTTCACAACCTGTCCAGGATGGGGTCGTATCTCTCTCGGGGAGGGTTTCACTGCAGTGGTTCGGACTGGGTTAAAATGAGATGATGCTTCAGTAAGAATAAGTGTAGTGTAACCTTCTTGCTTTATGTGGGGTGTGGGATTTGAAAGTAACACATTCTCAGCTATTGTCTGAAATCTGCCTACTGAGCAGTCTGCAGACCTGTAAAATGTCTGCTGGACACCTTGGGCAGTCCGTGGGGACGGATCCCATCGCAGAGAGGTCATCGGGCACTCTGAGTCCACATCCAGGCCAAACACCTGGATTATTAAACATGGTTTCTATAGTTACACGTTGTAGTAATAGTTAATTGATTCATGTATCATATAAATTGAAAGTAATGTACACAAGAAAGGCTTGAAAAATTACTTAAAACAAATACCTATAAAAGTGATAATGTGATGCAAATAATAACATTAGTATTGTGAAGTGTATACAAATCAGGTTTTAAAGCAAGATAATAAGATATACAACTTATACAAGATATTGCAAAGATATGTACATGTAAACGCATGTACATATATACACTACATGCAGCCCATTTTGTCTTCTTTTAATCATGCAATATAAACTATTGTACACTTTAGCCAATTAAGGTCTATAATACTCTTTATACATGTAACAAGCAAGTTTTAAAACTTAAAAATTACAAAGACACCTGAAAGCCTTGGCTTGACTGTAATTCACCAGACTGCTCAAACACAAACGCTGGCAAACTGCAACGCTGGCTGTCCAAAGACCCGTCAAAGAGACTGGTCATTCCCCTAGCAGCATCCAGATACAACTTCTCAGATACGTCGGTGTTCAGCAAACAATCATCACTATAGTCGTCCATGGGATCCATTCTTGTAAAATATATGTTTACCTTAATGTGCACAATTTGATTAATACAAGGTCACTTTAAGTTAATTAGCAGCTTAAGCTCACACTTTCTATCCACTGAATACTCGGGCCAAGAGGTGTAAAATCTGAAATGAAGAAATTCGATTTACTTGGTGTTTTTTTATGTTCAGTCTTTTAAATATGTTGACTACATACATGTACTTGCATTAGAAAGCATAATTTTATTTGACCATGAAACTGTTTTACAAAAAGTGGACAGTCTCAATAACAAGTAATTACTTAAATAACACTATTTCCAACCATCATATTCGTTCACATAATCTTCAAAATATACAAGAACAAAAGTGAACTTACCTAAGCTTTTTCTAGGACAGGTTTAGCAGGTGCCGAGATCTCTTCTCCTTCTAAAAAATCATCCTGTAACAGAATTAAACTGAATTTAAAAACTATTTACAGAGATTTTAATATGAAAGGATATGGTTCTTGCAGTTAATTAAAACAGTTAAAACAAATATTTTATTTTGAAACAATGTGTCAATTGCATACAATGGAAATTATGCAGATATTGTACTTACAATGTCATAAATTACTTTTATTATTAGGGAACAACTTGGGCACTTTGCCACATCTTCGCCATTCAATAAATCATCCTGCAGGTGAAAAATAGCAAAAACACAATGTTAGAATCATTTGTTAAATAGCTGCAATAGTCATAGACCACACAGTTGCCAGTAAAATATATTTGGGTAGGTAATTCTACAATCATTCCGACCACACATTTGTATTCTGTTTACTTAAATTTGTTTGGCCCAATTTCAAACATTGCAGTTTGCCAATTTTGGAATGTGCATGCATTGATCACCGCCCTTGACATTTGACTTATGTGATTGAATGTATTTTTCTGAATGGGACGAATGAGAATCTCCTCAAAGCATTTCATTTGATGATAAAATTTAACAGGGCACAGAGTTCTGAGTAACGCGTAATTCGACGCATTTGGACGCATACTTTTATGAAAAGGAAGCCATAAATCTTGGTGTTAGATTCTAGGACGCAACCCTTTTCTCTGGCGTAGGCATATTTTCCCAAGACAAAGAATGCCTACTCGGCAATAAACACATTCCCCTTCTTCTGCACCAGTGTGTCAATTATCGATAAAATCAAGACGCAGTCGGAGTCAGCTTAACTACAGTCAGCCAATAAGAATGCGTATGCAAATGAATGTCGTTGATAGAAAGTTTATCACGCCTTCAATCTAATTTGAATTAGTAAAGGTGTAAGTGATTTGTAACACTTTCCCGTTAGGTATGCGTTATGTTATGTGCGTGAAAGTAAATGTCGGCGTCCTTTTCTGTTTGCACCAATTTATAAAAAATGTAGTTGTTTTTTAAGTGGGTGGGGTACGGGTCTGTTGAGACGAATAGATACTGGGACGCTAACTTTTCATAGGAAGGAGTCCTGGGCTCCATGTTTTGAAATCCTAGCGAGAACTCTGGGGCAGTTGCCAATAAAATCAATTTTTATGTTGACAGTGTTGTAACCTTACTTTGGTTATTTCAAATCTGTCTCCGCAAGGACAAGGATAAGAATACGTTTCAGTTTCTTCATCAAATTCCATGTCCTCAATTTCTATTTCATCGTGAAACACTGTCATTGTGTACTAAAATAAGAGACAAACACGCTTGTCTTGTTTCACATGTCACAATCATATCGGAAGTAAATAATAATCAACGCATGCGCGTACGACAGACCCTGCGCATAAGACAACGAGAGGCTACATACAATCTTATAGGTCAATATTCACTATATCATAGACCCGCCGAGGACACATTTTCTGAGATCCTCGCCAAGCACTTCTCGACAATTTGCGTCACGGAACAATAAAATTACATTGCTGACAAGTCTGTACTTCCATTTTGCATTGATTAAAAGCAAATCAGTTGAATAAAAAACAAAACCCATGCTGAAACACGCACAATAAGTTTTAGCATTTTATTCATAAAAACACCATTAACACATTACCTGTGTACTTATAACTTAAGTGCAAAAATCAACCATCTCATGATCATTAACATTTTACTTTTGCACGTATTTAAGTGCAAAAATTACCCATCTCATACAGAAATATAAGTTTTAGTGGCTGAGCCTAGAGATGCAGTATGGAACCAAGTATGTGCAAATATTTAAATATACAACACTATATCCAAGTGAATAACTTGCACAAAACAAAAAGTAAAAAATAAAAGCATGTTAATGTATACAATGTATATAAGAAACAATGAAACTTAAATGAACACAACAGCATTTACTTATTTTTCAGTGCCAAACTTACTGGCGCAGTGCCTAAATCCGCCACTTGCCTAAATCCGCCACCCCATCCAGATAAGCGTTTTTTTACCCGCGATTTCTATTTTGTTGATCTTGATCAATCATATGCTTTCCCTTAACAACGCTGACGAGTTTTGATCTTGATTTGTGCATAAATGAATATTTTATCCAATTATATTGTACTTCACCCCTAAATGCAAACAAGCTCATGCGGGGAATCTATTTCATACTGCGCATGCGCAATTTTGAAGCCCCACATGGTGTCCATGATAAAATTAAATTATCTTGTTTTAATATTATGTATATGGGAGCATGTGCAGCCATTATTCATTAGCATTACATACAATAAAATGCGGAAAGAACTGCATATTAAGAGCGCAAATGTCTCGCTACTCAAAACCCTAATTATTTGTCCCACGTGCACGCAGGGCCTTGATCAGTTTTAGAGCTATTTTTAGAAATACAAATGAGTATTTGAAGAAATTGAAAATTGTATTAACAACACACAACGAGCTGCTTAATATAAAAAATTAAATAAGAACAATAGTCAAATGTGGAATAAGAATGTCACGGTTCCTGATCTACAATTTTCACCAAGCAACTTCGGATCACCGTGTTTATTTTAAACACTAGAAAATGAACCTTAAAGAAACAAAAGTGGGAGTTTTGTCAATAGAAGTCAATAGAAGTTGCTTTGAAAACAGAATTCATAAAAGAATATTATTTCGAGCAATTTGAACATTTTAAAGAGGGGTGGAGGATTTAGGCACTCCGACGCTCATTTTTTTACACTGTTTAGGCCTTCAATTTGAATAGATATTTTTCATTTGCCAAGTATTTGAAATGTAACCGTAAACACGCCAGTAAATGCACATTAAACCTAACTTGATTTATGTTAATTTTTATGTTAATCGGTAAACAACTTTTGAAAATATCGTAAAAATACCCCCCAAATGTGGCGGATTTAGGCACTGCGCCAGTAAGCATACAACATATCTGTTTATGCAAAACTGTCTGGATAAGTAACTGATTTCTTCTACAATTGACTCAACATGTGACGACAAACCATTCACAATAATTAAAATTTCTTGTAGCCCTGATTTCTGCCTCTTGAAAATTGTGATGTTCTGTCATAGTCATAATAAGCTATTGCAGCATGCAACTCTGCCATCCTAAAAGCATCCCCACCCCCATCTCTATGACCATGGTATTCTTGATGCCTAAAGTCATCGCTAGGGTAGTAGTAATCACTCTCATCCCCATAGTAACTGTGGCCACTCAGTGTACCTCTGCCATAAGGTCTCTTTGGACCTGATTTATCACCTCCTGGGTAATTTTGCTGTCCAATTTTTGGGTTACCACTCTGGCCCCTTTGTGGTTGTGGCCCCTTTTTACTGGGTTGTTTATTTTTGTTCTTTTCCTTGACTGGCTCTTCTTTTGGAGGTGGAGGGGCAGGTAATTTCAATTCTACTTTTGGAACAAATTTACCAGTACTCTTCCCAGTATTTTTCTTAAAGAATTTGTTCTTTTTAGCCTTGATAAAGCCGCCGTCGAGTTGAAACAAGAATGTGCTGAAGTCTGTGTAGCTGGCAGGCTTTTTTACCATCAGAGCATGTGGGACTGCCACGCTGTTCAACACCTCTGGAAGCATGTAGGGCATCAGCCACAGTACCTCGTCTGTCTCCCCGGACTGGTAGGGAGTGTCACGCTTGTAAAACAGCAGCCCGTCAATCTGAAAAGAAAACCAGTCTAAGTTAAACATGGTAAGAAAGATATACAATTCATTTACAATAATGAATGTAACATGGGGAGCTCAGCCTCAGAGCTGACTATTGCATGTGATACTTAATTGTTCATTCATCAATATCATTAGCAATTAGCCAAAGGCAAACACTGTTTAAAATATGTTGTACCAAAAATACTGAATGATGGAGAATCGTACAGAACTGAAAGTTCTGTATTTCAGGATTTAATGTTCATAACCATTATGATTTACAATAAACAATGCAGTGATTAAAATAAATCATCATGAGCAAGCATTTTAATGTTTCAGAATATTTCGAGGGTTGAAAACCAAAAGGAACCAACTGCCATTGAAATGAATAGCAGTTGGTACCTTCTCGTTTTCAACCATTGTTTTGTTCTTCCTGATCAAGATGACCAGATGTGGCAACGCATGCAAAATTATACCTCAAATGTTGTCTGCCAGATAGCTTTCCCCAGACCATCCAGGGTGCAGTCAAAGTGGTACAACATAACAAACTTGAACTGAAAACAGCAATCGACATGACTAGAAAGAAAACAGCCACCCCAGTTGTGTGTAGGAGTTAATGATACCCACAAGCAGGTGAACCAGTCGATATGTTTTGCTGATAACTAGTACATGAAACCAGAAAAACTTAAAACTTTCATTACTCACGATGTGCTTCATTGACATATCAAGAGACTTCCCCTCATACATGTAGGTCATTTAAATGTAAAAGCAAACTCTGGAACTTAACTGTGCAGAAAAAATAGTTTATGCTAAAATGCCATTTGTAATTTAAATCTCAGTATGCCCAAAGCTGCTTACACTAGTGAATGGATACATGTACATCCTGCACATCGCAAATTCAGTCAGAAAATAAGTATAATTGATGTGAGTAGTGGGAAAACCGCAGTCTGCACAGGCTGATCCAGGATGGCACTTTCCGCTTTTATGGTATTTTCTGTTTCGAGGAAGTATCTTCTAAACATAAATCTAGTATAGGTGGAAGTGTCGTCCCAGGATGACACTTTACGCACATGCATTAAGCCTGGTTTTCCCACGACATGCCTCAATTATTTTAGAGGCTCTTCAACAGCACTTACCATGTTGAGCTCCGTAATAAACTTTAATTCAGGCAACTTCATGATCTGTTTTTTAACCCATTTCATTCTTTCATCATACTGAAATGTATGGAAAGGTAGACTAGACTAGAGCAAAAGTTCATAGAAAGTAGTATAACAATAATGCCTTAAAAACTGTTCATGCCTTTATTAAAACAAATTTATCGCATTTGTGTACAATGATTATCAGTGTAATTACAAATCAAAAATACTAAATATTGACATAAAATACTTTTAATACCCATGGCTTGGGAATAAGGTCTTTGGAAATACATTCAATTATCAATGGTACATGTTTGTTAGTATTCTTTAGCTTGTATCTGTCTGTCGGTACCAACTTACTGGAATTTGTGTCAGATCATAGTCCCCCCATGTGATGGCATCCAGTATAAAGTAGGTCTTCATTTCTTCACAAAACACACAGTCCAGGAGCGTAATAACTGAAGAAAAGAAACAAAAACATTAACAACTCCAAATATTAATGAAAATCTAAATCAAAGAAAAACATTTAAACTGAAACACACAAAAAATCGTGAGTTTGTTACATTTGCCATGATATAAGCATTGTGGACAGTTGTCCTGTGGCAAGTGTTTTTTAAAATCTGAACCAGCAGAGCTACTAGTATCTGTTGAGACTAACATCATTTCATAGAAATTTTAATCAACTTGACAAATATTCCAGGTTCATTATGGCTCAGCTATTCCTGTTAAAAGCACCGAAATCATAGGAATATGCACATCCTAAAGATATTGAGTGTTTGCAGAGATACCTTACCTGAAGGACCAAACCCGTACTCGGTACCATTCCCACCAGGCAGTACAGACAGAAAGTAGCCAGGCAGCTTGTGGCCCATCTTGTTGAACCATTTCGTCTCCCCCTGGAACCAAAGTACAACACAAGGCTTCTGATGCGTGTTCTCTGTTTTTGTTTCACTTTTATGTTTGTGTGTCACTTATTATTACAAGACTTCATATGCTCCTTAATTTTTCAGTAATAAACAATAACAAATATGCCTGCATGCACCGTTTCATCTGAAACCTTAGAGTAGGACTGAGGAAATCAAGTATATGGTTAATTCTAATAGACTATTATTTTTCCAGCCAGATTTCTTTTTGAGCATTTTACACATTAATAAAGGTTTACAACTGAATATTTTCCCAAGATTGCAGACGTTGATCAGACTACAATCAGTTCTATTTGAACTGGTCATTCTTATACAACAGATCATTTTATGTGAATTCTCTTCTTAAATTTAAACATGTCAGTTACATGTACATGTAATTGTAAAGTTCATTGAACTTTTGAATTTTCTGGTCAGATTGATTTATACACTGGTTTGCTTGGGAACACCTTTGTTTCTTGTTGTATTGATCAGTATTAAGTTACTCACGTCAATGGCCATGACAAGGCACCTCTGACCCACTGGGCAGGTCAGCAAAACCCAGTCAGTGTCAAACTTGTCAGGAATTTCCCGTAGCCAGCGTGACATCATAAGCTGTTAAAAATAATTTGAAATACAATAAAATTTTGTCTTTTTTTCTATGGGTTTCATTGCACCAATTTATGGATTTTAATACAAAGATTTATTTGGAAATAACATGGATAAATGAACACATACACAATGAAGCTCTAAATCTTCACCTTATTTTAAATACAGTCAATTCACTTCAATGCTAGTATGTAAAACAACATTCTTGCAGGTCAGTGTTTCCATCATCTTGACCTTATTTTAAATACAGTCAATTCACTTCAATGCTAGTATGTAAAACAACATTCTTGCAGGTCACAGTGTTTCCATCTTTTAGTGTGAAGCAAGTAATATGAAATTAATTTTATGTGCCTGTAAATTTAAGACAGTGTAACTTTGCAGTGGTAAACCTATAAATAATTTGTCTTTAGAAAAGTTCAGTTCTTGTGTAATAAAAGCTTCATAATAACATACATTAAATCATCTATTGCGTTTTGTACACACCCCAATGTATGGTTATATCCATTCAAAAGCCATCAGTTAGAGGCATTACAAAATTATGTATGTATTTTAAAAACTGACTGGCCATGATGACCCAAATCTCTCACCCAATTAATAATTCTGCTGTTTTGAATCTGATCTGATCCATCATGTAATACATGTAAGTACGAGATTTTATGCCTATACACTAACCGTTTGGTCAAAATTTATCTTTTTTCTATGAAAGAGACAATTCAAGCGTATTTCGTTTCAATCTGTCTAATTATAGAAGTCATCCAAGATTTTATAGCAATACACAAATTGCTCCTGTCCATTTTGCTTTTTTTTTCCATAAAAAGAGCAATGCATGTACTTATAGTGGTCCTGGTCTGGTTCGGCTCATTATCGAAATCAGATGTCTAATGACCATGCACAAACTGTGCAAGTTAAGTCAAGTCTGAATGAAGTGGCTATTTTGGGCACAAGCCAATTGTTAACATCATGAGGTTGATGTATGATGCAGCACAGGAAGCCTGCACCAAAGGCTACTAAACAACACCCATCACCTGCATCCATTTAATTCATGTGTTAATCAAAACAACTGAATTGGAAATCTACACATTTGTACAACAGTTAAAGTACAAGTCATCTTGATAATTGTGTAGTACATGTAGTAACTCAATATTGCTAATACTATAGCAGAATCGGTAAACCTGTAGGATATCAATCAGAATGGATGACAAAAGAAACACAAACACTGACAATTGTTCTTTCATTTTATTACCAATTTTGCAAACAAATAAAACATACTAAAAATAATCAAACATATTCAGCTGTCAGTGTTTGTGTAGTACTTAAAGAGGGACTGTCTTATTTTTTAAAATTTTTATTTCAAGTCTCTTTGGTTACCCACTAACAAAACACCCTTTTATATAACATAAAAAACGTCAACATCGCCAAAACTATTTCTTTATTGAAAAATGCAAATATGTGGCGCGTCGTGAGAAAACCGGTCTTAATGTATGTGCGTAAAGTGTCGTCCCGGATTAGCCTGTGCAGTCCGCACAGGCTAATCCGGGACGGCACTTTCTGCCTAGTGTATTTATGTTTAGAAGAGACTTCCATGAAACAGAAAATACCAGAAAAGCAGAACGTGCCGTCCCGGATTAGCCTATGCGGACTGCACAGGCTAATCCGGGACGACACTTTACGCACATGCATTAAGTCCGGTTGTCCAACGATGTGCCTCATATATATTTTCTGTTGATACAGACCCATTTATCCTACAACAACAGCTACATTCGGTTTTGAATGGGACAGAAAGAGCTGCACATGCACCATTCACCGATCTGACTCGTCTAGATGCTGTATACACGTGTGTATAATAAATAGCTGTGCAGCGAAGTATTATTTTAGTTTTAAATATCTCTCTTAATACGCATGTCTGAGCAAAAGTTATTCTGAACATTTACTATAATATTATTTTAGAAATATACTGACATCATACGAATCAGTAGATGGTTTTACAATATTCGTACAAAACCGTACTGTCCCTCTTTAAATTACAATTAAAACTAACACAAAAAGTAAATCTGTACATTGTACAGTATGTGCCTGCATGAAAGTATTAACATGTGGTAGCCAACAACACTGACTCTTTCTGACTTTGACAATAAAAGGACTGATCATTTTCTACCAATAATTATAACAATGTCCAAGCTGCCTTCTTTTTACTAAAGAAATGGACTTATTGTTTGATTACCCAGAACAATATGCAGACTGACAAAACAATTATTATCAACAGTCCATTTCAAATTTATAACTTCAGACATCCAAGAACATAAAACATTTTGCTACAACAATCTTCCCTAACAAACAGATCAGAATAACAGTTTAACCCTACATCACATGTATCAGTCAGGCAGTGACATCCACGCCCCTGCTCAAGTCAAATCAGGGCCGCTAACACTCTGTTCCATGCCCTCCTCATCCCCACAGACACCACTGCCAGCACTTGCAGAACTACCGCTCAAGCCTTCCCCACCTCCGACATCACTTACATCCATTACGAACTGCCGTGACCGGTCAGGGCCGCGTCTGGACTTCTTCTGGGCCTGCTTCCTCTCCCGGTCTCGCTCGTACTTCTCTCGGGTTTCCTTCACCTGTAAAACACAATGTGGCAATGTGACAGCAACCATAAAATGCACATTACCATCACTATTATTTGTACTAGAATAAAATTTTGAAGTTTTTCATCATTTAAACCTTCATAAGTACCGGTAGTCATGTTTGATTTTTTCATGTGTTTATTCAAAAACATAATTATTTAAATCAGTATTACCACAAGGAGCACACAGTATAGTAATCAGACCAGTGTACATTCTACATATAATGGTATTCAATTGGAAACTACAACAAAGACACTTCTATGAAATGGATTATTGAACAAGTATTAATGAGAAATTTTACAATAAAGCTTCAGCAATACAGGCCAGGGCTTTCATTCCTATTACTATGCCAAGCATGTAGCACGGTAACCAGCACACAATCCGTACACATACCTGTGACAGATGCTGCTCATATGACGTGTAGTTTGCAGGCTTCTGCGTCATCATGGACTCGGGAACCGGGATTCCAAGCATCTCGGGGACCATGTAGGGCTTCAACCACACCACCAGAGGCGAGCGGCCAAACGTGTAGTGGGCCTGTCTGTGGTAGAACAGGCAGCCATCAAACTGAAAATAAACATTCAACTACTATTATTAGCTATTGTAGAAAGAAACATGTATTTTGCAATGTACCATTTGTTTTGTTTCTGGCATTTATCTGAAAGCAGTCCCTGTGGATGAACAAAAGAATAAGGATAACAACACCGAATTGATGAGAGATGCATTTGGTCATTCAGAAATTCAGAACGTCTTTGTTTGCTGGAGATGTCATGTAAATGGAAATTCTTCAATAATGACAATGGTTAGTAACATCAACCATACCAGTGCATTAATAAATGTGTAATACTTTTAAATAATACCTGACAATTTTAATTGTCTGATGCAAGGAAGACTTTGTGTATATACCTGTTGGGTAGTGTCTTCAAATACATTCTGCAGGGTCTCTTTCTTGCAGGCATGGTACTGCAGTGGTATGAACTTGTACTGAAATGGTGTAAAAAATCAGTTTGATAAAAAACAATAACCTGAACATTTCACATTGCACATACAGCCAAAATAATACAAAAAGATCACTTACAAATTTGACCATCTTAAGTATGTGTTAAATTTACAAAGATACTGTACCGGTATTAACATACATAACGGTATATCTGAAATGCCAAAATTTGAATACTATAAAAATCACACTCGCAATGAGTAAAACTAAGAGACCTGTGATGAGAAATGCACACATACCGGGTTGATTTTGCTGACTTCCGCAGCTTCTGGTACCTCCTGTAGCTTGCTCATCATCCAGAAGAACCGGAAATCAGTCTGCAATGTTAGCATATAGGGGAGACACTGGATAACTGTTGTACTCAGTTTGCATATTTTTTTTATAATGTAATCTCTTAAATCATGTTATACATTTCAGCAGTTTTTGAAACTGTATTGTTTCAAAATGGCGAACAGTGTTAATTATACAAATTTGTAAATTCTGAAACTCTATTGTTTTAAAACTTCTAACAGCTTTGATAATATAAACAAGTAATAATGGGGTTTGGTAATTGGAACACACATTGTGAGCAAAACATGTATCAAATTTGGGATATTCTTTTGTCCAGATAATATCAACAAATATATCTAAGTACTAAAATATTTATACACAAACTTTCATGTGTGCTAACAAAAGTTCATGTTGTTGTATTTAAAAAAGCATGTTTAAAATTCTTGTTTTTACATTTTCACTAAAACTTCTAAAATCTAAAGCGAACTGTAATGTACATCACTGTCGTAGACCGGGTGGTTCTTCCAGTTCATGATGTCCAGCACATAGAATGTCTTCTCTACCTCATGGTATATACAGTCCAGAATGGCATTATCTGCAGTACAGTACACATCAGCTGTTTAGCACACAATCTTTCCTAATGGGGCTCACTGTCTTTCGAAACAAAGCTAAAGAAATGTGTTGCGTCATGGGAAAAGCGGTCTTAATGCATGTGCATAAAGTGTCGTCCCGGATTAGCCTGTGCAGTCCGCACATGTTAATCCGGGATGGCACTTTCCGCTTTTATGGTATTTTCTGTTTCAAGGAAGTCTCTTCTAACCATAAATCCACTTTAGGCGGAAAGTGCCATCCTGGATCAGCCTGTGCGGACTGCACAGGCTGATCCGGGATGACACTTTACGCACATGCATTAAGTCCGGTTTTCCCACGACGGGCCTCAAATCATGTTTCGCTACTACATTTTCTTAAAAACTCCCTATACCCAGCATAACTAGGAAGTTTCGAGTTCGTAAGGCAAGAAAATTCTACATGGCTATAATATTTTGTCGACTGGCACGGAAATTATGTTTTGCTACGATAATTGTTTCACAAATCTTCATAGAATACCCAAAATGATAGGATTTTAACACACAGAAAGGCAAATTTGACAAATTATTTTTTCAAATAGCGTAAGCCAGGGAAAACCACAAATTATAACATTGCTTCAAACATGAACACAACCAGGTAACTATCAGTGTAAGAAACAAGTTAAATTTACCTCTGTATTTCTCTTTTTGTTGCCGGTTGCCCCCTGGTAGATGGGAGGGGAACGAGTTGACACGGTAACCATTCCGTCCATATGCTGTTGTGGAACCCTGCAATGAATCCACACTATAAGATATTTTCCTCCAATATTATTAATGTTAAAAATCAGTGCTAACACCAAAAGGAAAACAGTTCAGTACTTTTTTAAGTAAAAGATACTGCTATTTAAATGCAGTAAGGCAATATTATGAACATTTATTATCTCAATGTGCTATCTTATTATAGATTGTAGTGATGCTGAACAATCATTCAGGTGCACCAAAAGGCACAACCATGCACTGAGCATGAGTAATTATTGTGTAAACACTACTTATAAAAAAAGACGTACACAAAACATTACTGTATGAAGTATATACTGATATACAAATTGGCAATGAGTAATTACATAGAGCCACATTACAGAAACAACCTAAGCTTACCTGAAAAGTCAAGGTCAAGGACAAAGTAAGGTTGGGAGATATGGGTGGATTGGGAATGGTCATAAGGTGTAAAAATGTTTGTTTCAGGTTACATGCCCTAAATAAGGGTACGTTTTTTTTTTTTTTTCGTAAATGGTCAAATTAAAGATTCTAAAACTGAATAAATATTCAAAACATGTCGGAAATATCATTAATCATTGTTTTAAAGTGAATGCTCTCAAAACAAAACACTTATTTATCCATTATTTAATTATAAAAAAAAAGAGTAAATAAAACAAAAAATATCTGACACACTCAATAAAATGTTCTAGGGTCGGGGCATTTTTTTAGGGTAAGTTGGGTAACCTGAAACAAACTTAATTTTTTTTTATGCCTAAGCAACAACTGTATCCAGGTGTTGTAGTTAGCGTTGTTGGCGCACTAAAAAATAGCCAATTTGAATTATTTTAAGTCCAAATTAGGTGAGGTTGGGTGATATAGGTGGATTGGGAATGGTCATAACCAACAACTGTGTAAGTATTTAAGTGTTTTAGTAAGCGGTGTTGGTGCTAGAACAATTGAATTAACCTCGTACGGACAGAATCACAGAAGCATGGAATCACGGATGGACAGGACAATCACTATACGCCTCCCGCATGAAGATGCCAGGGCAATAACAATAATTGAATTTGCGATAATTAATAGACACTTATAGAGCACAATTTGATTTACACATGGAATTAAACCATAAAGAACAAGAGCACCGCCTACTGGTGCAGGACACTCGATTTTCTTGTATTTAATAGCATTCTGGCCTATTGTTAATAGAATGGGTTCATCACTGTGAAGAAGTGTGTTGAATTTCAAGTCAATACCTCTTATAGATATGGCAAAATTTGACCTTAAGCTGAAATTCTAAGTTGAAAAAGGGCAATAACTCATACAAAATCCTTGATAGAGTTACCTCATCTTGTCAACAGAATGGGTTCATAACTGTAATATAGGTATTTTGAGTTTAAAGTCAATACCTCTTGCAGTTATTGTGAAATTTGACCTAAAGCAAACATTTTAAGTTGAAAAAAGCAATTACTCAAACGAAGTCCTTGATAGTTACCTCCTCTTGTCTACAGAATAAATTCATCACTGTGATCAAGTGCTTTGAATTTCAAGTCAATACCTCATACAGGTATTTCTGCAATTTGACCTAAAGCGAAAATTGTAAGTTGAAAAAAAAGGGTTATAACTCCTACAAAATCCTTGAAAGAGTTACATCCTCAAGTCTGCAGAATGGGGTCAGCATCTTGAACAATTATCTTGAGATTCAATTTAATGTCTTTGATAGTTGTTGAGAAATTGAATATTTAACAAAAAAAGTCAAACTATGCTAATTTGTAAGTCCAAACAAGGCAGATAACAAGAGAAATACAAATCACAGGGTTACCTGCCTCGTTGTAATGAACTACCCTTTTGATAGTGATCAAGTATTGAAAGTTTCAAATGGATACCTTGGATAGTTTTTGAGAAACGGACTCTGACAAAAAACTTCAGGACGTTCGCAACAAAAAGAAAATAATTGGGTTAATTTCTCCTTTTGCTTCATTATTTCTTTACTGTATATAGGTTACAATATACTAATTTCAATCAATAAATATAAATCTGTGTAAGTCATTAAGTTCCAGTCAATGGTTAAAAGTTCGTAAAGCAACACACGTATACAATGTATTGCCAAACAAATTAGTTAAAAAAGATCCACAAAAATATCTATATTCTATTTTGGCAATTGATACGTTGTTTACGTAAACACGAAACACGAAAAAGGCTACACAGGAACCCTATTTAAAGTCCAATATTTCCCGATCAATATCGGTGACCAATTCTTTTTATTAATGTTTTGGTGTAAGTATACATTGGTGCATGTATGTGCAAAAATTTAAGAAAATCTGTTGTTTTGAACAAAATATATTGATGCATAATAAATGACGTTTCAGAAGGTATTATTAGTACCCATTTGACCTACTTCAATGTCGAGTCAAATTCATTATTTTAACATTAATTGTAGATAATGCGTTTTTTTAATTACCAAAATACACTTGTGTATTGCCAAACAAGACGTGTAAAACATCAGTTGAAAGAAACATAACCTTGTTTGAAAAAAAGCTCTCCTATATACTTTAAACATTGATAAAAAATCCAATCTGAAAAAAGGGGCTTTGACAGGTACCGTATTCAAATCCCAAAATTTCCGTAACAAGGCCGGTGACCCCTATTTTTTAAGACTGTTTTAGTTTCAGTATACAATGATGCGTGTGTCTGGGAAGTTTTAACAAAATCTGTCGTTTGGAACCAAAGTTATTCGCATATTTGATAAATTATTGAAGTTTTTACAGGCATATTTAATGCATAATTAACCTAGTTAAGCGTCCATTAAAAGTCATTTATTATTAATAACTGTAGATAAAGCACGTTTTATCATTAAACTGCACTTGTATATTACCAAACGAAACATTAAAAAAAGATCCATTTAAAAATCTCAATCTTTGTTTGAATATGAACGCTTTATATTACTGAACATTCTAAGTAACACACACTAAAAAAGGGTCTTCGACAGGTACCGTATTCAAAATTCTATATTTCCGGAAAAAGGCCGGTGACCCCTATTTTTTAAGACTGTTTTAGTTTTAGGATACATTGATGCATGTTTGTGCCAATTTTGAAGAAAATCTGTCGGAAAAAAAATGAAGGAAATTGTTGCGAACGTCTTTAACCAAAAACTTACCTAATGCTGACGCAGACAACAGAGCTACTCTTTCTTCGAAAAGTCCAGCTAAAAATGATGATTTTAAGGTTAAGAATAAGATTTTACTGAAGATGTTTCTGGAAAATTACCCCTGTTCCTGCGTAATTTATATAAACGTACATTTGCAGCGACAATGAGGCACCTCTTGCCCCAGGGGCAGGCAACCATGAGCCAGTCCTCCTCAAAGTTCTCGGGCACCTCAACCAGCCACTCTGACAGCATCAACTGAGAACATAAAACGGTAATTCCTTTAATTTTATTGTTCAATGATTTTTGCATAAAGATATTATGCAAAATACATCAGCTAAGAAAATATAATGAGTGTGTTTCATTTGAGGAATGATGTATCTCTTTTTGTTTCTAAATAATTGTTTGCATAAATATATTTGCTTTTAATCAATCCACTGTAACCATACTTTGATTTACTGCCTGTACTACATTTAACATATCATGCAGTGGCATCATCATTTCACACGTGGACACGTGGGTATTCGCCAATAATCAATCTCTAGCTCAAAACGTCTTCATACTACATGTTGATAAATAATTCAGCAACAGAATTATATCAATAGTGATAAAATCATTGAAAACAAATTTGAAAATAATACACACTTAAATACTGCAACAAACAACAAACCTGGTTTCTATAGTACCGCCCCGGTTTATACGTCCTCTGTTTTTGTTTAGACTCTTCTGCCTCCATGGCTTCACCGTCATCATCATCAAGGTCATCGGAGTCCTGCCAATCATCCTCCAGCAGGCGACGTGCATGGTTAGCAAAGTCAAACCTCCGACTGAATTTCAATAATTGACATTTTAATATGCTTTTTCTATGAGGCAGTTACAAAAATTATTTTTTCAAGATTTTGGAAATCAATCATATTTAAGTTAAAATCTTTCAAGTTAAAACATCCACTGTTGGCATACTGTATCTCATTCATGGCACCTACACATTGGTAACTTAAATATTTCCTGGGCATATATCTGCTGTACAATAATTATATATATACCTTTAAAAATGATTTTAGCCAGACAAATGAAACAAGATCTGGCAATTTTAAAACACTTCAATATACCTTTTCTGTTGCTCAAGTATGTTTTTCCTCCGAGCTTCCTGGTCTGAATTACTGACCTTCTTCTTGTACTCAGCAAACCTTGGGTGGGGAGCATCTGTACTGTTTGGGTCCGTATTCACAGAGAAACTTGTAGCAAGGCTCTCCGTTAGTTCATCCATTTGTGCGCGGGTGTCAATTATCTAGAAAGCATTATAAAGGAATAAATTATAACAAAATAGCAATATTCTAGTTGGTGTTATAGATATCATTAGGTAGTGCTTTTAGTTTATATTTTTTAAGGTTTTACTTCACTGAGATGGCCTTTATTAGTCCCCTACCCCTCTTTCCCTGGAGGGGACTATAGGTTTGCCCTCCGTCCGTCCGCAAAATATTGTTCCTGTGATAACTCAAAAAGTACTGAAGGTACTTCGATGAAACTTGGTATACATATAAACGGCAATGTGAGTATTAAGCACGACCTTTTATTTTTTTACCAGAGGTCAAAGGTCATGTGACTGTTACTAAAATAGAAATAAACTAAAACAAACTGGATCCTGTGATAACTCAAAAAGTACTGAAGATATTTCAATGAAACTTGGTATACATATAAACGGCAATGTGAGGATTATGCAGGACCTTCTATTTTTCAACAGAGGTCAAAGGTCACGTTACTGTTAGTAAAAATAGAAATAAACTAAATACTGTTATAATTCTAAAAGTACATAAGATATTACCATGAAACATGGTACAAAGATTAAACTATAGGTTTGCCATCCGTCTGTGTGTCTCTCTATCTGTTCGTCCATATGTTTGTCCGTCCGATGGTCTGTCAGACCCAAAACCTGGTTCCTGCATAACTCATAACTCAAAAAGTACTGAACTTATTTCGATGAAACTGGTTATACATATAAACAGCGATGTGGCAATGTGGGGATTATGCACGCCCTTTTTTTTCACCTGAGGTCAAAGGTCACGTGACTGTTACTAAAAATAGAAATAAACAAAATATGTAATAATTCGATATGGACATAAGATATGACCATGAAACTTGGTACAGAGATTGAACTATAGGTTTGCCATCTGTCTGTGTGTCGTTCTATCTGTTCTTCCGTATGTCCGTCTGTCTGTCCGTCCCCAAAACTTGGATCCTTGATAACTCGGAAAGTACTGAAGACACTTTGATGAAACTTTGTATACGTAGCAACAGCAATGTGAGAATTATGCACGACCTTTTATTTTTCACCAGAGGTCAAAGGTCACGTGACTGTTACTGAAAATAGCAATAAACTTAATACTGTAATATTTTGAAAGTGCATAAGATATGATCATGAAACTTGGTTCACAGATTGGACTATGGGTTTGCCCTCCGTCTGTGTGCGTCTGTCTGTCTGTTCGTCCGTCGGTCTCACTGTCTGTCTGTCCTGTCCCCAATACCTGGATCCTGCGATAACTCAAAAAGTACTGAAGATACTTTGATGAAACTTTGTATACAGAAACAGCAAGGTGAGGATTGTACAAGACCCTTTATTTTTCACCCGAGGTCAAAGGTCACGTGACTGTTACTTAAAATAGAAATAAACTGAATACTGTAAGAATTCAAAAAGAATTATAGCTTATGATCATGAAACTTGTTACACAGACTGGACTATATGATTGCCCTCTGTCAGTTTAGTACTGCAATCACTCAAAAAGTAACTCGAATGTCTGGTCAATGTTACTAAAATACAAAAACTTTACTGCAGTGACAAATAGGATTTGAATATGAAACTTTGTAAATCTACAGATAAAGGGCGATTTGACGGTATTGTTTAATTAGTAGGGGTTTTCACCGGTAGCGTACTCCTGTATTGCTTGCAATACTATCAAAACCTTGTTAATATTAAATGCTTTTAGATAAAATATTTTGGCAGAAAACGTTAATACCATGATTAAAGTTATGATTTACAAAATGAATATCAATATATAGCTTGCAAACGTTAACCTGACACTTGTCAACTCTATTAGCATAAATTATGCGCTTGAATTGTTTCCTATAATAATACTCCATTTAGTCTGTGCCCTTGTTTCACAAGTTTAACGATACCATCAGGTTAAGGTTAAGTCTGTGCAGTACGCTTTTAATGTTTCTTTAATATATTCATGCATAAAGGTTAGTGTCAGGTTAAGTGCAAGCTATACTACCAAATGAATATAAATATCAATACAAGTACAACTGGGAAAACAACATGACACTGACCTTTATAATTTTTATGCATAAATATATTATCAAACAATTACAAAATTGTCAATTACAGTTTCCGTCAAAAAGCGGGTTAATTGGATGCATTTGGTTGAAAAAACAAATGTTATATGACAAATATGAAAAGGTGTTGTGTCAACGTACACTTTAAAAATGGAAGTTAAATATGGAAAAATAATATATTGTAAGTGTTAAATTATGCAAATAATTTTCACGAGTGTCACTGTCAGGCCAAAAAAAAATTACTTCCGCTTCTGGTCTCCTGTCCAAAAAAATAAGGGTCGGTAGGTAAGGATTTTTTTTAATTTTATTAAATATTTTTTATGATGGGAAAATGTTGTGTGTGTTCCATCTATGTTTCTATTCAGATGAGTACCGTGTATTATGGTACTCCATGTACATGTATTATGCACACATTTTTACCCTAAAATTCAGCTATGAAAATTTGATGCGCGTTGTACACTGTAAGGCCAAAAAACAAAATTAGTTCAGTTTCTGGTTTCCTGTCCAAAAAAATAAGGGTCGGAAGAAAGGGATTTTTTTATATTTTATTAATTTTTTTTTTTATGATGGGATAATGTTGTGTGTTTTCCATCTATGTTTCTATTCAGATGAGTACCGTGTATTATGGTACTCCATGTACATGCATTACCAACACATTTTTACCCTAAAATTCGGCTATGAAAATTCGGTGCGCGCTGTACACGGTAACAGTCTTTTTCACTGTTTTTTTTTTGGAAAATTTTAGTGATATTTTATTTTATATTTAATTCATATTTTTTTATTAACCAAACATTGCACCCTAATTGCCTTGGAATCATATTTATAATTTGAACAAACAATAAAATCTGTTAAAAAACACAGTCATTGAAAATAACACCTGTTACAACTGAGAAGAGTGAAAGCGCAACTCTATCAATTAGCCAGGTCTTTAAAATCTGTAAGCCTTTAGCAACAACCATAGCAACAACCATGGCAACGGTGTCGGTTTGACTTCAAAAGTCTTTGATGTGACTGCTGAGCTGAGGCCATTGTCTAGCAGTTTGTAGCACTAAGCGTGTAACACGCTTAACACATGGTCAGTGAAAAAAGCATTAATCAATACTATTCTACCTGAACAATGCAAGCAGTGTCGATAGGGCATTAATAAGTAAGTGTTCAAGAGGAAATGTAAAGGATGTGAAAAAAATAAGACAGTTGTTTTGTTCCATCCGATAAATTGTACATTTAAATGGGAGAGACGAAATATACATGTACTGGAATTAACATGGAGATTGTGTGACGGCATAAAACTTATTGATTAGTAACATGAATATTTGCATTCAATTTGGGTTAATATGTGTTTCGCGCACAAGGTAATTATGTATGCATATCTGAATAAACATTGATTACGTTTTTATGAAAGTAAAATTACTTCAATATTCCACAAAATAAATAACAATAAAGAACATGGACAAAATTTGGTAAAATATGTCCCCTGTGCAACTGTAAATCATTATCAGGTTTATGAAATGCGATAGCCAATTAAAATCTTGTTTGGAAAAATGAATAAGAATATTTATCGGCGGAAATAAATAATTTGTGGACCAAAAATATGTAGGGTTGGCAGCAAAAGTAAAGGGTCTGTCCAGAAACGGGACTATTTTTTTTTTTGGGGGGGGGGCCTCAAGTCAATTTGCCTGAGCTATAATCCCATCTAATAAACAGATTTGAGGACCATGTTTGTAAGACATCCTTTCTTCCTGTGTGTCAAATTTAAAAACAAGAGGGCCATGATGGCCCAAATCACTCACCTGAGAACTAGTGCTGATGAAGACCGTACTGTTGTGACAGGTTTGAAAATTAAGGTATCTGAACAATACGCAGAGGGGGATAGGACTGATTTGATTTAAAACAATAGTGCAATTTGCTAACTGAAGTAAGTTGGGTAGCTGATGTGCTGGGTTTTTGCTAATGGTTTTCAAATCATTTTCTCAATATTCTTACCTGACCCTTTTAAGTTAGGCCAATGACAAGTCTGGAAAATGCAAAAACAGTACATTTTGATGTCTTTTTCGCAAACAGTTTTGGAGAACTAGTTGCAAGGCGAAATTTGCAATGTCTGTGCTGTAAGGTCAAGTTTTGCTTTTTCTTTAAACATTTTCTGTCCAATGATGATAAATGTTGGTAATGCAGGCTCTGAAGCCATCAATGTTGCATGTACAAATAACTGCATGCAAGGTTTACAACTGTTGGAAATCAAATTTTATCAATCAATTTGTATGGTCATACGCAAACTGTGTAAGTTGGGTCAAGTGTTTTCTGATAGCTGCTGGTCTACTGTTTATTTAAGCCTGTATTTTTATTTTGTTAATCAGAAATACTACTTTTTCTTTTACTTTGACATACTAATGGAAACTACATAGTCTATTTGAAATTGGATTATTTTTAATAGCAAGTTTATTTACAAAACAATGGAAATATTAAAAGTGGAAATATTAAACTTGAAATACCTTTCAGTTCATTTGGTACATGTAAGTCATATTTCATTGTTTCTGAAATTGTACATGCATCAGCGATCATATGAGGCGCGTCGTGGGAAAACCGGTCTTAACGCATATGCGTAAAGTGTCATCCCAGATTAGCCTGTGCAGTCCGCACAGGCTAATCCAGGACGGCACTTTCCACCTACAGTGGATTTATGTTTAGAAGAGACTTTCTTGAAACAGAAAATACCATAAAAGCGGAAAGTGTCGTCCCGGATCAGCCTGTGCAGACTGCACAGGCTGATCCGTGACGACACTTTCCGCACATGCATTAAGTCCGGTTTTCTCACAACGCGCCTCATATTATTTTCGGTTTTGCCGGCCTGAGACTGATTGGGTTTGAAAAAGACCGATTCAAATGCCTAATAATCGGTCCGACCACTTTAAGTAAATTACCCAGCCACTATAAAAATCGTGATAATTCTTGGAATTCAATACACAACACCACACACATTGGCCCCAATGCCAGTCAAAACCAGTCGATCAGTGACGCGTGATGACCCCAGTCGAGTCACTTTCAATCGATAATTGGTCTATTTTGCCGCAGCTCGTTGACTGTGTTACATAACTGACACGTATTGGTCTCCTCATATTGACATCATAATTTAACGAGTTTCTTCACAATAAAATCATGCCCAGCTACTATAGAGACTTTTCATAGCAAACGCACATAATCCTCGTGCAAAACGTGCATTTGCGGGATATGTACTGTTCTGCCTATAATATGTTATAATGATACAAAATATTCATAGTGGTATGAAATCTAAATTAAAATAAAAAAGATTGTTGTACAAACATATTTCAATACCATTACAGCGTGTTTTTTGTTTTGGTTTCAAATAACGTTCATGACAAAGTTAGCATATTGTATTATATTATATTGTAACTTAAGTTCAACTCATATAATAAACATGGAAATTAAAATTAATTAAAGTTTAAGATGTAGAAACCTTGCAAATAATAGTAATATTTTATAATACATATTTTTGGACATTCCTAATTGTTCGGATACACAAAATTTTGTGTGCATATTGTATTGCATTATTCGTGAAATTTTACTCATACTAGACAAGGAAGTAAATACTTATTGAATTTTAAGGTCTGAAATCTGTGTAGATAATAGAAATACTTAATAATATAAAACAAATTTTTCGGACATGCCTTATTTTTGGATACACATAATTCGGATACAACATGAGTGTAACAGGCAGACCTCAGGACCGATTGACTTTACAGAAAAATATGACCCCTGCTATGCATATATATTACATGTTTACAGTTATATTTTTACACATGTTAATGTTTATATTTTTGTTTTCAATTGTAGTTGGTTTAAAAGCTCTTGCAAGCTTATATTGATTTGTTATTTGTCTTGAAGACTTTAAATAAATCTTATCTTAACATTCAATGAAAAATCGTGTGTGCAAGCCAATCATTGATAACTTGTTGATGTTTTTTTCCACACACAATGGGGAAATAACTACTGTTTCTGGCACGATCATGCTCGACTTCACATGCAATCTTATGTTCATAGACAAACTGTGCACAATTGGTGAAAATTTGATGAAGAATGAAGTCTCTATCCTGAATAATGTCCCTATTTTTTCACAAACAAAGGGCAACAAATCCGGTGTTTCTGGCCTGATTTTGCTTATATTCTACTTCACCTTTAATTTTATGGTCATAGACAAACTGTGCAAGACTGATGAAGATTTGATGAAATATAAAGTTTCTACCCTGAAAGATGTCAATTTTTGTATTTATTTTTACACAAGGGCAATAACTCTGGTGTTTCTGGCTCGATTTTGTTTATATTCAACTTGACCTGTAATCTTATCCTCATAGACAAACTGTGCAAGATTGGTGAACATGAAATGAAAAAGGAAGTCTCTATCCTGAATAATGTCCATTTTTGAATATTATGTCATGAAGAAAGGGCAATAACTTCGGTGTTTGAAACGCAATCTGGCCCATTTTTGTGTGTGGCGTCTGCTTAGATCTTATGGTCATACACAAACTGTGAAAGCAGGGGTGCGGAAATCCTATGCCCAACTCATCCGACACAGGTAATTTTACCATCGGACCAATAAATATTCCCTGTCAACTTGTCCGCGGACAAGTACAATAATTTGTGTAACACAATGGCAGAACATGCATAAAAGCTCGAGAAAAATAAACAAGTCTTTCCATGGTGCCAAAAAAACAATCATTGCACATTCAAAGATTTTGTTCAGTATCAGGACGATTCAGTTACATGACGGTCCTGACTACAACGGCCAAATCTATAGATTTAAATGAGTTGTAGTTTGTTAGTGATTTACTGTTATATCTGACTTGTGGCCACCATAGTATTTGAATCAATAAAAACATAGAAAAATAACGGCACAAAAATAACCAATTACCACTTAATTTCATATTAAAAACAAGCACAATGGAGTATGTTTGTATTTACTGGACCGTTAAACACTGTATTATGTGAAGTTAGAATAAGACATCAAACATAGAATGGACATGATTTTTGTTATTTTTTCACATAAAACTGAGCATTTCATGTTGTTTATGTATGTTTGTTATATTATGTCAATACATTTGGTATATTTAGCATTTTTTCATGACTTTTTCATTAAGACTGATTGTGTCTTTGAATAGTTTTACTGTATTTATAAACTGTGTTCATGCATGGACACAGTTCAATTTTTGTGTGCAAATTTGGTAAATGCTAACAAGTATATAGTTTTGTGGTAAAATCGATTTTAGTGATGCAGTTATATATGCAGGTGTCTATTGCACTAATTACTCTGCAAAATTCTTAAATTACAAATGGTACACTGAACATAAAACATTGCTGTGATAAACAGTTTATTCTATGTTTGACGTCTTATTTCAACTTCACATAATAGTCTGTCGGCCGTCATGGTCTGGTTCGTCACCCGCATTCGAATTACGTCACTTGGAAAACCCCGACACGTCCATAGTTTGGGCCAACATTATGACAGACTAAAGTTCAGCAAGCTAGCTTTTTGGAACTCGAATCTGGTAGGATTACTTTTGAAACATTGTTCTGTGTTTTCCAAATGCTTCATAGTTTGTCTGCAATTTTTGACAATGGATCAAATCAGATATAGCAAACCAGTAGAAAAAGCAAATCAGATCGTGATAAAACAGTATGATAAAAACGTTAACGATCTTTCCAGCTGCAGTGGTTGAAGGATTTCTGGGTTAAAGGCAGACTACACAGATCGTTGTCACATCACTGTCAATGAAGAACAACAAAGGAGCACAGTTATATTAGATTGCAGTGCTTTATTACCATATATTACAAATATTTTTACTTGGACAAGTGACATTTGCTTGCGGACAAGTACATTTTTGTAATGAACTTGTCCGTGGACAAGTGAATAATTTTGATATTTTCACACCCCTGGAAAGTTTGGTTAAGATTGGATGAAATAATAAAGCCTGTATGTTGGAAAAAGGCATGTTTGCACTTTTTTGCATGAAAAAGGAGCAATAACTCTAGTGTTACTGGTGTGATCTGGCCCAATAACCATCCTGTCTGAGATTTTATGGTCATACACAAACTGCAAGTTTGGTTAAGTTCGATAAAAAGCGAAGTCTCCAACGTGAGAACTAAACAAATTGTTTATGGCACACAGACGCCATACGAGGGACGACGCTGGAGAGGTTCCCTATACCGACAGCTCACGGAGCACTTCGTGCTCAGGTGAGCTAAATAAGAAAATCCTATTATGTTGAGAAATGACCCATTATCATGGCATTTAGTGGTGTGTTCCCCACCCACAACATTGGTTTCACTTCAATTTACATCAGTTAAACAGAAGGCTGTTTTGTTTTAACATTTTGCTTTTGAATATACATGCACACATTTATGTAAAATACTAATTTAAACAAACTTAGATTAGTCCATGCAAAATAAATTCACCAAAACATTCGGAAACGTTTGTTTTTATCATGCACGTGAAGATCCGGAAATAAAATACTTTTGTTTTCCGGCATCGGATTGAGCGTTTAAATGAAAGTCGGGTACCAACCTACAACATTGGAGAGACGTGCTTGATTGTCACTCGGCTGCAAACTGTTAACATGGGAGGGCCACTTAGATTTGATGGGAAAGTTGTGCTTGTCACTGGGGCTGGACAAGGTATTTTGTTGTAAAATTACTTCACCAACATGTAACTGAACTGTTCCAATCAGCATTTGGTTTCCAAATAAGCTATTTTAATTCAGTATATCACATTTTTCGAAAGGTCATAATTTAGTCTGTTCATATGTCAGTTTATTTTGCAGGTCATAGATCTATTTAAATAATATATTATTTTTAAATAAAAACTAACAATGCAATTATTCATATAATGAAATAAAATTGTACCGTTCTAATGTGTCACTTAATAAAATGATTTACTGCAAATTCGTTATTGTGCAGCACAATATTATAGATATGGACATACGGTTTTAGTATGTTATTTGAAGTTGATAGAATCAAAGTTCAGTGAAACATGTATCTCATAGTGTCATAAAGTAGAATTAGTTCATAATGGTTTCTTGTTGCAAGTTTTTACCAAAAGATGACTGCACTTTACTACGTATCATCTGTACAACATTTGCTAGCCAACTTTGGAAGACATTTAACGAGAGGTAACAGTGTGAAGCACGTTAATTAACACATAGGATGCTACCACAATATCAAATTAAAACAACTGATTTAATAAATTATCATACGTCTCAAAATTGACATTTTGCTTGAATATATTCAAGGTATTCAAATCAATGTTGGTAACTAATCAAATTATTTCAAAAGTATTCTTGGTTTTTATGGCTCCAATATTGATGATGATTTGTTATGCCAGGTTTAGGCCGCCAGTACGCTTTGCAGTTTGCAGAGAGAGGGGCAGCTGTAGTTGGTAAGTAAGGACTGGAGAAGAACATAATTTCTGTCATTTGCCAATATTATTTATAATAATAGCTTTTACATTCTGTAAATGCACTTGCTGTATAAGTTACATTATATTTGAGGCGCGTCATGGGAAAACCGGACTTAATGCATGTGCGTAAAGTGTCGTCCTGGATCAGCCTGTGCAGTCCGCAGCCTGATCCAGGACGACACTTTCCGCTTTTATGGTGTTTTCTGTCTCAAAAAGTCTCTTCTAAACATAAATCCACTGTAGGCAGAAAGTGCCATTTTGGATTAGCCTGTGCAGACTGCATAGGCCAATCCGGGACGACACTTTACGCACATGCGTTAAGACCGGTTTTCCCACGACGCACCTCATAATTATTATTTCCTTAATTTCTGATCCCCAATCAGATATCGAAGAGAGAAAGTATGGGTACCACAGTAATTCTTTTAATAGAGATAGTCTGCAAAAATACATAGACAATTGAAAGGTGGATCTAATCCATGTAATTATTTGTTAGTTCAGTTGAGTTTATTCCAAACTAAGGACTTGAATTTAAACTGTTCACGACACACAGTCATTTGATAATCATATTTTCAGTAAATGATCTTGGAGGCAGCTTTAAAGGTGAAGGTCAAAGTACACGAGCCGCTGACAAAGTTGTAGATGAGATTCTTGCCAAAGGTGGCAAAGCAGTCGCCAACTATGGTCAGTTTTTAAGTAGCCAAATACTTGTCAAACAAGTTATTGTATTATTATGATGGAATCTGTACCTTTTATTAGTTCAATGTTTATATTAAAAATGCTAAACTTAATACATGTATGTATGTTTTATTATGTAAAGATTAATCCCAAAGTAGTTCTTCTAAGTTTCACTTAAGTGTGGCATGTCCTAATGTAATGTATCAACAAGAATGCAGGGTATTATATAAGTCAATGTTTTTAGTATGTGTTAAGTGTTACGATATGTCATATCTTCAGATTCTGTGGAGTTCGGAGAAAAACTTGTTGAGACTGCCATTAAGGAGTTTGGAAGAATTGGTGAGTGGGTCACATACCTTAATTACTCCTCATGTTGGGACACTTAAAAATAATATTTTTTTTTTGCTGTCCCCATTTTTGGAAGCAGAAAAAACAATCAGCCCTTAATGTGTCCCAATATTTAGATTGGAATCATCAATTGAGGTCCAAACCCATTATTTGTAAGGTTCAATTGCATACTGGGTGTGTATATTAAGCCCAGTAAAACAAGCAGATCACAGTGGCTATAGGGCTATAAATCTTTGCCCCAGGGAGTAATTAAATGACGCGCCGACAAGTGGCCCACATTGATAGTGTCAGCTGTCATGAGGTACCTATATATGGAATAACCACATGCGCATTCACAACTTTAACAGTTTGCTAATACATTGCAATTTATTGGTGCCAGTAAAATAACAGTAAGATGGTGATTTGAAATTGGCGACTTAACAGTAATTTACACTAAATTTTGTATTTGGAAAACATTGTCCCGAATTTAGAAACAAGAAAAATTCTAATTTTCGAAGTGTCCCAAAATTAATCATTTTGTCGTGTTTTAAGGGTGTCCCAACATATAGAGTAATTACGGTATTTAAAGGAGCCATTTATATGTATCAGAAAAATCAATAACCGCATGATGATGCAATAATGTAAACAAATTTAACTAATTACATTGGTTATAACGGTATGAGTAAGCCACTGAATTTGGAGTTAGTTTGTTTATTGTAGATAAAATTGTAAGTTTACCTATTCTTGTGGTATCACATTGTTGTTTTTGTATTACAGACATTGTGATTAACAATGCGGGTATCCTAAGGGACAAGTCCTTTGCCCGCATCAGTGACCTTGACTGGGGTAGGTTCTTACAACATGCATGGTATTATGTATTCATGGTAAATAGTGGTACCTATACAGTAAAATGTTCTTTAGATGTGGTTAAAAAACAAATAGAGCTGATATTCAGATGCTTTTGAAATGGTTCCGATGAAATTGTTCATAAATTTTCCTTATAATTATTTCTGTCACTGAACAAAATTTCTGATATTATAGTACAGTCTTTGATTGGTAACCATGGGCATATGTACAGTACAATTACACTGATTGAAATAAATTGCATGAAACCCCAAACTGCACGATATTTCAGACTTGATTCACAAGGTGCACCTTCGTGGCTCATTCTCAGTTAGTCGTGCAGCATGGCCACATATGAGGAAAAACAACTTTGGAAGGTACACATTGAAACCGGTTAATCAAAAGTAGTGTTTAAGATTCTACTGTTTTTATAATTCTTTTTTATTTTTTGGTGGTCAGTTTCAGTTAGGCTAACATAACCTGCCAAAAACTCCCTCTGTATTATGTTTGAGGCATGTCGTGGGAAAACCGGGCTTAATGCAAATGCTTAAAGTGTCGTCCCGGATCAGACTATTATTATCCGGGTGACACTTTCTGCCTACAGTGGATTTATGTTTAGAAGAGACTTTCTTGAAACAGCAGATACCATAAAATCGGAAAGTGTCATCACAGGTCAGCCTCTGCGGACTGCACAGGCTGATCTGGGTCAATACTTTACGCACATGCATTAAGCCCGGTTTTCCCACTACAGGCTTCATATATAGACAACAGAATGGAAATAACTGTATACGGCAACACATTAAGTCAATTAAATGGTCTTGTTTCTCGTATCATAACTCAGTAGAGAAAACTGTGATAAAAACACTACCATTTAAATGTACATGTTTTTTATTGTTGTTATTGTAAAATATAGTTTTAATGTTTGCAATTACATTTATATTCTAACATGATACTCACTAATTTTTCTATAGAAAAAGAACAAAATTATCATTGTTGAACTACCCAATAAACAACTCAAAAAGAAGTTCCAATTCTGGGCCTAGTATAGTAAAAAGTAGTTCCAATTAAAATTGCAAAAATGTATGTCAAATCATGTTAGAATTTAAATAATTTTCGCATTATCATTGTTTATCGGCCAATAAACAACTCTTTGTTGTTCTGATGTGTGGCTATTATACAAATCGTACTAACACCCTCATGGTTTAATTCCTAGGCATCAGAACTCCAAGTTGTTGTTTATTGGCTTATAAACAACGATATATCAAAAATTATTTCTTAAATAACAGACCCTATCGAGATTATTTTATGAAGTTACATTGTATAATCTGTCCAATGAAATAGTGTTACAAGGTAAATGTTGTTGGGTGGCAGTGTTTTTCAAGCATTTGTTGCTTATCAGTTTACTGGCCACGGGGGCTGATAATTTTCCACAATTTACTGGCCATATTGCTGGTCACCATATATTTTGTAAATGTATGACAAAGTAGATTAAAAAAACAACACTTCAGAACATGAGAACAAAATCTAATAGTGCTGAAGATATTTCTTGACCTCAAATATTTTTAGCAACAATGTCTGAGGTCTTATGGTCTTTTGAGTGGACTTCATTATACATGTATATTGTGTTGGCTATTTTCGCATTACCGATTCATTTCCATTCACTCTGCTGGAATACAATGTGACTGAACTGGCAAAATCTCCTATTACCTGTACCTCACTTGTCTAATTATGACAATGCTGTTTGCCATTTGTCTGTACTGTACAATAATTATTCACGCATAGTGAATGCTGGCGATAGTTCACATGTCCGTACATGCACTGGGACAAGCTGGGCAATACAGACAAATGATTTCACCGCCCCAGAATGTGCTGCTTGTATTTTAAGTTTCTTTTTCAGGATCATCATGACAACGAGTGTTGCGGGCATTTTTGGAAACTTTGGCCAAGCCAACTACAGTGCAGGTACAAGGGCTGGGCTATTTTGCTCTAGTACCTATTGTCCACTTAAACATGAAATTGTCAAGATCAGGGGTGTAACTTGGGTAGAAAAAAATGTATAGGTACAATAGGCGGAATCTACAAAATGACCCTGTAAGCCATAATTTGGGCCAGGAGTTTTAATACTCATATGTGGCTACAAACAACTAACTTCAGCTAAACCCCGATTCTACCAAATAATTGTAAAATAAGTGTGTGTTTCATGAAATTTATTTCATATTGACGTAATCGACTCGTTAATCAATGAAGTATCAACACAGCCAAGAAAGATCCTCTCACCGCTATCCCCCCTCTTGTTTTTATTGCATTTTTGGCATATTTAAATTTTTAATCTCTTGAAAAAATTGTATAGGCATGTGCCTATAGTGCCTAAAGGAAGCTACGCCCCTGAAGATTGTATTCATTGCAGAAATTACCAATATAAAAGCACTTTAACGTGTTTCAAACAGTTTAAGATTACAGTATAGACTGGTTCAGTATGTAAATATTTTACCCTCTTTATCATTAGAAACACCGAAAGGTTTCCATTAATATTTATCAATTGGTAGCATTGACTTTTTTCCCGTAATAAGATACCATCACAAGTCTAGGACCTTGCAAAGAGCAGGGGTGTATCATCATTCAAAACTAAAACTAAATAAATTAATTATACGAGTCCCACGTTGGGCGCCAAATGTAACCAAGCTGAAAAAATCCCAAGCCACAATGGGAATCGAACCGGGGACCTCCCGGTTCCTAGGCAAACGCCTACCGCGTCGCTATAAAAGCTAGCTCATATAGCAAGGTAGTATAAGTGTCCCTTATACATCACCCTAGTACATACTCTCCCTCCATTTACGAAATTCTTCCACGAATTTCCTTCTGCCTTGACATCTGTGGGATGTTGTACAGACCACAGTGGGTTATTTACGTTGGGCGCAAATGTAACCCAGCTGAAAAAATCCCAAGCCACAATGGGAATCGAACCCGGGACCTCCCGGTTCCTAGGCAATGCTCTACCTCATCGCTATAAAAGCTAGCTCATATAGCAAGGCAGTATAAGTGTCCCTTATACATCACCCTACTACATACTGTCCCTCCATTTATGAAATTCTTCCACGAATTACCTTCTGCCTTGACATCTGTGGGATGTCGTACATACCACAGTGGGTTATTTACGTTGGGCGCTAATGTAACCCAGCTGAAAAATCCCAAGCCACAATGGGAATCGAACCCGGGACCTCCCGGTTCCTAGGCAAACGCTCTACCGCGTCGCTATAAAAGCTAGCTCATATAGCAAGGCAGTATAAGTGTATCTTATACATCACCCTACTACATACTGAACGAACGACAGTCATATTATTTCATAGAAAATGTATTTCTTTGTATTTAGCCTTATCATCATTTAATGCACTATTACAGCCAAGCTGGGGCTTGTTGGCCTGAGCAACACACTGTCAATCGAAGGCAAGAAGTACAACATCACTTGCAACGCCATTGCCCCGACAGCTGGCTCCCGCCTCACAGAGACTGTCATGCCTCCAGGTGAGTGTGGCATATAGGAGAATCAATTTATTAAAACCAATATTGTACTGTTTGGAACAAAATAGTTTTCATATATACTGGTACATGCATATATGTATAAAATAAGTACATAACTGTTACTGTAATGATTTAGCAGTAAAAAGTTAATGTTTCCAAAATTTATTTTGTATTTTTCATTTCATAGGCAGTACTTTGTAACTAAAAATTTTTATTAAAAAAGTGTATACCTTCAAAGTTATATTTATCTTTAAAATAAGATTGCTTTTTCAATATGAACTCAAATTTAATGAGTACTAGTATTGTTATTGCAATGTTTGTCATGGATTTTACACCACATCATACATTTCATTCAAGAGAAGCTGATATGGATGGAAATCTAATTTGAATTAACAGATATGGTAGCAGCCCTGAAGCCCGAGTATGTAGCCCCACTACTGCTGTACCTGTGCCATGAGAACACCCAGGATACTGGGGGGTTGTTTGAGGTTGGAGCTGGATGGATCGCCAAATGTATGTTTCAGAATATGGGGCAGTCCTAATACATATAGAGAGTTTACTTTTACATCTGTATTTTTTATTTGATTAGATTGAATTTGATATGTATGTGTTGCATATTTATTTGAATGCATAAACAAATTTGTTACAATGAATTGTAAGGCCTGACATGTACATTGCATTTGTCATTCAAAATCAACTACAGCTGAACTTCATTATCTCGAAGTCTCAAGGAGCTCCCTAAGTCTCAAGGAGCTCCCTAAGTCTCAAGGAGCTCCCTAAGTCTCAAGGAGCTCCCTAAGTCTCAAGGAGCTCCTAAGTCTCAAGGAGCTCCCTAAGTCTCAAGGAGCTCCCTAAGTCTCAAGGAGCTCCCTAAGTCTCAAGGAGCTCCCTAAGTCTCAAGGAGCTCCCTAAGTCTCAAGGAGCTCCCTAAGTCTCCAGGAGCTCCCTAAGTCTCAAGGAGCTCCTAAGTCTCAAGGAGCTCCCTAAGTCTCAAGGAGCTCCCTAATGACCTTGAAATATCCAATGTTCAAGATATACAAATAGAGACTTTTAGAAGTATTAAGTCTAAATGTTCAATGAATCATAATATAAAATTGTGATATTGTGTATCACACTGTACAATAAACCACTGATGGAGCATTCATTTAAAATTAAAATATACACATGTACTCTCTTAAATGTGAGTTAAGATGTTTGACAAAAAACCACTTCGACATAACCAAACATTCGAGTTAAAGCCTATTTATGTTTTATACTGGTTAACTAAGAAGAAAAGAATTTGAGAATTATTTTTATGCCCCCAGCATCTAGATGCTGGAGGCATATAGTGATCGTCCTGTCTGTCCGTCCAAGGTTAAGTAGATTTTACTGTTTCGTCTAGCAACAACACTGCTTACTACAACACTTGGATACTTGCACAGTTGTTGCTTATGACCATTCCCTATCCACCCATATCACCCAACCTCACTTTGACCTTGACCTAATTTAGACTTATAATAATTCAAAAGTGTCATTTTTTGGTTAACTAGCTTTACTGTTTCGTCAAGCACCAACACCGCTTACTACAACACTTGAATATTTACACAGTTGTTACTTATGACCATTTCCAATTCACCCATATTACCACACTTTGACCTTGACCTAATTTGCGCTTAGAATAATTCAAATGGACTGTTTCTTGGTTAACTAGATTTTACCATTTTGTCTAGCACCAACACCGCTTGCTACAACACTTGGATACTTACACAGTTGTTGCTTATGACCATCCCCAATCCACCCATATCACCCAACTTCACATTGACCTTGACCTAATTTGGACTATGAAATGGGCTACCCAGCACCAACTGGGGGCATGTGTGTTTATCAAACACAGAATCTTGTTCTACTTTGACATGTCCAGAAGTTTGACGTAGGCAACTTTGAGATAACAAATTGTGTGATGGGTACGTATAATAGCAAATTTATAGACTCTCAGAGAGCTATCATCGTTATTGTGGGGGATTGAACGTCCTGACCTTTTTCACAATTCTCTGATTTTGTGAGAGTTTGTATTGTGTGTACTGTATTCCAGTGCGCTGGCAGAGGACAATAGGTGCCGTGTGCAGGACAGCCACCACTCCCATGACCCCTGAGTCTGGTGGGTAACATTCTCTCTGTGAAAGTTTCATTATCAACTTGCACTTAGCCTGCACATATTCTGAGCTATCTGTAAAAAGCAAATACTATACATTTTGGTCCTATATTTATACAAATTGCATGCTCACAATATATGGGGATATTTAATAATCCAGTGTGCAAGTGAGAGATACAAGTAAAGTGGCAAATTCTGTTAGAACATAATTTCTTTTTTTTTACCCGTTGTGTCTTTTCTGTACCAGTTCGAGACCAATGGGAAAAGATCACAGATTTTTCGGAGGCCATTCACCCTACGTCTGCTGCGGAGACGACCCACTACCTGACAGGGGTGCTGGGAGAGCTGGATGGGGGTCTGGGAGGTGACGGCAAGTCTGCGATTACCAGATCATCATCATCGTCAGGGACCAATAATGGCATTGATATTGTAAGTGGCGACATACCCAATTGACTTAATGTTTTGAGCATGAAAATTGAATTTTATAAGTGTGTTCCTGAAAAATTCAAATTTTCACAATAAAGACCATGAAAGCAAGACTGGCTGGCTGAAAGGTCATCAGAACATAACCTTTAACTGATTGTCTCCAGATTGTATTGCATAGTGTATTTTAGGAGCTGATTTTAATAAGAGTGAGTCATGTGTAAATTGAAATGATCAGGAAGCCAGTGTGTGAAGGTCACATGTATGACAAAAGCAACAGTGACTGGTCTTTTTTTGTAGGAGGTTGCCATGGCTGCCAATATTAAGCCAACAGAGTATGTGTACACGCCAAAGGAAGCCATCCTGTATGCTCTGTCTGGTAGGTTGTTAGCTTCTTCAGTATACCATAGTTTGTCTGGTTTTCATCCACCTGAAATGTATCTAATCAAGAAAAATATTTAGCCGAACTAAACTTTATGTTACTCTGCTAACTTTAATTATTAAAATACTGGCCTGCACCTGTATGTTTTTATTGTGCCGAACATTGCAAAAAAGCATTGATGTTTTATGGTTGGAAATGACCCTCCCCTTAATTATGCCCCTTATCAAAGATGGAGGTGTATATTAGTTTGCTCATGTCGATCGGTCGGTCTGTCAGTCGGTAGAACACGTTCATTTTTCCAACAGTTTTCATCCAATCTTCACTAAACTTCATGAAAAGGTTTTTGGGCATAATATCTAGGTCAAGTTTGATTATCAGCCAAATCGCTCCAGGAATTGTGGAGTTATGGCACTTGAATCACCTAAACTTGGCCTTTTTAGCAGTTTCCACTCTGTGAGTCCAACAGTTTTTATACGATCTTCACCGAACTCATGAAAATGTTTGTGGGCCTAATATCTTGGCTAAGTTTAAAATTAAGTCAAATCGCCCCAGGAAATTTGGAGTTATCCAAAATGAGCCTTTTTAGCAGTTTCGGCTTTTTAAGTCCAACAGTTTTTATCTGGTCTTCACCAAACTTGATGAAAATCTTTGTGGCATATCTGGGTCAAGTTTGATAATCAACCAAATTGTCCCAGGAACTGCAGAGTCATGACCCTTGATTTATCTAAAATTAGCCTTTTTAGGAGTTTTCAGTATCGAACAGTTTTCAACCAATCATCACCAAACTTAATATTTTAAAGATTGCTTCTAACCTAGAGAGGGCATACCTGTTCTACAAAAAGCTCTTGTTCCAAATAAAAATGGATGTATATGCCTTTAAACAATTTTCAACTGTTCTCCACTTCAGTTGGCTACACGACAAAGGATGCAGATTATCTGAAGTTTCTTTACGAGGGAGCTGAGGATTTCAGCGTGGTTCCCAGCTTTGCCATTATTGCGTCCCAAAACAGTAATGCTGGCATCTTCACTGGTGGAATTCCAGGCATGAACATTGACGTCACAAAGGTGAGTTTTGTCTGAATTTAGGACAAATATTGATGTAAAAGGATCCTGATCAGCGAATGCGCCAATGTTCAGCGAAATTGAGAAAATAAAAACTGGGGGTACATGTATTTGCCTTGGTTTGTGAATGTAATTGCTTTGTTTTCTAAATTCTTTTTAGTACATATGGATGTCATATGCAAGAAATAGTTGGCACAGAAAATTTCATGAATGAAAGAAAACGCTATACTTTTCAAATACATGCAAGTTATTGTCGAAATGCTTGTCAGATCAATGACAACTTTCAAGTTTCAATATATTTTTCTCAATAAATAGCCTAGTTTTAAAAAATTAGTTTCATTGGACTTTGGCGCATTCGCTGATCAAGAGCAGGTACTATGGTGTGATCAGTATTGTGGGAAACTACAGGTAGAATATCAATTTTTCTGCTGCTAGACATTTAAGTATTTGTAGTGATTGTACATTGTCACTGTTATTAGAAAGTGATATAAGATTTAGATTATTAAAATTTTAGAAGAAATCTTTCCTGAGATATGCCTACAAATACTATGCTATATAAATGTTATCTATCGGTATTCATAAGTATTCTTTAAATGTGTTTATATCAAGAAAATGTAACTGAAGCTTATAGGTAATTAATATTTGGGTATAAAATGTAAATATGTTAGGATTTCTCTCAACTCTTTCAGATTCTGCATGGAGAGCAGTATATGGAGCTGTACAAGCCGTTTGCTGCCAGTGGTAAATTGACCTCCCAGGCCCGCGTTGCGGACATTGTGGATAAGGGTGTTGGAGCACTGATAGTTGTAGATGGTATGGAGAATGTGTTTCTTTAAACCGGTTTCAACCCCCAATGTTTTGGAATGACTGTTTCAAGGAGATGACCACAAGTTTTAATCATTTAATGTTTTGTGTTGTGCATTGTACTGTGTTGTATTTGCAATTGGTCACTTGCCCCAAATACATATAAAGAACCTGAGAATGTTAACAAGGGTTCCTGTTCTACTGATGTTTCTAGGGTTTTATTTATCTTATATTTTTGCATTGTGGTTTCTTTACCATTGTACATGTAGTTTAATTATGCCTCCCTTCGAAGAAGTGGGGGTATATTGCTTTGCACCTGTCCGTCGGTCGGTCGGATGGTCGGTCTGTCAGTAGACCATTTTGTTTCCGCACGATATCTTACAACGCTTTGACCTCCGATCATTTAAGTCGGAATGCTGGTTACTTGGGAGGAAAGGAAGACGCCTATTGATTTTGAGGTCAACAGGTCAAAGGTCAAGGTCACAGGGGCTTGTAACATGAAATTCGTTTCCACACGATGTCTAGAGAACGCTTTGACCTACGATCATTTAAGTTGGTATGCTGGTCACTTGGGAGGAAGGAAGACGCCTGTCAATTTTGAGGTCAACAGGTAACATGAAAACTGTTTCGACTCTAGAACATTTCGTTTCCGCATGATAAGTAGAATACGCTTTGTCGTACGATCATCCAAGCTGGTATGCTGGTTACTCTGGAGGAAAGGAAGACGCCTATCAATTTTGAGGTCAACAGGTCAAAGGTCAAGGTCACAGGGGCTTGTAACATTTCCACTTAATAACAGATGAACCATTGGTACATGGTCCTCAAACTATATAGGTACAATGGTCAGTTTGAGTAGATGACCTATTACATAGTGATAATTACTGAATACTTGGGTCGAGTCATCAAATTTGATAGGAAGACTGCTCTTGCAGAGAAGACAAGGTAGCGGTTAACATGTCTCTGCTTAGATTTTTCAGAAACAGTACACTTCTGTGATGAACACAGGCTGCAAGTTGGGGGGTATACATGTTTTACAAACATCTCTTGTTTCATCTTCCTATGATTGCAGTCCATGAAATGATGCTCGAGTCTGCCTGCCAGTAATTTTTCCTTTTCTTACTGAATGAAAAGTTCTTTTGATATGTGTGGAAGGATCTTTAACCATTGATAACAAATAAAATAATGTAGTTTTGTAGGTCAGGAATATACAAGAATGTCACAATTTGTAATTTGGCCTGTATGGAGTACAATCTTTTTTCAGTAATAACATAAACAAAGACATCAACACATTTTATATTGCATTAATCTTAACACTCATCGCAGTTCCTGTCTATGTGTTCCTAATTTGCTTTACTTACATTCATAATTGGTTCAGTTGCAGTGGTAGTGACCTGGGGTTAGGCGCTATCATTTTCAATATGTTGCAGTGGAGACATTCGATGAAAACAAGGAGAAGGTTGCGTTCAACCAGTCAGCCATCATGGTCGTGGGTGCCGGGGGCTTCGAAGGGGCCAAGTCCTCCAAGGTGCTCAAGCCGATGATGAGACCTCCCAATCGAGCCCCTGATGCGAGTATTGCTGAGAAAACCAGTGTTGATCAGGTATTGCTGCATTTCCTGAGCACTGTTATAGTACTTGATACTTTTGCATGTTTCGCTCCTGGCCTAGGGTTCTTTTGGTTTTATAGTAAATACTGTAAAGCTGTACACAATTGATGTAGTGGTATTTACATTCTGTAACTGTATAAACCAATTAAATAAAACATGTTTTGTTATTGTTATGTTAAAGCTAAATGCTGGTTAGATTCTAAATGGATGATCAGACTTATTGAATGCTTGAGATTCTAATGTTAAACTATACAAATGGTGACATGGACAGAAAAAACAATCATTTAAAATCAACATTATATGTGTTTCTTACAATAATCATTGTTTCATGCAAAATTAACATTGTTTCAAGATATTAAAGTTTATGGAACATCATAAAGAAATGGCTTTCAACAGCTTGTAAATGTAAGTATTGTAATGGTTACAGGCTGCGCTTTACCGGTTGACTGGAGATCGAAATCCACTGCACATTGATCCAAGCTTTGCTGCCATGGGAGGTATGTCTAGCATGTTCATCCTCAAAAACATTCTATAACATGTGGTGCCTAAAATGAATTGTACTCGTATTGTTGATCCAGTGCAATTTTGTTAAAATCTGGTATGATTTACTGTACATGAAACTTTCTTTCTGTCTATAGTGTGTTGATCTTTTTGTAGCTTATTCTGATGTAATGAATTCTGATACATATATATGTTTTTGGTGTGTGCGTGTGTGCATATATGCATGTGTATTAAATAGACTTATCACAATCCAGAATAAATTAGGGAAAACCATAGGCTATGGTGTTGTTATTATCTGAGCACTTGAATCAGTTTTGCAATAAAAGATGTTGACCACATACACATACTTAAAATCATGTTATAATGTAGTATGTGTATAGAAATGTTGGTATGCCTTTAAAGAAAGAGAATATGCATGCAGACCATTAATTTGGTGATAAGTTCATGGATAAGTTGTCACAATATAATACAGTAGAACTTAGTCAGTAACTGTAAAAGTGTGCTGTTTCTCTTAGTCAATAACTAGCATTAAAACATTTAAATAACTTGCAATTTTCTGTTTACAAACCAGACTGTGTACTTATTGGCAGGGTTTAAGCAGCCAATCCTTCATGGTATGTGCAGTTTCGGCTTTGCCACCCGTCATGTTCTTAAGACCTATGCTGGCAACGATGTGTCCAAAATAAAAGCAATCAAGGTGAGTTTATTCAAGAAACCAAGAAGGCTATTTGATCTTTGGCTGAAAGAAAACAACTAAAAACTATGTGCTTTTCAGCTTACTGCTGACTATAACAAACTACATAATGTGTAATTAAGTGAATATATCTGATTCGACGCATCTTGTTTTTTTTATTAAATACATATAAATGATTCAAATGGGTTAAGTCATTGTTGATGAAAAAAGGAACATAATGTTTGAAGTATTTGTATTTTTTCCAGGTACGTTTTTCAAAGCCCGTGTTACCGGGGGAAACCATTCAGACTGACATGTGGAAGGAAGGCAGCCGCGTGTACTTTCAGTGCAAAGTAAGTTGGTTGTCAAGACACGATAAAGATGCTGCTTACTTATCAAATGGAACAGAACAGAATATGTCACAAACATGTATGTGCAAAAATTACATGGATCTGTTAGTACATGTAGTATCATGTGGCAGTCATTGTGACCTTATTATATTTGAAACACAAATATTATATTGATATACATTGCATCTGTCACATCTGTTAATCTGCCTTATAATCTGCTTCGGGTTGAACTTTAGGTTGAGAATGGTATAAAATTGTATTACTAACAAGGTTCTGTAACCCTATGCAATGTGAATTTCAATGCCATCTTTTCTTGAGACATATTAAGTGCATACATTCACGTATTTCCAATACGTACATTTACGAAATATGCAATCCATGTTCCAGGTAGCAGAGACTGGAGTGGTTGTCCTCACAGGGGCTTATGTGGACTTGTATGAAGAAGCAGGCACAGGGCAAGATACTGCACAGGTAAAGTGACTAAAATGATGTGTAGAAACTTATTGGGCCGTGCCAGTTTGCTAAACGTAACCTTGCATTTTCATGCACTTCCTTTATTTGGGATCAATTTTGACACTTGATCCCATAAATGGGGCCATGTGAAGCTCCCGATCAGGCATTAGGAGTTTGTTCAACATATCATTTGAGTTTCATGCACTTGCGTCATCAATTTTTACACACATACTTATCACCTTTCATTTCTCCAGAAAGCACGACACCCTGGCTGAATCATCATGCACATACTGTTTTTTATTCTGTACTTAGTCTGACAATATATACTACTAGTTTGAAAGAAGTATACTTACAACATACTTCTTTTAATCCGACTATATAAAACAGTTTGCTTTAAGTATTTTCTTCGCTGAAACTGCTGACCATGAATGCTCCCTGGAAATCGTTTTTGTTTGATCCATGTGGAATAATAGGGGACAAAATGAACACTTAAACACTCTTTAAAAAATGCTGCTTTAACGTTTTTTGGTACTTCGGCAGTAAAGTTGATTTGATTGTCATAAATATCTACTTTTAGAATCTTCTCAGACACACCTTGCAACATTTGAATATATATGGAAGCTAGTGGCCTTTTCTATTATCCCGTTGTGTTTAATGCTTTCTCACGTGAAAAAACAACAACATTTCTTTCAAATTCTGAAAAAATACACATCACTTAGTTTCAGCAAATGTGGGCATAAAATGTTTGGTGGGCTGTTAGTATTGAGGTCCTCTTCTGTGTTGCTTGTTCAAAATTTGTATTCTTAAGCAGAATTCAGCCAATCTTAACCAAAATTTGTGTACCTAAGATTGTGCGTATGTTTGATAATGGGCTGACACTTAAACCGGAGTTATCTTTTCCTGATCAGCTTATTGAATACATGATACGATGGCGTATTGACAATACTAGTTTTCTTGAGTTTTCATTTAATTTATACCACTTGGCACTTACTGACTCTTAGTGGCGCCTTATTTATTTATTAATTTATTGATATTCAATGTCTTATAAGTATCAAAGCACTACCATGTTACACAACAGATAAAGCAGATACAGAAATCTAGTTTAAAATGTTTTGGACCATTAAATACTGCTAAAATGACTAGAATTAGGTTTGTACTTATAGTAGCATACTTTGAATATTGCCCACGTATTAACAATACTTTTAGAATACGTGTTAAGAATAGATTGCTATGATTTATGGATGACCCATTAAGCCTTGTTTTTATAGTATAAACTCATAGGCCAAGTTTGATAATTCTAGTTTGAAATTTGTCAAAATTATGGGCATTTTTACTATTAAAAAAATTTAAGGGGGTGGAATGGCGGCGTCAACTTTTGATTTCCACTCTCTAACTTGAGAATCAATCTTCATACATAAATATCCTAAAGCAACACTTGGGGGGTTGGGTGGGGTCAAGGTCACTGTTACTAAAAACAGACAAAAAATCTTCTGCTATATAACTTGAGAAAGTTGGGACAAAGTCGAGGTCACTGTTTTGAAATTTAAAAAAAAATGCTTCCACTCAGTAATCCGAGAAAGAAATTAATTTTGTTTAATTGGCCCCTACTATACGGTTTGTTTGAGAAAACATGCCAGAAACTCTGACAAGCACAAGAAAAATCGAGCGCGCTGTCCTCCGACAGCTCTTGCAATATCACACAAACTTGTGAAAATACCTTTAATTCTTTTATTCTAGATCATACCATTACTGGATATTAATTATTTTTATAATTTATAAGACACTTTTGATGTTGTGTGTTTATCATGAATTAATCTTTACTAAAACAACGGCCTCCTGGATCTAATAAATTATACAAATATATTATTTAAATTTAATGCTCAGTTTGTTTTTTATTATTCTCTAAGGAACTGGTAACAAACTACCCAATATTCTTGTTCTAGAATAACCACACAGTTCAGCTTATCACATTATTTACCTCACTCTGACCATGATAAACATTCTAGATTGTGACATGTATGGGTAAAGGTTACACCGGAAGTGAAAGCTAGTATTGATTGTTGGGTGTATTGTGTGGTTAACAGGTTAGAACAACCCTTTTACATTGCTTGTGTATGTATTTAGATAATTTATGCTATAAGATGTTTGAAATTAGTGAATATAATTTATAATTTTCGTTACTGAGTATATCTTTTTTCCATTTCATGATTTTGGCTTTAGTAAGCCAGATTACGAAACTTTATTTTCGAACATGTTTGATGTTTCTACTCTAGATTGTAGTCACGTGGTCATGGGTCATATTTTGTGACTACATGTACATACAAGTGTCTGTGGTGAATCTATGACATTTCCACTTATTTTAAACTATACATTCGATAATTTAATGAAAAGGCTATAAAAATATATATATCATACTTCATAAAAACAATACGTTTATTCCTGCATTGTTCACTTCATTTATGATTATTAATACATGTTAATTATTGTAAACACTGAAACTTTGTTGACATACACAAGACTAAGATCCTGATTGCAATTTGCATATCATAAAAGCATTACTAAAATCAAAATCTTGATCTGAAGTTTCAAATTATATTTCCTTTAAACTGAAAATCCCAAATGATTCTTTTTTCTGGGATTTCTGTTACTACATTATTTATAGTATTCAATGACTTTGATCATACCACCTAATTCCAAACAATTAAATACTCCATATAAACACAGAACAACATATTTTACATTTTCTAAAAGAATCAAATATAATTTTATATTAAAATCTGGTTCATTAGACGGCAGCCCTCATCAGACTTAATTGTCAATCCAGCCAGTGGGACTCATCAGTTATTTATGCTTAACATCCCTAGGAATTTAACATGTATGTCATACACATTAGAAATGGACTATTCTTGCATGTTGATGATACTCTTTTCCAGTCCTCTGGTGGCAACATGGCTTTGAAGAGTGAGGCAATTTTCAATGAGATGATTGAGCAGTTAAAAAATCGCAAGGGAGTTGCAAAGAAAATCAATGCTGTCTTTGGATGGGAAATCACAAAGGATGGAAAGACAGTTGCAGAATGGAGTAAGCTAGCATCCAATTTGGGTCATTTTTATCTCAAATTGACAACAATTATTTAGAGTTATTGTCAGAAATAACATTTTTTTAAACTAAATATGTTTACCGCATGTATTATTTATTGAAACAATATTGTTAGTTCGGCCTTGTACCATTGTCGGACCCCAAGTTCGCTAAAATGCTTTTTGATTGATAGGTAATATAGTAATAATGGAATATATACCGTGGGTTACGACAATAACCTAGTACATGTAGCTAATGTCTGGTTGCACCGTTTGCTATCGATGACAATCAATACAGGGTACAACAATAAGTGATGAATGTATGTTTTGCTTAAAAAGTGGTTTGATGATGATGATGTCAGGGTTGGCACGAATCACCTGCCCCCGGGTTTTCCCATCACTTAATATGTAGTTTTAATATAAATATAAATGCACAGTAAACTTATTTCATAAAGACAATGACTTATTTTTAGTTTTGCAGTTCCAATATATGCACAGTTACAGTATTTTTTAAGTGCTGACACATATCTTTTTGGTTCGTTCATTCATTTTTCAATGGCAACACTTATAGTGAAATATTTGCTATGTTGTTAACTTGTTTGTAAAATGATACCGCTTGATAATGAAATATGTCTACAATTATTCATCCTTCTTCATAGTCTTGTGTTGAACTGTTATTTACTGTCTGAACTTTTTATTTTAACAATAAATCTTAGGAAGGCGTTTCTGGATAATAATGCCGGCCAGGTCAATATTATTATATTCTGATATTGGGCTATACCGGGGATTATTGAACCAATCACTTTGATTTCCTATTTTCAATACTTACTTTCTTTTTAGCTCACCTGAGCACGGAGTGCTTGGTGAGCTATTGGTATAGAGGATCTCTCCAGCGTCGTCCGTATGCCGTAAATAATTTGGACTGTTATCGCGATAAAGACTACACTTGCACAGTTTGTGTAAGACCATACAATCTCGGATAGGATTGCTATTGGGTCAGATCACACCAGTAACACCAGTTATTGCCCCTTATTCATGCAAAAAAGTGCAAAAATTATTTTCTTTTCCAACGTATAGACTTTATTTTCCATCCAATCTTAACCAAATTTTCACAGTTTGTGTATGACCATCAGATCTCAGCAGGTGCCAAACATAGGCGAGATCGTGTTTCAAACACCAGATTTATTTCTCTTTGTTTATTGAAAAAATATACAAACATGGACATTATTCAAGATAGAGACTTCATTTTTCATCCAATCATCACCAGTCTTACACAGTTTTTCTATTATCATGAGATTACAGTTGAAGTTGAATATAAGGGAGATCGGACCAGAAACACCCGTTGAAATTGCCATTTGTTTGTAAAAAAGAAATGCAAAAATGGACATTATTCAGGATAGAGAGTCAGATTTCATTCAATCTTCATCAATCTTTAACAGTTTTTCTATGACCATAAAATTAAAGGTGCAGTCGAATACAAGCAAGATCGGACCAGAAACACCCTGGTTATAACCCTTTGTTTTTGAAAAAAATATGCAAAAAACGGACATTATTCAGGATAGAGACTTCATTTTTAGCTCGACTATTCAAAGAGCTTTCCTACTAACCCCGGCGTCGGCGTCCGCGTCTGAATTTGGTTAAAGTTTTTATTCAAAAGTCTTGTAACTTTAAACTACATAAGGTATTCACTTGAAACTTGGAATATACTTTTGTCATCAACTCCAGTATCAAGGGCAACATTCCGTATAACTCTGTTTTGTATTTTGATAGAGTTATGCCACTTTTTCACATAGATATTCTGGTTAAAGTTTATATACCGAAGTTTTGTAACTTCAAAACTCTATAAGTTATTCTCTTGAAACTTGTCATCAACTCCACTGTCAGGGGCAACATTCCCCATAAGTCTGTTTTGTATTTTGACAGATTTATGCCCCTTTTTCACTGAGATTTTCTGGTTAAAGTTTATATTCAAAAGTTTTGTAACTTCAAAACTACATAAGCTATTCACTTGAAACTTGGAACTAACCTTAGTCATCTACTCTAGTATCAGGGGCAACATTACCCATAACTTTGTTTTGTATTTTGACAGAGTTAGCCCACTTTTTACATAAACTTTGTGGTTAAAGGTTTTGTTCCAAAAATGTATAAACTATACAAGGCTTCACTTAAAAATATTGTATTTTTACAAATGTATGCCTCTGTCACTATCCAAAATATGTACCAACTGAATTACTTCGAATAGTCGAGCGCGCCGTCCTCTGACAGCTCTTGTTCATCCAATCTTCACCAATCGTGTACGGTTCGTCTAAGAACGTAACACTACAGGTGAAATCGAATAAAAGCATGATCGGACCAGAAAAACCAGAGTTATCGCCCCTTGTGTTTGGAAAAAAAAAACATCAAAAAGTTATCAATGATTGGCTTGCACACACGATTTTTGATTCAGTGTTGACCAAACTTGTACAGTTTGCACATGACCATAAAAATGATTGATAAAATTTGATTTCCTACAGTTGCAATACTTGCATGAAGTTATTTGTACATGCAACATTGATGTCTTCAGAGCCTGCATTAACACCATTTATCATCATTGGACAGACAATTATAAAAGAAAAATTAAAACTTTACCTTATAGCACAGCCATCGCAATTATCGCATTGCAACTAGTTTTCCAAAACTGTTTGCGAAAAAGACATCAAAATCTACTGTTTCTGCATTTTCCATAATTGTCAATGACTAAATGAAAAGGGTCAGGTAAGAATATGGAGAAAAATTATTCGAGAACCATTAGCAAAAAACGCACATCCACTACCCAATTCATACTTTAGTTAGACCATTGCACAAACCGATGTTTTAATTAAATCAAAATTGATCCTATTCCCCTCTGCGTATTGTCACAACAGTATGGTCTTCATCTGTACCAGTTCTCAGGTGAGCGCTGAGAGCCATCAATTCATGGCCCTCTTGTTTTCACTTTCATTTAGCAAGATTAATAATGGTAAAGCAATAAAAATAAGTTTTTTTATACTGATGGACTATTGACAGCAGTAATTAGTTACTTAAGGTGCAAAGTAATGTTTTCACGGTTTGGCCCTAATTGACATGGGCCTTTGCCTGGCCACTCCCTGTTATAGATCGAATGTTTATTTAAGGCGACCAGTTGAATTGTTTGTTGAGCAATTGCATCTGTAAATTTAATCAGTGCTTGTGTTTGTTTAAGAGGGTGTACATATTGTGGGTGGGTCATTTATAAATGATATCACAATATTGTGCCATTATTCTCAATACAGCATGTGTCTGCAAGGAGATCTTGTTGCAACATGACATCTACTAATATATTGTATAACATGCAAACAAATAAAGATGATATAATTGATAACTAGAGATCATAGTGAATGACAAGTAAATGACCTATGATAACTTCAACTTTACATTAACTTTAAATTATATTTCTTCTTCAGCTGCGGACATGAAGACAGGTGAGGGCTCCATCTACCAAGGGGCGCCCAAGAGTGGCAAGGCTGACTGCACCATCGTCATCTCCGATGACAACTTAGTTGACCTAGTAACTGGAAAGCTTAATGGACAACAGGTGGGTAGCAACTTCTTAGTTTCATAAATCTGCTGTATGAGATTTGCCTGGTTATGACAGGTTAACAACTATCAATAACAAGCGGATGGGCCTAAAATGTAATTGTATTACAATAGGTCATACAAAGAACATTTATCATCTTATATCTGATATATTTAATAAAAATAGCAATGTCTGTGATACAAAAAGAGGAATGTAACGCACAATTTACCTGTAAAATATGAAATTCTGAGTGTAGTATTGTGTTACACCGAGTATGTTTTGCCAGACACACATATATTTGTTGCACATTCCCCATGAGGTTTCCGTTTGTCTGAGAGAGAAAGCATGGCTATCAAAATCCGGTATATACCAATTACAATTAATTTCAGGCCTTCATGGCTGGCAAGATGAAGTTGAAAGGAAACATTATGCTGGCTCAGAAGTTAGGAGAATTATTCAAAGACCAAGCCAAGTTGTAGATCACACACCTTCCATGCGAACTGTGCTTCAAATGTGATATGATTTTTAAATGGAAGGAATGCATACGGAACAGTATGAGTAGTGTGTTCACGATTTAATAAAATCAGCTTCATGAAATCATCTTGATTTTTGTTTACATACTTATATGTATCATTGTATTTACTGTTGTTCATATAGACATGAAATCTTGTGATCAGTATGAATGTTGAAAAAACAAACACTTAAATTATAAATAAGACTGTATTAAATAGATATTGTCAATACAAATCAAAATATGACAACACCATAGGCACATAACTGCCGGGTACACATACATAATTGGTTATCAGTTATGTACATGGACTGTATGTATTGTTTGCATTACGCATTGAGACATCATACATGATTATACAACCATGGAATTCTTAATGATCATGAGATTATAAATAATTAAATTGTTAGCATACACTATGTAATATACATGTACCAATAAAGCAAATTATATACTATTGTATAACTGTAGTCTGTTTTATTACTTATAAAACATTATTGTTATTTTGAAGCACTGTTGCTGTTTTATGACATTAAAATCATCTCAAGTCTGATATTGCTGTATTATTCGCTGTACGGCAATGTACCATCAAAGCGAACAAGGCATTGTGTGTGGGAAAAATTAATATGAAAAAGGATAGGTGATTTTACAGTAAAACGTTTGCTTTATCATTGCTCGAATACTGAATAGATTATGCTGATTTGTGAATACATCCCATAAAGTAATACATGATTGATTAAGTGTTCTTGAGCAAGTTATAGCCTTCTTAACATTTGACAAACATTACTCGGAACAGAAATTGAAACAAGAGGGCTGTAAGGTCCTAGGTCGCTCACCTGAGGGGCTAAGCAAGTTGCATGTTGTTTGGGAAAATGTTGGCCTCTAGAGTGTTTTCAAGCTTTTTCTTCAATTTGCCTTAGTGACCTAGTTTTTAACACCACATGACCCAGTTTCGAACTCCTCCAAGATATTATTGGAAGGCGGGGTTTAGTAGAGTGTACCCAAGGACCATTTCTGTGAAATAAGTTTGATATCCAGCATGCGGTTTCTGACAAGAAGATTTCTACATAGCGTATAAAGAAAAACTGCCCGCCCCCTGACGGCCATGTTTTTAGCGAATCAAAACGATTTGAAGGAATAAGGTAGGTAGTTCGTCCAGGAATATTTATATTAAATTATTTCGAAATCCAGCATGAGGTTACAGACAAAAAGATTTCAATATAGCCATATATAATCAAAACTGCCCCGTCCCCTTGTGGCCATGTTTTTTCAACGGAGCGGAACCATTTTCGAACAGAGATATCATAAAAACAAATGTTCTTCGCACGTTTCATGTCGATTGGGCAAAAATGTGGCCTCTTGAGTGTTTATAAGCTTTTCTTCAATTTGACCTAGTGGCCTTGTTTTTGACTCCACCCGACCAGTTTCGAACACGTCCGAGATAGTATTGCAACTAATGCTCTGGACAAGTTTGAAAAAGAGTGTGCAAAAATGTGGTCACAATGTAAATGTTGACGACAAACAACACACGACTCGGAAGAGATTTTTTTTTACAAATCAAAATGATTTGAATGGATTTGGTATTGTCACCCTAGGACCATTTCTGTGAAATTAATTTGAAATCCAGAAAGCGATTTCGGACAATTATATTTTTAAAGTTTTTATATACTAATATAAGAAAACCTGCCCCGCCCTTGCAGCAATCTTCTTTAGTGAATCAAAATTATTTTAAGGAATTTGGTAGATGGTCACTCAAGGACCATTACTATCAAATTATTTCGAAATGAAGCAAGTGGTTACAGACACGATTTTTAAAGTTTTCAGTATAACCATACCAGGAAAACTGCCTCGCCCTCTGGTGGCCATGTTTTTCAAAGGAGCGGAACCATTTTCAAACTCACCGAGATATCATAAGAGCAAATGTTCTGAGCAAGTTTTATGTTGGCATCTGGAGTGTTCACATGCTTTTTCTTCAATTGGACCTAGTTGGACCTTGTTTTTGAAACCACCTGGCTGAGTTCCGAACTCGTCCGAGCTGTCATGGGCATGTTTTATTTAAGATTGGCCAATAAATGCGGTAGTGTTCACAATGCAAAAATGTTCACGAAGGAAGACGAACGACGGACAAAAAAAGGCGATCACAAAAGCTCCATGAACACGTTGTGCTCAGGTGGGCTTAAAAACGGCAATGCTTATACGTGTAACTGATTTCTTTGTAACGTTTCCTGCCCCTTTAGAATGTTCTACACAAATGAAACATTTAGAAACATCATGTCGTTTTGTTGAAATGAAACATCATGTCGTTTTGTTAAAATTCGATCGTACACGCATTAAAACCAGTCAGAATAAAACAAACTGAAACGCAAATGCGAAAATTATAGAAAAATGTATATGAATAAAAAAAAAATAACCTGAATGTAAACAATAATAATAACGATTGATCGCCAAGTCCGAACATCTATACATATATTTCCCAAAGGCTATTTATAGTGCACGAGCACACGAGGAATTCGTGGTCATATATAAAGCGGGAAGGGGCGGGGATTGTCAATATATAAGGTAATTGAACTGACAAAGAAAGACATGGCCCTATATGTACACGTTGATTGGCATGCGAATAACAAATACCACGAAAATATTAATAAATATAAATGCTCATAGCGAAGAAAAACTGTTGGCAAGTCAAAGAAAGAAAAGCAAGGCGGAAATAAACGCCAACTATTTTAATAAAAAGGAAACACTTGTTTGAATGAAAAAAATGTCATTTTACACAAGAAAATGTGAACTAATATTATACGTAGTGCCATGTGATACAGTTCAATTAAAAAACAGAGTACTTCTCCTAACTGTATGTGCCTGTCATTTCTGCTTCTACTTCAACAATAAGCATACGGCATTCGCATCATAATTAAAATTTTATATTAAAATTTTTATTAACTACACACATAACTAAAGGGTTTATTATTTTATAAAAACTTTGTATATCACGATATACTCTATCCAAAGCCCACTTGAATAAGGAAAGGCACAACGATCAGCTAAATCAAAACACTGCTGAGACGTGGTCAAATGGTCAAATATCTACACGTGCTGTCAATGCTACGTGCAGAATAATCGCCATGCTTCAGGCTATTTCTCCTCGATTGTCAATACCGATCGCGATTTGACGAAATCGTTTCCGGGTTGATATTTAATATATCAATACTATAACCTATGACAAATTAATTTGTTTTGAATCAAACGGTGAAAATGTGGACCTTTATAAATCAGTTGGTTTCGTGCTTGACTTCTGAATTTGTTTTAATTATCGTTGCTATTATTGTGATCTGGTACGTTATTTTTCCGCGTACCTTTGAATCTACCACCAGGACCAAAACTACTGATATTTATTGGCAATTCTCTGTTTTTCTATCGTCTCGCTGCGGAAAATACAAAAATACGCGATGTTTTGACGGCTATGTGGTCAAAATATGGGGACATATATATATAACAGATGCAAAAACCAGGTACGTGTACATTCAAGGATTTGACGCCATTCACGAGGTACAAATGAACCGTCGTGATATTTCCAGTAACCGGGAAACGTGGCTTCATCCAAACGATGTTGCAAAGAAAAAGAAATCTTGTCTATTCTGAAATAACAAATTTAACGAAAATGGTTTAAAATGCGTATAAATGTAGGATGCATTATGGGTCAAATAAACGTGCAAATGTTCATTGTTAAGATATTTATATTAATATGGCATCGTGATTTTTTTAAATAACTTAATTACTTATATAATATTTCTCGGAATAGTCGCATGATATGTTTCTTCAAAAGGGAAGGAAAATTAATAGTTCTGTTAAGTAATTATGTCAAGAGTATCCGTAACAACAGACCTAGCTTACAATCCAATACAAACGGATTTCGATATAAAGTAAAATATCAATTTAATCAACTGGCATATTCTATAGATTGCAAAACGTAAGTCTGAAATGGGTGTCTTATTTGATCACTAGGATAATAACTGGAAATCATTGTAGACATAACATGGATGAATGGTCCTGAATGGGCGTGCATGCGGAAATTTGTGATACGGAATTGCCGAGCTTTGGAGTTGAGAAAGCAACTCGAGCAAGATGTCGTTCTTGAGGTCGACCATGCAATCGAGTGACAAGTTTGCTATATAAAAAAAATGCTCAGATGGTAAATAGTGTTGTTTTCATATTAGTGTTTATATTAAGCATGTTTGTTTCTCAGATTCGAAGGTCAAACCAGGAACAAGAAAGCATTCATCTGACACTTATGTCAGCTAAGGGAAGATAATGAACCCGTCAAAGTGTTTCCGGAATGGCTTAGGAAACTGATTGACACAAAAGTAATATGTCTTGCATTGTGTACACACCGATCAAAATTTAAGACAAAATCAACGTAAGGCGTAAAAAAATGTGATGTTTGTTTCAGGTTGCATGCACAGGTAGGGATTTATTTATTAGTATCATTTATTTTTTTTGGTAAATGGTCAACTTGAAGATTCTAAAACTGAATGTATTTTCAAAACATGTCGGAAATATAATAAACATTGTTTTAAATCGGTTTGTATATCACGATATACTCTATCCAAAGCCCACTTGAATAAGGAAAGGCACAACGATCAGCTAAATCAAAACACTGCTGAGACGTGGTCAAATGGTCAAATATCTACACGTGCTGTCAATGCTACGTGCAGAATAATCGCCATGCTTCAGGCTATTTCTCCTCGATTGTCAATACCGATCGCGATTTGACGAAATCGTTTCCGGGTTGATATTTAATATATCAATACTATAACCTATGACAAATTAATTTGTTTTGAATCAAACGGTGAAAATGTGGACCTTTATAAATCAGTTGGTTTCGTGCTTGACTTCTGAATTTGTTTTAATTATCGTTGCTATTATTGTGATCTGGTACGTTATTTTTCCGCGTACCTTTGAATCTACCACCAGGACCAAAACTACTGATATTTATTGGCAATTCTCTGTTTTTCTATCGTCTCGCTGCGGAAAATACAAAAATACGCGATGTTTTGACGGCTATGTGGTCAAAATATGGGGACATATATATATAACAGATGCAAAAACCAGGTACGTGTACATTCAAGGATTTGACGCCATTCACGAGGTACAAATGAACCGTCGTGATATTTCCAGTAACCGGGAAACGTGGCTTCATCCAAACGATGTTGCAAAGAAAAAGAAATCTTGTCTATTCTGAAATAACAAATTTAACGAAAATGGTTTAAAATGCGTATAAATGTAGGATGCATTATGGGTCAAATAAACGTGCAAATGTTCATTGTTAAGATATTTATATTAATATGGCATCGTGATTCTTTTTAATTAACTTAATTACTTATATAATATTTCTCGGAATAGTCGCATGATATGTTTCTTCAAAAGGGAAGGAAAATTAATAGTTCTGTTAAATAATTATGTCAAGAGTATCCGTAACAACAGACCTAGCTTACAATCCAATACAAACGGATTTCGATATAAAGTAAAATATCAATTTAATCAACTGGCATATTCTATAGATTGCAAAACGTAAGTCTGAAATGGGTGTCTTATTTGATCACTAGGATAATAACTGGAAATCATTGTAGACATAACATGGATGAATGGTCCTGAATGGGCGTGCATGCGGAAGTTTGTGATACGGAATTGCTGAGCTTTGGGGTTGAGAAAGCAACTCGAGCAAGATGTCGTTCTTGAGGTCGACCATGCAATCGAGTGACAAGTTTGCTATATAAAAAAAATGCTCAGATGGTAAATAGTGTTGTTTTCATATTAGTGTTTATATTAAGCATGTTTGTTTCTCAGATTCGAAGGTCAAACCAGGAACAAGAAAGCATTCATCTGACACTTATGTCAGCTAAGGGAAGATAATGAACCCGTCAAAGTGTTTGCGGAATGGCTTAGGAAACTGATTGACACAAAAGTAATATGTCTTGCATTGTGTACACACCGATCAAAATTTAAGACAAAATCAACGTTAGGCGTAAAAAAATGTGATGTTTGTTTCAGGTTGCATGCCCAGGTAGGGATTTATTTATTAGTATCATTTATTTTTTTTGGTAAATGGTCAACTTGAAGATTCTAAAACTGAATGTATTTTCAAAACATGTCGGAAATAATATAAACATTGTTTTAAATCGGATGATATCAAAACAAAACACTTATTTATCAAAAAATCATTTAATTATTGAAAAAGTAAATAAAACAAAAATATTACTCACACTCAATAAAATGTTTTAGGGTCGGGGCGTTTTTTGAGGGTAGGTCAAGTTACCCGAAACAAACACATTGTTTATGCCTTATAGGCTCACTTGTATTTTATCTGAATTTGCACTAGGAACGAAGATGTTATTATTATTGCGAACTATAAGTAGTGCGCTTAGGAAAAAATCGTTCGTCATAACTCAGATGATATGCGTACGTTCGCCCATTGTATTATCGGGAATTAAACTACTTATACGACCGGTTCACCCATACATTGTACTTTCAAATCGGTTCATTCGACCACGTACTGGCCAATGGTAAATTTGATAAAAGCAAACAATCCTGTAAAATGTTAAGCACACTATATTGTATTTCTATCCTTCCGGCATCTCAAGTTTTATTGATAAAATTCTTTTATTTTTGTACTATATGTTTTATTTTCTGAACAATATTTGCCACTTTACCGTTGTGTATATGTGTATAAAATGTGTTGCTAGTGAACCGTCTTAGTATTTATATAATAATAAAACTTATAGAAAATAACTATCAGTGACCGTTGACATCAGAGCAGAACAGATCACAACAGAAACAATAAATATCTTTAAAAAAGATATTCGGCGTCTATCGTAAGTTTGAAAATAAGGAATGTCTATTGAACTTACTATATATAAATATTCAAAACTGATATGTAACTTGTGGATTTTCACTTATAATTTACGTATCTATGGCATTAAAACTAGATCGGAACGGCACACACTACACACATACTAAATCATACTATACCCTTTAAGAACGTTATATAATCTTATGGTACTTTTGAAACATTTAAAATAAATATATGTGCTCTTCAGTTTATTAAGGATTCTTAAATAGGTGTAGCTGAAAAATATTTTAGACTTAAACATACACAACTCATTGTCATATTCATACAGAATACTACAAACAGGGGCGTCACAAAAATGGTGAAAAATACATACATATACAATTGTAATCTATGTAATATTTATATAAAAATTAACAAATTCGTGTGAGAATGTCAGGATGGTTTGAGAAGGCTCATTTAAATCAAGGAATAAATAATTAAAAAAAAACATGAAATAAAATAGTTGTAATCTATATTGAATAATTATCAGCACTTTATTTAAAAGATTTTATACAATAATTTGCAATGCGTACTAATACAGATTACAGATGTTACTCTCTTTTTTTTCATGAAAAACAAAGCTTTTTTTCTCACCTTTTTTTCAGGGCTTCGAATCGTTTCAACGACATCAAAAATAGATTAAATTGTCAACGACTATATCAAAGAACACACAGAATTACTAGCATCTAAATATTCTCAAACCAAGAACGTCGAAACTCTGGTGGACATATACTTGAAAGCACTTCACGAAGGCACAGAACTTGGATCTAATTCAGGTAATTGCTTGCGAAACAAACATTTTGGAGTGTTCGACAGGAAGCCCAGAAGGACCGGAAGCTCTAGACTTCTGGCTCTACTGGCCCACTTCAAGCCTACATTTTAGATCAGCTGCATCACGTAAGCAATGTTAAACAGGGCCGTAAGGCAAGGCTACATACCAATTATAAAAGGGCTACCAGTAGATCTTTTTTCGACATAGGTGTCTAAGATCACTTGTTAAAGATATTTCTTATTTAGTTCAAGAAGTTTTTTTTCCTATGTAAAGTCCATAAAACAAATTTTGGAGCCCCGGTGAAGTAACTTTTAAGCCAAGGGGCACTATTTTATTTTGTATATGAATATAAGGTAATGCTTCATACCAAATTATTCTGGATTACCTTCCGCTGTCACTACGTACGGCCGGGTACCAGTACCAGACTACATACCAAATATCAAAGGCCTAGTTCCTGTAATTTTAGGCAAGACGATTTTTAGGGTTTTTTCCTATTAAAGCCTGTATATACTCGTATAATATAACGAGCAACGGGCCGGGACCATTTTTAGTCAAGGGGCAACTTTTAAACAATATTATAGAGGGCCATAAGGTGATGCTACATGTCAAATATCAAAGCTGCAGGTCCTGCAGTTTCAGACAAGAATAATTTTAATGGTTTTTCGTACTCAAGTCAATAACAAGAATTTTAGCCCAAGAGCAACATGTTTAGCTCCACTGGCCGAAGTCCAGCGAGCTTATGCCATGGCGGTTCGTCCGTCGTGCGTGCGTCCGTGCGTATGTAAATTTTTTCTTTAAACGACATCTCCGAAAGAGTGGACTTAGATGAAATTTAACGTAAATTTTCCTACGGTGGTCTTCAGCCAAAGTTGCTCAAATGGTTCCGGTCCACTGCACAAGATGGCCGCCAGAGCTATAAATAGAACAATCTTAAAACGACAACTCCTCCTAAACCCCTGGGTATATTTTCAAACAATTTCACAGAAATGTTCCTTTGGTGGTCCTCTACCAAAGTTACTCAAATGGTTCCGCTCCGTTGAAAAACATGGACGCCAGGACGCGGGGATTTGTTTCCTTATATGGTTATACTTTGAAGATCTTCATGTAAGAAACCACTGGTTGGATTTCGAAATAATTTCACATAAATGTTCCTTAGGTGGTTCTCTACGAAAATACTTATACAATTAATTTGATTCGTTAAAACAACATGGCCACTAGAAGGCGGGGCCTTTTTTTCCTTATATACCATATCAGGAATTTGTGGTGGGTTGCATTTGTGGTGGGTTAGGTGGGGTCAAGGTCACTGTTACTAAAAACAGAAAAAAATCTTCTGCTTTATAACTTGAGAACAAATTGAAAATTTTTAAGAACATTCAATTTATAGACACTGTATAACGAGACATTGCATGAGATTGCATATGGGGTTAGTTGGGTCAAGGTCAAGGTCACTGTTTTGAAAATTAGAAACATGCTTTGTTTAATTGGCCCCTACTGTTTTGATTTTTAGAAACATGCTTTGTTTAATAGGCCCCTACTATACGATTTGTTTTAGAAAACATGCCAGAAACCCTGACAAGCACAAGAAAAATCGAGCGCGCTTTCGTCCGACAGCTCGAAAATACCTTTAATTCTTTTATTCTGCATCATACCATAACCGGATATTAATTTGTATTATTATAATTTATAAGACACTTTTAATGCTATGTGTTTATAATGAATTAATTTTTACTGAAACAACGGCCTCCTGGATCTAATAAATTATACACATATATTATTTAAATTTAATGCTCAGTTTGTTTTTGATTATTCTCTAAGGAACTGGTAACAAACTACCCTATATTCTTGTTTTAGAGTAACCACACAGTTCAGCAACCTCCGCGCAGAGATTTGACTGGTTCCGAGCATAGCTCTAATCAAATCCCTGCCGTCATTACAAACCACGTGATTATGATCGATTTAAATCTTCTAGATATTATTTATGGTTTTAATTAGTTATTTTCTTTTTCTCTTTTCATTATTGACTGCAAACGATATATAAAAAGTCCAATTATGTAGAAAATTGCACTGAGTTGCATTAAATAAGTAAACGTAACAGACACGTAATCCTTCCAGATCTGGAAGTATTTAACTTGAGATGGCAGTGGTTACCGTTAACCGATAGGGGAGGTAACCGCTGCGAGGAGTTTGACAGTGCAGCTTATTATATTATTTACCGCACTCTGACCATGATAAACATTCTAGATTGTGACATGTATGGGTAAAGGTTAAACCGGAAGCAAAAGCTAGTATTGATTGTTGGGTGTATTGTGAGGTTAACAGGTTAGAACAATTTTGTTACATTGCTTTTGTATGTATTTAGATAATTTATGCTTTTAGATGTTTTAAATAAGTGAATATAATTTATAATTTTCGTTATTGAGTATGTCGTTTTCCATTTCATGAATTTCAATTTGGCATTAGTAGGTCAGATTACGATTCTTCATTTTCTAACACGTTTGATGATTTCCACTAGTCACGTGGTCATGGGTCATATTTTGTGACAATTTGTGACCTGTGCTGCAAAAATGGGTCCTATGGATGAACAATAACTTTTTCAGTTTTTTACATTTCATTTAGTACTATCTTCAAGAAATAAAACACTGACAAAATTATGCTTCTATCATTTTTATTTATGGAGATACTGCCAGAAACGTAATACCACCGTTTAATACAAAATGTCATATTTCGTGCAAAAATAAGAACAAAAAGTACACTTTATATAACTTATATTGATATACAAACAATACACAATGACAACACTATTATCAAAGACTATACTACAGTTGTATAAAATTAATAATTATTTTTCATTTTGTCCTCACATTGTTACAAAAAAAATGTTTCAAAACACAGTTTCCATGGTAACCAAATTAGAAAATTAGTTATTTAAATTAAAAACTGAGTGCACATTACCAATTTCAATTAATTTTCCCACAATCTTTGTGAACACATAGTATTTGCATATTAGTATCTTATTTAGAAGCTTATAAAAGTACATTGTTTGTGATAATTGCACTGGCATGAAATATCTTTACAAACCTGTTGGAATCAATTTACTTGTATGTAGTTTTAATAATAATAAACTGTGTTACTTATATGAAATCCATAATATTTGTTTATATCGGCCAATATACTTCTTTTTAATATGCACACTACAGCGGACGCATAAAAGATTCATTTCATCGAATGCACACATTGTTCAATACAGTAACTGTCCCCATAGCAACAGTATTTTAGATGCTAATGGGGCAGTATAACAAACATACATTCAATAATGATTTAAGTAATGCATGTCACATGAAGTAATGCATGTCAAATGTGTTTATAAAAACAACCTTTATAGTTTTAGCACGCACACTAGTATTGTTTAATTGAATATCAAACACATGAACAAAATTAACATTATAATTTTGTGTTACTTACATCCTTAAACGGTATGTTAAAAAGATCAAACAAAAAGTTACTAGTATCATTTATTCAAACTTAACAACACTAGAACAATTACCCATAACATACTACTTAAACATTTTAGTTTGTAAGAAAAAAAGGTAAATAATTATTCATCGTTACAAATAATGTAATAGAGTATAATAAGATACTGGTACATGTACTGGGCCAGTATTCAAACATTTCCTAAGGGAAATCTTAAATAGTACTTATGTGTTAAACATGTGTTAATTTTTTCTGTGTACTTATGTGTTAACATGTCTTAATTATTTCTGTTTACAAAATCGTAAAATACTAAACACCTAAGCAATTTTTTGCTAGTTTAAAACATTTAAATATAAAAAGACTTCTTAATAAAACCTCCAGACTTGAAGAATTTTGCGATTTAAAAAAACTAAAGTTTTCCCTATAGAGCTTTGTGAATAGAGCCCTGGTCAAATTAACACGAATTTTAGAGCTTTTGTTGAGATTTACAGTTATGGAAAAACGCATTCCTTTTGTCCAGTTATGATCAAACATTATTGAATGTGCACACATTAAAACAAACATTCAACACATTCATTTTTGTCTTTGATGATCCCATTTAGGAACTAGATGTAATTGGCAGGTTAGCAACAGTTGTATGACAAAACTGTCAGATTTCATCATGGAGATACCACTGCCTTTCTGAAGACAAACAGTGAAACCTGGTCCAGATATTTGGTTCGCCATTGCATCAGACTGAAGGTTGACACCTGGCCTCCCCACATTTTACTTTTGCCTCGGAACCATCAGTAAACTTTCAACACGAAGTGCATCTACATTCTACTGAAGAAACCAGATGTGGCATATTATGGTCATACCGGCACGACTTCATGACTGTTGTGGCTGTGTCCTGTATAAATAGTACAGTACAAGTACTGGTATTCTTTTGTAAACAATAATCCCTCATGATTTTTTTAAATTATAGGTCATACATTTAAACTTAATATAATATAATTTAATTGTCATTCATTAACTATCAAGTCCTTTATAGATGTGTTTTTAAATTAAAATGTACATATAGTAGGGATTTCTTATGGCATTCATCATCAGATTAATCACTCAAGCTCGGTATGGTTTCTGTAATTTGGTGACCTGATCATCCAATATCATGTGGAATAATACTCGGTTCATAGTTCATAATACCTGCATGGTTACAGCATCCATATGTCGCTATTTGTTTTCCCACAGCCAAAAATACCAGTCACTTGATAACTTGGAGTGGCCTGAGTATTCAATCCCCTAGTATATTCCTTCAAAATATAAATTTAAGCAATTTTAAGATAGAGTATCCAACAAATGAAGATATTCTGTTAAATACATTAGGCTTTGGGACTGTTTTTTAAACAATGTGGAAAATGTGCACATTTTCCATGGTAATAAATTAAATCATCGAAGTGTCAAAGAAAATAACATGTGAATTGTATATGAATTATGTATAACTATAAGCATTTTAAGGCAGAATACTGACCAGTCAATTTTTTCCACACAGCATAGACCAGGACAGTATTATGTTTATTCTGTCCATCACAGTCGTTGCAGTGGAATTGAGCATCTCTCACACCAAGTCCATAGTATTTAAGGTAGTGGCGGAGGAAGCTGATAGCTGGGTGGGCCCATTTTCCTGGCGCTAAGCCTTCATATGCAAGATAAAACACTTGCTTCTCTAAAAAACAAATAAAACAAATATAGTTTTTGCTGTTGCATCACAGATACCCTCTTTCTGGTGGATTCAGCCAACCTAACAGTTTTCTGAACAGTTCATTTATAACCTAATTTCTAAACACAGCACTTATCAACATTCTGTACACATTCCACCAGAAGTTTTGACAAATATATTTGATGACAAAATTGCAACAAAACAAAATATTAACAAGTTCCATTTTATTTTTTTTAAAGTTTCGGTACTCATGTTATGATTAAATACTATTTCAAGTAGTAAAACTCCTGCAGACATGTGTATTGTTTGATATTTTGGTTGGTAAAATGACCTTACAGTTACAAAGCAATGAGGCGGGTCAATCAGGCCATGCCTTAAATTCATTCAATGCTCTTAAAAAACAATCGGCCTATGATATATGAAACAGTGCAACAGTCTGGGCTTCTTAGGGTACCGGCTATGAGCCAGCCGATCAGAATTCACAAACCATTAGAAACGTCTAGAAGAATACAACTTGCTTTTTTCAAAGTTTGTTTATGCAGTAAAGTTTCTTTACCAATTGTTATTGTTAATACTAAAAATTAGAAATTTTTATTGGTTTCAATGACTATGGTTAAAATTACTCATTCAAAAACATAATTTTTAAGTGCGATCAATGCGCAGGCATGAGTTAGTGTATATGAAAACAATGCAAAACACATTAATAATGTCTTGAAGACTTCCATTAACATTTAATGGCATAATTGTGTTCGCATTTTAGAAATAAAAAGTAAAGCCTTTGCAAAATTTTCTTATCAAAACTAGTACACTTATAATATGTATGTGAGTTTTTAACGTTATTTTTATTAAGAAATTACAATTTGAAATTGCCGCCACTTGAATATCAGCACTGTTGTGATATTGTGTTACAAAACAGTAACATTTATTGATTTCACGATATTTTAGGGATAAACAGATTAAGTTTGTTACTAATGACATTTTCTATCGAAGCACTGCATATTAATGACAAGCACGCTTAATTAAACAAGGAAATAATTGGAGAAAATCGTGTAGAAATTTTAATCTCGTTTTTTTCTCGATAACGTCGTTAACGCCACAGGACAAATTTTCGCTGACCGCATCACATATGTACATACCAGTGTCTGTGGTGAATCTATGACATTTCCACGTATTTTAAACTATACATTTGATAATTTAATGAAAAGGCAATACACATATATATATATATCAGGCTTTATAAAAACAATACGTTTACTGTATTCCTGTATTATCCACTTTATTTATGATTATTAATACATGTTTATTATTTAAAACACTGAAAATGTGTTGACTTAAACAAGACTAAGATCGTGATTGCAGTTGCCATATCATAAAAGCATAACTAAAAGTTCATTTGTTCAAAATTTTGATCTGAAGTTTCTGAAAATCCCAAATGATTCTTTTCCTGGGATTTATGTTACTACATTATTTAAAGTATTCAATGACTTTGATTATACCACCTAATTTCAAATATTTACACAGATCAACATATTTTATATTTTCTAAAAGAATCAAATATAATTTCATATTAAGGTATTAGCACTCTAATGAACTTCGTGCAATATCGCCTTATTTCGTACACATCCGTCACTCCGAAAGTTTTCCGAGTATGCACGGAAAACTACGAATATTCGATAAATATCGCTATGAAATACTAAATGTAGGCCCCGCAATTCAAATAAAATCAAAACAAACATGGCCGACACCGTACGTGACAGGTTGGGTCGTTTTAAGAAAAGCAAATTGCCATCTCTAAAGAGAAAGATTGATAGAAGTGTTTATGTTGAACATAATTATGTGACTGGAGTTAATGATAAAAGTCAACTATTGGACGACAGTGTTGTTAATTATAAAGAAAACGATTCGTGGAAATACGGTCGCCGGGTCGTCGAATTTCAAACGCTGCTTGAAAATTTGGCCCACTGTAAAGAATGTCGTTTAGGGCCTGTGCCACTTACAAAATATAATCTTGTTGGTGAGCAGAAAAAAGGATTAAGTGGATTTTTGTTTGTTCGATGTCAAAATGGTGACTGCAGCCATGTGAACCGGGTATCGTACGGCAAAACCCATCATGTAAAAAAGAGAGGAATGCCTTGTTTTGATATCAACACAAAGCTCGGAACAGGCAAGTACATGGATGATGCAATATTTTTTTCAAGTATAACACAGTTTCAGCATTCTTAATGGGAGTAAAGTAGATCTTGAATGAAAAGTGCACCCTGTCAGTGATTTTTTACTATATAATCAGGCTTATATTTGCTGTCATTTTTTAAAAGAATAGATACCATGTAAGAAAAAGGTTGTGTTGTAAATGCGTGGAAATCAAGGACAGCATGTTTTAATTTGTATAACCAAGTGACGTTGTTTCCCTCAAACAAACATTGAAAGTATCTTATGTCCCTTATACTATTCTGAAAATGATATGCCAAGGAGCACTACTTGTGTGATCTTATAAATAATGTATTGTGATTATCCAAATTAAAATTTATACATATTTATCATCTTTTCAGCAATGATCGACAACATTGGTGGTCCAGGAAGGGTAAACAACTTTTTGTCCACACTGAATGTTCCAACCATTAGTAACCCGAACTTAAAGAAAATGGAAATACGCGCGGGTAGGACCATTCAACAAGTGTCAACTATCTCCTCATCAGACGCTGCCAGACAGGCATATCAGATGGAAATGAAGTAGGTATTTCACTGATTAATGTAATTTTTAATGTAGAACCCATGTTTTAACTATTTAATAAAATGTAAACGTTAATAGTCAGTTTCCTATCCAGTAGGGATAATATTTGGTATTAAAATTTGGATGAAAAATGTATGTATGCGTTTAAGCTTAATTATTAATATAGTTGCAAATTGTGCATCATATAAAGTACTAGTAATGAAAAATGGTGTTATCTTTTCAGTGATATCGCTGTGCAGGAAGAAAATGAGAGCCGACAGATTATGGAAGATGTTGACGAAGATCTTGGAGTATGTGCAATTCCAGATGCCTCGCCTCATACCAAGTATGCTCATGCATTTTCTATATACAATAATTGATTTTCTTTGTTTAGGCTTTTTATAGCTAAGTAAGCGATTGTAACTGCAGTTTTACTGTTTTGATATCAATTACTCATCATGCACACGTATACTGGGACATTCCATTCCTTGACAGGTAATTCTCAGAAATGTGTGGGCAGCTGAGATCAACTATCCCTTGCATAAATATATCTGTATGATTGACTAGCATTCCATGAAACAGTTAACTTATATTTGAAATAGTTTAAACACAACATCATGAGTACATGTTTGTATCAAATTCCAAATTTCTTTTTTTCAGAGAGGTTGTACTTGCATATAGAACAACATGTAATGATGGTGACAAATTGACAGATGTTGAAGATGATACCAACCCAAAGCATGAACACAGGTAAACAATTTTTTTATAAAGAAAAAAAATGTGTCTGTTTATATTAGGCATTAATGATAAACTAACTTAGATCACAATAAAATGTGCCTATTATAGCAGTGTTTGGTCTTATACAACTATGCTTTCAAGACAGAATTAACAAAATAACTGAACAAAAAAGTGAGAAAATATCTGTTACGCATGTGACTTTGCTGGCAAAGATATAATGATTTGTTTTTCTTAATGAAAAATGATATATAGTAAATTGTAGATGTCATTTCTTTCCAGGAAAAAGGCAATCATTAGAAAGCAAAGACTTAAGGAACCTGCCAAGGCAAGGAGGGAACTATCAGGGCAGTACCCGTGTAAAACTCGGAAAGGCATGTCAGTAGCTCTGGATACCGCATGGCAGAAACGGGGTTTTGACAGTCTAACATGTAAGTAAATTGTAACAAACACTTCATTTCAAGCAGTAAACTGTCACTGAAGCAAAAATATACATTTAATTTTATTCAAACATATAGGAATATGTATGTCTGTCTGACCGTCTGTCAGTTTATTTTTTAACTTATAATTTTTTTTTGGATATCAACTTCAAACTTCATGCATGAATAGTGTACACAAATAATTACAATAGCTGCATTATATATGCATTTATTTCCCCTTTTAAGTTGTCCTTTTTTTATTGTCCAAGTTGTCAGCGGTTATATTTAGTTCTCCTTTAGCCACAGTTCTAGTTTTATTATATAGTCGAATAATTTGTTTCAGCACACACATTCTTGATGTCCAAGCAAAAGTATGGAGGGAAGATAGTGAAGTCTGTCGTGTCTCATCGTATCTGTGGAACATGCCAGTGGTGGCGAAGAAACCGGAAAGGCCAGGCTGTTCGTGCACATGACTGTGTCCACAATCACTCTGGCAGTGCGCGTATGATGGAAAGTGTCAGTGGTGAGAAGGGACTCAAGGAGCTTATTGCAGAGGGCACGCCTGTTGAGATTTTAGAGGGTGATGGAGATAATACTTTAGTAGCTCGTGTGAAAAGGAATATGAATCTTACACTACAGAAACGTTTTGATAAAAATCATGTTGTGAAAAATGTCGGGAAAGAACTGTATTCCTTGCATCACTCCAAGAAAGTGAAAATCAGCAAGACAGTGATCGAACATTTACAGAAATGTCTTCGCTATGCTTTTGCAAAGAATGCTGGAAAAGCCAATGAACTCCGAAACAATCTAAATGCCATAATTCCACATCAGTTTGGTGATCATGGTTTGTGCGAAGGAGCTTTTTGTGGACATGTTAGAAATTCTCGTGAACAACAACGATATGAACACAAGAGTTTGCCATACAGAGTACCTCTAAAGGATGATGGTGAACTTAGGCCTGAGCTGAACCGTATTTTCCAGCGCCTTGCTAACAATGCTGAGCAGTATGCCAACCTTGGGTCCTCCCAGGCTTGTGAACACGCAAACAGAGAAGTAGCCCTCAGAGCTCCAAAATCACTGCATTATGGAAACTCTACATCACTGGATTACAGAGTCCATTCCACTGCAGCATTTGTCAATGAAGGGAGAGCCTATATCCCTAAGGTGACTGCACAACTTACCCCAAGTTTGTTTTTCCATTTTGCAAAGTTACTTGTTCATGCTGCAAACATTTTGCTTACAGAGTTGACATAAAATTTTGTGCACAGTTCATGTTTATAAATGCATTGTAACAATCATTCCATACAAAAGGCCACGGGTACTTTGACTTTTCGGGTAATAAATGCCAAAGTCTGGCAATTTTTCTTATATTTTATTTATAGTAACTGGTGTTAAATTACTGGCCTTTCATATGGAATGATTACACAGTTAGTCTTTTAGTTTCTATGTTTTTATTATTTGTTCTTGTTTATTCTTGTTACAGTCTGGATATATTTACGGAGTTTCTACGACAGTTCATGAAGATCCCAATATGTTATCATGCAGTATGTATATAAAGATAATCACTTCTAACATTTTCAGTATTTGAAATTGGACTTTTACAACTTAGTGATGTCTGTTTTAACAACCTATGATCTTTTTTAATTTTAAATACATATTCTTTCTTATAAAATGATAAAACGTTATGGAAAACTCATAAGAAGTCATGTATACAAACTAATTAAAAAATGTGTAAAACAGTTGTCATTTGTATGCTTATCAATGACGCTTTACTTAGAATTGTGCTCCTCATGATTTATTTTGTAAACAGGCTAATACAGCAGCAGGGTTGTCACCTGGATATCATACAGTCCGTTATGCAGACAAGTGTGCCAAGATGAGGAAAAGGGTCCAGGAGAAAATGAAACTACCATCCAGCAAACGCCGCAGACTGGTGATGAAACAGGAACGAGCAATCAATCGAGGTGCCCAGGAGACCTTAGAAGGAGTGTCATATGAATCAGGTAAGATTGATTGTCACCATAATAATCATCATCATCAATTTTAATCAATCATCATCACAGTTGTTTCCCCATGATTTTGTTGAGGCACATGAGCAAAGACCCTTTGTTGGCAATGGGTTTGATTTTTCTTGTTTGTAAACTTTATAGTAAAACTGATGATCAGTTAGCAATAAGAAAGTTATAAATGTTTCCTTTCAAGATGTGTATTAGTTATGTAAATTTTTAACTCAAATTTGATGTGTGATCTTTATATTATTGTTAAAATGATTATATACCTTAGGTGTTGGTCATCAACAAGACGCGGACATCGAGGTTATTCCTGACCCAGTGCCCAAGGGTGATTTTCGAGCTCTGAAACTTTCTTCTCCTACTATTCTGGCATTTGACCTCGAGACTACTGATCTTAGTAAGTGCATGCAAACAATTAAACCATGTGTTATAGGTTTTTTTCTCTAATTTATATGCTTTCAGAGATTAAAATAAATATGTTAAATATTTATGTATTTTATTGATAATTGTGTCAATGAACTTGTTGGAGAAAAGCTCGAGAGCAATGTATTTGATGTGTGCATTTATTTTAGTTCGAGGACACCAGATTCCACAGATATCCCAGATGGCTGCTTACGAATGCATGAATGAGAAGCGCTCTTTCATGCAATATGTTTTGCCAACAGAGACAATATCTCCAGGAGCTCAAGGTGTGACTGGACTGTGCTTTGAAGGGGGGCAACTGAAGAAAAATGGAGTTCCTGTAGGTGCTGTGGACATCAAGACTGCATTGAACAAATTCAGTAATTGGCTCGAAAAATTTCCTAATGCAGTTCTTCTTGCACATAATGGCCGAAAGTTTGATTTTCCTGTGTTATGTGAGGCAATGCAGAGAGCTGGATGTTATGACACATTCAAGGATAAGTGTAGTTTTGCAGATTCCCTGCCTTTATTTAGGAAACACCTTCCAGGCAAAAAATCTTACAAGCAGGAGGATCTGGTGAAAGACCTAATGGGAGCAGAATATGGAGCACACGATGCTTTCGAAGATGTTCAAGCACTTGGCCGCCTTTTTGTTCACACAGATATGAGTTCCACCAGTGTGATGGCACATAGCTTCAGTTGTTCTGCTGTGTATCATAGACTCAAATTCAACAAAGAAAAAGCTAGGAACTTGCAGTCACTGAGTGTTCTTGTTTACAGTCATGTGTGCAAGGCCGCAACAACAGAAAATATAGCTGGCTCAGGACTCAACCTCATGCATCTTAGAATGATCTTTGAACGTGATGGTGAGGATGGTCTCAGGAACATTTTCATAACGAAGAACTCAGACGGTCAGCCAAGGGTCACCAATACCAAGCGGGATTTGGAGACACTTATCCCAAACCTGGCGGAGTTCTTCAAAACCCGACCATGAAAATCATGTATTTGTTTTGTATATCATAATAAGTTTAATGTTTTCACTATTCATTGATAAAGCTATTTTCCTTTAAACTTGTATGATTGAATGATTGAATGTGCCTCGTTACTTAATTATGAATTGTCTTATTTCCCCTGTCACATTTTCAAGTCTTTTATATATTGAAGAACGCATTTCGTTTGGAATTTCAAACTAGGTTAGCAAATACTTACTGCACTGTGTAGGTTACATGTCACAGATGAGATGAGATGTATGTATGTTTATGAGTTTATTATAAGCTTTTCCTCATTTTTATCTATTTTTGAACATTTGAACTCATCTATATGCTCACATGTAAAAGTCTCAAATTCAGTATGGCGTTTCTGGCAAACGTGGGTACCCTTGATTGTGAAGCAGGAACTTTTCATTTTCACTGGTGACCCCCATTTTTTTTTCTATTTTTCATTCAAACATACATTGTAGATAATTTCTATGTTCAAAGATTGTAATTTCCAACTGCCATTTTTTTTTGCAAATTTATTTTAAAAATGACTTGTGACTAGAGATTGTAATTTTTCTGGTTTTCCGAGGGATGATGACATCACTTGTTTGTTCATATTTTCTTTATTCCTTTTCTTACACGTTGTAAACTATCATAATTGTATGTATTATGCATTTATCTATAAATACATACTAAAAAAGTGTTGTTTGATTAATATTTGGATTAATAAGAGTGAAACTTGTAAATACATGGTTCAGAAAAAATGGAAAAAAAAATTTTTGTGGGTTGACAACTTAAAATGTCAAAAAAAAATAATTTGTGCGGTGAATTGTTTTTAAACTTTGGTTATGAATGCAGAATACCATAACACAAAGAAATATGCGAAGAAAGAACAAAAAATCAATATGTCGTATTAGAGTGCTAATACCTTAAAATCTGCTTCATTAGACGGCAACCCTCATCAGACTTAATTGTCATTCCAGCCAGTGAGACTCATCAGTTATTTATGCTAAACATCCCTAGGAATTTAACATGTATACATGTCATACACATTAGAAATGGACTATTCTTGCATGTTGATGATACTCTTTTCCAGTCCTCTGGTGGCAACATGGCTTTGAAGAGTGAGGCAATTTTCAATGAGATGATTGAGCAGTTAAAAAATCGCAAGGGAGTTGCAAAGAAAATCAATGCTGTCTTTGGATGGGAAATCACAAAGGATGGAAAGACAGTTGCAGAATGGAGTAAGCTAGCATGCAATTTGGGTCATTTTTATCTCAAATTGACAATAATTATTTAATTTTATTGTCAGAAATAACATTTTTTTAAACTAAATATGTTTACCGCATGTATTATTTATTGAAACAATATTGTTAGTTCGGCCTTGTACCATTGTCGGACCCCAAGTTCGCTAAAATGCTTTTTGATTGATAGATAATATAGTAATAATGGAATATATACCGTGGGTTCCGACAATAACCTAGTACATGTAGCTAATGTCTGGTTGCACCGTTTGCTATCGATGACAATCAGTACAGGGTACAGTAATAAGTGATAAATGTATGTTTTGCTTAAAAAGTGGTTTGATGATGATGATGTCAGGGTTGGCACGAATCACCTGCCCCCGGGTTTTCTCATCACTTAATATGTAGTTTTAATATAAATATAAATGCACAGTAAACTTATTTCATAAAGACAATGACTTATTTTTAGTTTTGCAGTTCCAATATATGCACAGTTACAGTATTTTTTAAGTGCTGACACATATCTTTTTGGTTCGTTCATTCATTTTTCAATGGCAACACTTATAGTGAAATATTTGCTATGTTGTTAACTTGTTTGTAAAATGATACCGCTTGATAATGAAATATGTCTACAATTATTCATCCTTCTTCATAGTCTTGTGTTGAACTGTTATTTACTGTCTGAACTTTTTATTTTAACAATAAAACTTAGGAAGGCGTTTCTGGATAATAATACCGGCCAGGTCAATATTATTATATTCTGATATTGGGCTATACCGGGGATTATTGAACCAATCAATTTTATTTCCTATTTTCAATACTTACTTTCTTTTTAGCTCACCTGAGCACGGAGTGCTTGGTGAGCTATTGGTATAGAGGACCTCTCCAGCGTCGTCCGTATGCCGTAAATAATTTGGACTGTTATCGCGATAAAGACTACATTTTTTATTCAATCTTGACCTACTAACTTGCACAGTTTGTGTAAGACCATAAAATCTCGGATAGGATTGTTATTGGGTCAGATCACACCAGTAACACCAGTTATTGCCCCTTATTCATGCAAAAAAGTGCAAAAATTTTCTTTTCCAACGTATAGACTTTATTTTCCATCCAATCTTAACCAAATTTTCACAGTTGGTGTATGACCATCAGATCTCAGCAGGTGCCAAACATGGGCGAGATCGTATTTCAAACACCAGATTTATTTCTCTTTGTTTATTAAAAAAAATATACAAACATGGACATTATTCAAGATAGAGACTTCATTTTTCATCCAATCTTCACCAGTCTTGCACAGTTTTTCTATTTTCATGAGATTACAGTTGAAGTTGAATATAAGGGAGATCGGGCCAGAAACACCAGAGTTATTGCCCTTTGTTTGTGAAAAAGAAATGCAAAAATTGACTTATAGAGGATAGAGACTTCAGATTTCATTCAATCTTCACCAATCTTGAACAGTTTTTCTATGACCATAAAATTAAAGGTGCAGTCGAATATAAGCAAGATCGGACCAGAAACACCCTGGTTATAACCCTTTGTTTGTGAAAAAAATATGCAAAAACGGACATTATTCAGGATAGAGACTTCATTTTTAGCTCGACTATTCAAAGAGCTTTCCTACTAACCCCGGCGTCTGCGTCCGCGTCTGAATTTGGTTAAAGTTTTTACTCAAAAGTCTTGTAACTTTAAAACTACATAAGTTATTCACTTGAAACTTGGAATATAATTTTGTCATCAACTCCAGTGTCAGGGGCAACATTCCCCATAACTCTGTTTTGTATTTTGACAGAGTTATGCCCCTTTTTCACTTAGATTTTCGGGTTAAAGTTTATATTCAAAAGTTTTGTAACTTCAAAAATACATAAGTTATTCACTTGAAACTTGGAACTAACCTTTATCATCAACTCCAGTATCAAGGGCAACATTCCGTATAACTCTGTTTTGTATTTTGACAGAGTTATGCCCCTTTTTCACGTAGATATTCTGGTTAAAGTTTATATACCAAAGTTTTGTAACTTCAAAACTCTATAAGTTATTCTCTTGAAACTTGGAACTAACCTTTGTCATCAACTCCACTGTCAGGGGCAACATTCCCCATAAGTCTGTTTTGTATTTTGACAGGTTTATGCCCCTTTTTCACTGAGATTTTCTGGTTAAAGTTTATATTCAAAAGTTTTGTAGCTTCAAAACTACATAAGCTATTCACTTAAAACTTGGAACTAACCTTAGTCATCTACTCTAGTATCAGGGGCAACATTACCCATAACTCTGTTTTGTATTTTGACACTTTTTACATAAACTTTGTGGTTAAAGTTTTTGTTCCAAAAATGTATAAACTATACAAGGCTTCACTTAAAAATATTGTATTTTTACAAATGTATGCCTCTTTCACTATCCAAAATATGTACCAACTGAAATACTTCGAATAGTCGAATGCGCTCTCCTCTGACAGCTCTTGTTCATCCAATCTTCACCAATCGTGTACAGTTTGTCTATGAACGTAACACTACATGTGAAATCGAATAAAAGCATGATGTGACCAGAAAAACCAGAGTTATCGCCCCTTGTGTTTGGAAAAAAAAACATCAACAAGTTATCAATGATTGGCTTGCACACACGATTTTTGATTCAGTGTTGACCAAACTTATACAGTTTGCACATGACCATAAAAATGATTGATAAAATTTAATTTCCTACAGTTGCAATACTTGCATGAAGTTATTTGTACATGCAACATTGATGTCTTCAGAGCCTGCATTAACACCATTTATCATCATTGGACAGACAATTATCAAAGAAAAATCAAAACTTTACCTTATAGCACAGCCATCGCAATTATCGCATTGCAACTAGTTTTCCAAAACTGTTTGCGAAAAAGACATCAAAATCTACTGTTTCTGCATTTTGCATAATTGTCAATGACTAAATGAAAAGTGTTGGAGAAAAATTATTCGAGAACAATTAGCAAAAAACGCACATCCACTACCCAATTCATACTTTAGTTAGTCCATTGCACAAACCGATGTTTTAATTAAATCAAAATTGATCCTATTCCCCTCTGCGTATTGTTCAGATACCTTAATTTTCAATTCTGTCACAACAGTATGGTCTTCATCTGTACCAGTTCTCAGGTGAGCGCTGAGGGCCATCAATTCATGGCCCTCTTGTTTTCACTTTCATTTAGCAAGATTAATAATGGTAAAGCAATAAAAATAAGTTTTTTTTATACTGCTGGACTATTAACAGCAGTAATCAACTGATGGACTATTAACAGCAGTAATCAGTTACTTAAGGTGCAAAGTAATGTTTTCACGGTTTGGCCCTAATTGACATGGGCCTTTGCCTGGCCACTCCCTGTTATAGATCGAATGATTATTCAAGGGGACCAGTTTAATTGTTTGAGAAATTGCATCTGTCAATTTAATCAGTGCTTTTGTTTGTTTAAGAGGGTGTACATATTGTGGGTGGGTCATTTATAAATGATATCACAATATTGTGCCATTAATTTCAATACAGCATGTGTCTGCAAGGAGATCTTGTTGCAACATGACATCTACTAATATATTGTATAACATGCAAACAAATAAAGATGATATAATTGATAATGCAAACAAATAAAGATGATATAATTGATAACTAGAGATCATAGTGAATGACAAGTAAATGACCTATGATAACTTTAACTTTACATTAACTTTAAATTATATTTCTTCTTCAGCTGCGGACATGAAGACAGGTGAGGGCTCCATCTACCAAGGGGCGCCCAAGAGTGGCAAGGCTGACTGCACCATCGTCATCTCCGATGACAACTTAGTTGACCTAGTAACTGGAAAACTTAATGGACAACAGGTGGTTAGCAATTTCTTAGTTTCATAAATCTGCTGTATGAGATTTGCCTGGTTATGACAGGTTAACAACTATCAATAACAAGCGGATGGGCCTAAAATGTAATTGTATTAGAACAGGTCATACAAAGAACATTTATCATCTTATATCTGATATATTTAATTAAAATAGCAATGTCTGTGATACAAAAAGAGGAATGTAACGCAAAATTTACCTGAAAAATATGAAATTCTGAGTGTAGTATTGTGTTACACCGAGTATGTTTTGCCAGACACATATTTGTTGCACATTCCCCATGAGGTTTCCGTTTGTCTGAGAGAGAAAGCATGGCTATCAAAATCCGGTAAATACCAATTACAATTAATTTCAGGCCTTCATGACTGGCAAGATGAAGTTGAAAGGAAACATTATGCTGGCTCAGAAGTTAGGAGAATTATTCAAAGACCAAGCCAAGTTGTAGATCACACACCTTCCATGTGAACTGTGCTTCAAATGTGATATGATTTTTAAATGGAAGGAATGCATACGGAACAGTACGAGTAGTGTGTTCACGATTTAATAAAATCAGCTTCATGAAATCATCTTGATTTTTGTTTACATACTTATATGTATCATTGTATTTACTGTTGTTCATATAGACATGAAATCTTGTGATCAGTATGAATGTTGAAAAAACAAACACTTAAATTATAAATAAGACTGTATTAAATAGATATTGTCAATACAAATCAAAATATGACAACACCATAGGCACATAACTGCCGGGTACACATACATAATTGGTTATTAGTTATGTACATGGACTGTATGTATTGTTTGCATTACGCATTGAGACATCATACATGATTATACAACCGTGGAATTCTTAATGATCATGAGATTATAAATAATTAAATTGTTAGCATACACTGTGTAATATACATGTACCAATAAAGCAAATTATATACTATTGTATAACTGTAGTGTGTGTTATTACTTATAAAACATTATTGTTATTTTGAAGCACTGTTGCTGTTTTATGACATTAAAATCATCTCAAGTCTGATATTGCTGTATTATTCGCTGTACGGCAATGTACCATCAAAGCGAACAAGGCATTGTGTGTGGGAAAAATTAATATGAAAAAGGATAGGTGATTTTACAGTAAAACGTTTGCTTTATCATTGCTCGAATACTGAATAGATTATGCTGATTTGTGAATACATCCCATAAAGTAATACATGATTAAGTGTTCTTGAGCAAGTTATAGCCTTCTTAACATTTGGCAAACATTACTCGGAACAGAAATTGAAACAAGAGGGCTGTAAGGTCCTAGGTCGCTCACCTGAGGGGCTAAGCAAGTTGCATGTTGTTTGGGAAAATGTTGGCCTCTAGAGTGTTTTCAAGCTTTTTCTTCAATTTGCCTTAGTGACCTAGTTTTTAACACCACATGACCCCAGTTTCGAACTCATCCAAGGTATTATTGGAAGGCGGGGTTTAGTAGAGTGTACCCAAGGACCATTTCTGTGAAATAAGTTTGATATCCAGCATGCGGTTTCTGACAAGAAGATTTCTACATAGCGTATAAAGAAAAACTGCCCGCCCTCTGACGGCCATGTTTGGAGCGAATCAAAACGATTTGAAGGAATAAGGTAGGTAGTTCGCCCAGGAATATTTATATTAAATTATTTCGAAATCCAGCATGTGGTTACAGACAAAAATATTTCAATATAGCCATATATAATCAAAACTGCCCCGTCCCCTTGTGGCCATGTTTTTTCAACGGAGCGGAACCATTTTCGAACAGAGATATCATAAAAACAAATGTTCTTCGCACGTTTCATATCGATTGGGCAAAAATGTGGCCTCTTGAGTGTTTATAAGCTTTTCTTCAATTTGACCTAGTGGCCTTGTTTTTGACTCCACCCGACCAGTTTCGAACACGTCCGAGATAGTATTGGAACTAATGTTCTGGACAAGTTTGAAAAAGAGTGTGCAAAAGTGTGGTCTATAGAGTGTTCACAATGTTAATGTTGACGACAAACAACACACGACTCGGAAGAGATTTTTTTTTACAAATCAAAATGATTTGAAGGGATTTGGTAGTGTCACCCAAGGACCATTTCTGTGAAATTAATTTGAAATCCAGAAAGCGATTTCGGACAATTATATTTTTAAAGTTTTTATATACTAATATAAGAAAACCTGCCCCGCCCTTGCAGCAATCTTCTTTAGTGAATCAAAATTATTTTAAGGAATTTGGTAGATGGTCACTCATGGACCATTACTATCAAATTATTTCGAAATGAAGCAAGTGTTACAGACACGATTTTTAAAGTTTTCAGTATAACCATACCAGGAAAACTGCCTCGCCCTCTGGTGGCCATGTTTTTCAAAGGAGCGGAACCATTTTCAAACTCACCGAGATATCATAAGAGCAAATGTTCTGAGCAAGTTTTATGTTGGCATCTGGAGTGTTCACATGCTTTTTCTTCAATTTGACCTCATTGGACCTTGTTTTTGAAACCACCTGGCCGAGTTCCGAACTCGTCCGAGCTGTCATGGGCATGTTTTATTTAAGATTGGCCAATAAATGCGGTAGTGTTCACAATGCAAAAATGTTCACGAAGGAAGACGAACGACGGACAAAAAAAGGCGATCACAAAAGCTCCATGAACACGTTGTGCTCAGGTGGGCTTAAAAAGGGCAATGCTTATACGTGTAACTGATTTCTTTGTAACGTTTCCTGCCCCTTTAGAATGTTCTACACAAATGAAACATTTAGAAACATCATGTCGTTTTGTTAAAATGAAACATCATGTCGTTTTGTTAAAATTCGATCGTACACGCATTAAAACCAGTCAGAATAAAACAAACTGAAACGCAAATGCGAAAATTATAGCAATATGTACATGAATAAAAAAAAAACTAACCTGAATGTAAACAATAATCATAACGATTGATCGCCAAGTCCGAACATCTATACATATATTTCCCAAAGGCTATTTATAGTGCACGAGCACACGAGGAATTCGTGGTCATATATAAAGCGGGAATGGGCGGGGATTGTCAATATATAAGGTAATTGAACTGACAAAGAAAGACATGGCCCTATATGTACACGTTGATTGGCATGCGAATAACAAATACCACGAAAAAATTAATAAATATAAATGATCATAGCGAAGAAAAACTGTTGGCAAGTCAAAGAAAGAAAAGCAAGGCGGAAATAAACGCCAACTATTTTAATAGAAAGGAAACACTTGTTTGAATGAAAGAAATGTCATTTTACACAAGAAAATGTGAACTAATATTATACGTAGTGCCATGTGATACAATTCAATTAAAAAACAGAGTACTTCTCCTAACTGTATGTGCCTGTCATTTCTGCATCTAATTCAACAATAAGCATACGGCATTCGCATCATAATTAAAATTTTATATTAAAATTTTTATTAACTACACACATAAGTAAAGGTTTTATTATTTTATAAAAACTTTGTATATCAAGATATACTCTATCCAAAGCCCACTTGAATAAGGAAAGGCACAACGATCAGCTAAATCAAAACACTGCTGAGACGTGGTCAATATCTACACGTGCTGTCAATGCTACGTGCAGAATAATCGCCATGCTTCAGGCTATTTCTCCTCGATTGTCAATACCGATCGTGATTTGACGAAATCGTTTCCGGGTTGATATTTAATATATCAATACATTAACCTATGACAAATTAATTTGTTTTGAATCAAACGGTGAAAATGTGGACCTTTATAAATCAGTTGGTTTCGTGCTTGACTTCTGAATTTGTTTTAATTATCGTTGCTAGTATTATTTTTCCGCGTACCTTTGAATCTACCACCAGGACCAAAACAACTGATATTTATAACAGATGCAAAAACCAGGTACGTATACACTCAAGGATTTGACGCCATTCACGAGGTACAAATGAACTGTCGTGATATTTCTAGTAACCGGGTAACGTGGCTTCATCCATACGATGCTGCCAAGAAAACGGGTAAATAAAAAGGAATCTTGTCTATCCTGAAATAACAAATTTAACAAAAATGGTTTCATACACTAATATTTAAAAGGCGTATAAATGGAGGATGCATCACGGGTCAAATAAACATGCAAATGTTCATTGATATGAAATTTATATGGCATCCTGATTTTTTATATAAATTAATTACTTATATAATGTTTCTCGGAATAGTCACATGATATGTTTCTTCAAAAGGGAAGGAAAATTAATAGTTCTGTTAAGTAATTATGTCAAGAGTATCCGTAACAACATTCATAGCTTACAATCCAATACAAACGGATTTCCATATAAAGTAAAATATCAATTTAATCAACTGGCATATTCTATAGATTGCAGACGTAAGTCTGAAATGGGTGTCTTATTTGATCAGTAGGATTATAACTGGAAATCATTGCAGACATGACATGGATGAATGGGCGTGCATGCGGAAGTTTGTGATACGGAACAGCCGATCTTTGGGGTTGAGTAAGCAACTCGAGCAACTCTTATGTCCTTCTGGAGGTCGACTATGCAATCGAGTGTTTGAAGGAAACTCGTGGAGTACCAACTGATCTACAATTTATTACAATGACGCTGTTATTCAATATTGTCCACCGATACATGTTTGGGTTAAGGTATGTTCAATGAAAATGTAACCATTGCTAAAGCTGCGCTGTCAGAATTATTGTTAATATTCCCACATTGCCTGGCATTGTAATGATGCAAATGTGTGATATATATACCGGTACGTTTTTTTAAACATACTTTTAAAAAAATACATGTCTGACAAGTGAAACAACATGTCTGACAAGTTTGCTGAAAAATACATGCTCAAATAGTAAATAGTGTTGTTTTCATAGTAGTGTTTATGTTAAGCATGTTTGTTTCTCAGATTCGAAGGTACAAGAAACATTCATCTGACACTTATGTCAGCTAAGGGAAGATAATGAACCCGTCAAAGTGTTTCCGGAATGGCTTAGGAAACTGATTGACACAAAAGTAATATGTCTTGCATTGTGTACACACCGATCAAAATTAAACACAAAATCAACGTTAGGCGTAAAAAAATATCATGTTTGTTTCATGTTACATGCTCACAAAAATTAGGGTAGGTAGGTAGGTATAGGGATTTATTTTTGTCATATTATTTTTTATTTGGTAAATGGTCAACTTGAAGATTCTAAAATTGAATTTATATTCAAAGCATGTCGGAAATATCATTTAACATTGTTTTAAAGTGGATGCTATCAAAACAAAACACTTATTTATCAAAAAAATTAATTATTGAAAAAAAGTAAATAAAACAAAAAAGATTTCACACACTCAATAAAATGTTCTAGGGTCGAGGCGTTTTTTGTAGGGTCGGTCGAGTAACCTGAAACAAACATATTGTTTACGCCTTATAGACAACTTGTATTTTATCTGAATTTACCCTAGGAACGAAGATGTTAATATTATTGCGAACTATAAGTTGTGCGCTTAGGAGAAAATAGTTCGTCATAATTCAGATGATATGTTTACGTTCGCGCATTGTATTCTCGGTAATTGAACTACTTATACATACATGATAATTTATGCTTTCAAATCGGTTCATTCGACCACGTACAGGTCAATGGTAAATTTGATAAAAGCAAACAATCCTGTAAAATGTTAAGCACACTATATTGTATTTCCATCCTTCCGGCATGTCAAGTTTTATATATACAATTCTTTTATATGTGCTCTTTTTTTTCGGAACAATATTTGCCTCTTTACCGATGCGTATATGTGTATAAAATTGTTTGCATGTAAACCGTCTTAGTATTTATATAATAATAAAACTTATAGAAAATATCTATCAGTGCCCGTGTACATCAGAGCAAAACAGATCAGAACAGAAGCAAGAAATATCTTTGAAAAAGATATTCGGCGTCTATCGTAAGTTTGAAAATAATGAATGTCTATTGAATTTGCTATACATAAATATTCAAAACTGATATGTAACTTGTGGAGTTTCACTTATAATTTACGTATCTATGGCATTAAAACTAGATCAGTACGGCACACACCACACACATACTAAATCATACTATACCCTTTAAGAACGTTATATTATTGTATGGTACTTTTGAAACATTTAAAATAAATATGTGTGCTCTTCAGTTTCTTAAGGATTCTTAAATAGGTGTAGCTGGAAAAATATTGTAGACTTAAGCATACACAACTCATTGTCATATTCATACAAAACACTGCAAACAGGGGCGTCACAAAAATGGCGAAAATACATACATATAGAAATTGGTGCAATTGTAATTTATGTAATATTTATATTAAAATTAACAAATTCGTGTGAGAATGTCAGGATGGTTTGAGAAGGCTCATTTAAATCAAGGAATAAATAATAATAAAACATGAAATAAAATTGTTGCACTATATTGAATTATCAGCTTTTCATTTAAAAGATTTTATACAAAAATTTGCAATGCGTATTAATACATATTACAGATGTTACATTGTTTTTTTCCTGAAAAACAAAGCTTTTTTCTCACCTTTTTTTCAGGGCTCCGAATCGTTTCAACGACATAAAAAATAGATTCAATTGTCAACGTCTATATCAAAGAACAAAAAGAATTACGAGCATCTAAATATTCTCAAACCAAGAATGTAGAAACTCTGGTGGACATATACTTGAAAGCACTTTACGAAGACACGGATCTAATTTCGGAGTGTTCGACAGGAGGCCCAGAAGGACCGGAAGCTCTAGACTTCTGGCTCTACTGGCCCACTTTTAAGTCTAATTTTAGACCAGCTGCATCACGTTAACAATGTTAAACAGGACCGTAAAGCTAGGCTAAATACCAATTATAAAAGGGCTACCGGTAGATCTTTTTTTCGGCATAGCTGTCTAAGATCACTTGTTCAATATATTTCTTATTTAGTCGTCCGTCGTGCGTGCGTCCGTGCGTAATGTAAACTTTTTCTCTAAACGACTTCTCCGAAACAGTGAAATTTAACAGAAATTTTCCTACGGTGCTCCTCAACCAAAGATTCTCAAATGGTTACGGTCCACTGCACAAGATGGCCGCCAGAGCTATAAATAGAACAATCTTAAAACGACATCTCCTCCTGAACGCCTGGGTAGATAATCAAATAATTTCACAGAAATGTTCCTTTGGTGATCCTCTACCAGAGTTACTCAGATGGATCCGCTCAGTTGGAAAACACGGACGCCAAGGGGCGGGCAATTTTTCCTTATATGGTTATACTTAAAACTTTGAAGATCTTCATGTCAGAAACCATTGGTTGGATTTCAAAATAATTTCACAGAAATGTTCCTTAGGTGGTTCTCTACGAAAAGACTTTTTTTTTCCTTATATACCATATCAGGATCCTTTTGCTTCTGACACTCCTTATTTATTAATGAAGTGGAGCGATACAGACACTCGTGTGCCTCTCGTTATAATTTCGATGAAGAAACACAAGGCATAGCTACACACAAAATATCCAACGTCTAAGCCGTGTAGTTTCAGACTAGAAAATAGTTAAAGTTTTTCTGTTGAAGTACATCTAAAAATGGTTAAAAAAAACTGGGGCGGAACCATTTTTAGGCCAGTGGCTTCATTTTCACAATCTATGTAAAGGACCATGAGGCGACGCTACATACCAGAAATCAAGCGAATAGGCCTTGTAGTTTCAGTTAAGCAGATTATATTGTTTTGTTGACAAAAATCATTTGTAGCTCCTGTGACCTAATAATTCGATGGACTGGAACCATATGAACAAATTCAAATAGTTATCACCAAGGACGATTTCTGTGTTATTTGGGTGAATTCTGTCCAGTAAATGTTGAAATGGCCTTTATGTTATCATAATGTGTACTAAATTTAAAGACATGAGTTTTAAACTGATGGATGTCCCATTTTTATAACAACAAAGCAATTATACAAGCAAATTTTAACTGATTTTCTTATTTAGAAAACGAAAGCAAAACGTCGCAACGGTCCTTTCAACTGGTATAGCCAGCTAGCCAATTTTGTGTATTATAATGGTTCTTCTTAACTGTTTAATTGTGTAAGAAATGCACGTTTTCTGTTGCAACAATACAACCTTAGGTTGCTGGGCGCGTGCTAGATGAAATTTATATGGTATAGAATATATATAAACGTATGTAGATGTTGCTCAGCATTTATATACAGGTATTGCACTTAAAAGCATATAGTTAGCGTTGTTAACAGATAATTCTAACATGATACCCGCAAAGTTTTCTATAGACAATGCACAAAAACTACCGTTGTTACACCTCCAATAAACAACGGGAACAAAAAGTTCAGAAACTGAAAAATTGTTCGCATTACAGAATTTGTTATCAGGTCAAGTGAGAATCGAAACCAGTTTTGAATTATCGCTGTTCATCTGTTTGTCGTTCAGAACTTCCACCCGTTTTTCATTAGCCGATAAAAAATGACGATGCTCCCTTATTTTTGCAGCGGAAAAATGCGCAAGTTTGTGTCTACTTGGCTGAGAGTAGGCGTGCTGACAAACTGGGCCGCCCTTCTGTGGTACATCATGTACATGCAGGAGTACCCTGATGTACAAAAGAGATGCCGCGACATTATCAAGCAGGTATTTCAATGCCTTTCATGACTGACTGAATTTAGTTGTCTTAATCAAACGATCACGATTCTATTTGTTTCGAAAACGTCATCTCAGTTAAAGAGCTTGGTAATCAGGATAGCTAGATGCAAGCATTAAAATCACGAATGAATCATCTCGAAGTACTCAAACACATAAATACTTAATTTATGTGTTTTATGTATGTGGTACACCAGTTATAGGCAGAAGAGTGTTTCTACCGTTACAGACACTCGGGTGTTTCTACCGGTTATAGACACACACGTGTCTCTACCGGATATAGGCGCACTAGTCTTTCTACTGGTTATAGACATGCAAGTGTTTCTAACGGTTATAGGCGGACTAGTCTTTCTAACAGTTATAGACACTCAAGTACTTCTACAAGCATTTCTACAAGTGTCTATAGGTACACCAGAGTTTCGACCGGCTATAGGCACACCAGTGTTTCGACCGGCTATAGGCACACCAGTGTTTCGACCGGCTATAGGCACACCAGTGTTTCGACCGGCTATAGGCACACCAGTGTTTCTACCGGTTATAGGCACACCAGTGTTTCTACCGGCTATAGGCACACCAGTGTTTCGACCGGTTATAGGCACACCATGGTTTCTACCGGTTATAGGCACACCAGTGTTTCTACCGGCTATAGGCACACCAGTGTTTCTACCGGCTATAGGCACATCAGTGTTTCTACCGGTTATAGGCACACCAGTGTTTCTACCGGTTATAGGCACACCAGAGTTTCGACCGGCTATAGGCACACCAGTGTTTCTACCGGCTATAGGCACACCAGAGTTTCGACCGGCTATAGGCACACCACTGTTTCTACCGGTTATAGGCACACCATTGTTTCTACCGGTTATAGGCACACCAGTGTTTCGACCGGCTATAGGCACACTAGAGTTTCGACCGGCTATAGGCACACCAGTGTTTCGACCGGCTATAGACACACCATTGTTTCGACCGGCTATAGGCACACCAGTGTTTCTACCGGCTATAGGCACACCAGTGTTTCTACCGACTATAGGCACACCAGAGATTCGACCGGTTATAGGCACACCAGTGTTTCTACCGGCTATAGACACACCAGTGTTTCGACCGGCTATAGGCACACCAGTGTTTCGACCGGCTATAGGCACACCAGTGTTTCGACCGGCTATAGGCACACCAGTGTTTCGACCGGCTATAGGCACACCAGTGTTTCTACCGGCTATAGGCACACCAGTGTTTCGACCGGCTATAGGCACACCAGTGTTTCTACCGGTTATAAGCACACCAGTGTTTCTACCGGTTATAGGCACACCAGTGTTTCGACCGGTTATAGGCACACCAGTGTTTCGACCGGCTATAGGCACACCAGAGTTTCGACCGGTTATAGTCACACCATTGTTTCTACCGGCTATAGGCACACCAGTGTTTCGACCGGCTATAGGCACACCAGTGTTTCGACCGGCTATAGGCACACCAGTGTTTCGACCGGCTATAGGCACACGTGTTTCGACCGGCTATAGGCACACCAGTGTTTCTACCGGCTATAGGCACACCAGTGTTTCTACCGGCTATAGGCCCACCAGTGTTTCGACCGGCTATAGGCACACCAGTGTTTCGTCCGGCTATAGGCACACCAGTGTCTCTACCGGCTATAGGCACACCAGTGTCTCTACCGGCTATAGGCACACCAGTGTTTCTTCCGGCTATAGGCACACCAGTGTTTCGTCCGGCTATAGGCACACCAGTGTTTCTACCGGCTGTAGGCACACCAGTGTTTCGACCGGCTATAGGCAAACCAGTGTTTCGACCGGCTATAGGCACACCAGTGTTTCGACCGGCTATAGGCACACCAGTGTTTCGACCGGTTATAGGCACACCAGTGTTTCTACCTGTTATAGGCACACCAGTGTTTCTACCGGCTATAGGCACACCAGTGTTTCTACCGGCTGTAGTCACACCAGTGTTTCTACCGGCTATAGGCACACCAGTGTTTCTACCGGCTATAGGCACACCAGAGTTTCTACCGGCTATAGGCACACCAGTGTTTCTACCGGCTATAGGCACACCAGAGTTTCTACCGGCTATAGGCACACCAGTGTTTCTACCGGTTATAGGCACACCATTGTTTCTACCGGTTATAGGCACACCAATGTTTCTACCGGCTATAGGCACACCAGTGTTTCGACCGGCTATAGGCACACCATTGTTTCGACCGGCTATAGACACACCATTGTTTCGACCGGCTATAGGCACACCAGTGTTCTACCGGTTATAGGCACACCAGTGTTTCTACCGGCTATAGGCACACCAGTGTTTCGACCGGCTATAGGCACACCAGTGTTTCTACCGGCTATAGGCACACCAGTGTTTCGACCGGCTATAGGCACACCAGTGTTTCGACCGGCTATAGGCACACCAGTGTTTCGACCGGCTATAGGCACACCAGTGTTTCGACCGGCTATAGGCACACCATTGTTTCGACCGGCTATAGGCACACCAGTGTTTCTACCGGCTATAGGCACACCAGTGTTTCTACCGGTTATAGGCACACCAGTGTTTCTACCGACTATAGGCACACCAGAGTTTCGACCGGTTATAGGCACACCAGTGTTTCTACCGGCTATAGACACACCAGTGTTTCGACCGGCTATAGGCACACCAGTGTTTCGACCGGCTATAGGCACACCCGTGTTTCTACCGGCTATAGGCACACCAGTGTTTCGACCGGCTATAGGCACACCAGTGTTTCTACCGGCTATAGGCACACCAGGGTTTCGACCGGCTATAGGCACACCAGTGTTTCTACCGGTTATAGGCACACCAGTGTTTCTACCGGTTATAGGCACACCAGTGTTTCGACCGGTTATAGGCACACCAGTGTTTCGACCGGCTATAGGCACACCAGAGTTTCGACCGGTTATAGTCACACCATTGTTTCTACCGGCTATAGGCACACCAATGTTTCGACCGGCTGTAGGCACACCAGTGTTTATACCGGCTATAGGCACACCAGTGTTTCTACCGGCTATAGGCACACCAGAGTTTCGACCGGCTATAGGCACACCAGTGTTTCTACCGGCTATAGGCACACCAGAGTTTATACCGGCTATAGGCACACCAGTGTTTCTACCGGTTATAGGCACACCATTGTTTCTACCGGTTATAGGCACACCAATGTTTCTACCGGCTATAGGCACACCAGAGTTTCGACCGGCTATAGGCACACCAGTGTTTCGACCGGCTATAGACACACCATTGTTTCGACCGGCTATAGGCACACCAGTGTTCTACCGGTTATAGGCACACCAGTGTTTCTACCGGCTATAGGCACACCAGTGTTTCGACCGGCTCTAGGCACACCAGTGTTTCGACCGGTTATAGGCACACCAATGTTTCTACCGGCTATAGGCACACCAGAGTTTCGACCGGCTATAGGCACACCAGTGTTTCGACCGGCTATAGACACACCATTGTTTCGACCGGCTATAGGCACACCAGTGTTCTACCGGTTATAGGCACACCAGTGTTTCTACCGGTTATAGGCACACCAGTGTTTCGACCGGCTATAGGCACACCAGTGTTTCGACCGGTTATAGGCACACCAGTGTTTCTACCGGTTATAGGCACACCAGTGTTTCTACCGGTTATAGGCACACCAGTGTTTCTACCGGTTATAGGCACACCAGTGTTTCGACCGGCTATAGGCAGGCCAGTGTTTCGTCCGGCTATTTGCACACAAGTGGTGCTACTGGCAATAGACATACACATGTTTCTACCGGCTTTAGAAATACATTTGTGTACCAGCTATAGGCAAACACGTGTTTTTACTGGCTATAGACGCATAGGTGTTCGACTTGTTATAGACACATAAGTGTTTCTATCGGTTCTAGACATGCAAATCTTTCTACCGGCTATATGCACGCAAGTGTTTCTGCCGGTTATAGACACATGCGTGTTTCTATCGGTTAAAGACGCGTGTCTCTACCGGTTAATGAAACAGGTTTCTGTAGGTTATAGGCACATGCGTTTCTACCGGCTGTTGGTACACACGTGTTTTCCATTATAGGTTTGTGGAAACAAACCCGTGGCATGGTCCGACAGAATGTCGATGCCGTATATCCAAGCAGTTTTGATGGAAATATCTCGAATACAAACAACAGGTAATTTAACATGTATATCAATGGTTCATGGCAGATGCGAGTAACACGTACTTAAGTGCCCACCGGAATAATCCAGTATTTATTGATTTTGTGTTAGATATTAATAAATGAAAATATGACTCAACTTTAAAGAATAAGAATCGAGTTGGTAAGCATATACAAATTTGAAAAAGAAGTGTGCAACTAGTCATTTCACACAGTTAAAATACTTCGATAAAGTAGGTTCCCAGTGTGAAGATGATATATAACAGTTTTGCAGGAAAACATTTGCTTTAGCTTGTACCACTGCCATGAATAAGCTGTGAAAGAAAAATGTTTTTTATCGACTCATTGTTTGTTTTTTCCTGCCTGGTTGGTAGGTTTCAAAAAATGATCGGGACGCTAAGCATAGAATAAAATTTGTATGGCCTAAAAGTAAGCATGCAGTTTTATACTGGTAACACGATAACACGATTGCATGAGACTTCACACGGCCAACTGCAAACCTACAAGAGACCTCTCTTGGGTTACACCATCCCAAAGAACTGCACTCACATCGAGATCCAAAATACTGGGACGAACCTGACAAGTTTCTGCAGAACGGGAAACTAAAATACAATCGAGCATATATTCCATTTGGCATCGGTACCTAAGATTTATAACTGACCTAAGACGCATTACTTAATTAAATGTTTTGTGCATTGTTTCGTTACCATCGTCACATCCTAGAAACCAGGAACTATGTAAACTGATCACCTCGTTTGCCACTTATTGTATTATATAATACTGTTTCCTCGTGTGTTCATGTTTCATGAATATGAGCGAATAAAACGTTGACTTTACGTATTACAAGTTGTGGAAACATTATTGTGTTTGCAAGTTTGCAGCATTATACACCTATCAATATTTTCCCCCAGAGGGAGCGGCGGGCTGACCCAGGGGATTTTTACTAATGTTATTTTATTTTTATTATTTTTTTTTTTTTTTTTTTTTTTTTTTTGGGGGGGGGGGGGTCTAATTCTCCAACCTTAAGCAAGCATTTTTGTCTAAATCCCCTCAGTGGGAGATGCTATAGGGTTATCAAATGCCCCGTGGGCCAGTATTACCGGGATCTAAAATCAGACTAAATTATATTTCCCCGGGTACCGGAATCATTCGGCATGTCAAATTTCCGCCTATCGGGAATCGCTTTCAGCCTAAAGTCCGGTATATGCCCGCCGCCCACACCCCTGGGAGAAAATATTGATATATTTATAAGACTGATAACTGAGGTAAGACGCATAACTTAATTACATGTTTTGTCCATTAATTGTTTCGTTACAAGTTGTGGAAACAGCTTGTGTTGCTTGTTAAAGCAAAGCAAGTTTGCAGCATCATTAAAATATTTTTTGTACTATTACAGTAGTATAATTTCTCAAATCGCTGATATATCGTTTCAGGACCGAGAATGTGTGTTGTTGTTAACGAAACGAAAATAATGCATTTTCTTATATTTGCCAAATTGATACAACGGTTTTCGCTAGAGAAAGAAAACTCATTAGTGAAATCTCCCTTTGAATGTGCACGCGTACGGGGAGACGAATAGGAGCCACCCTCTGCCATTCAAAACGAAAGTAGTCCCCTTTATGGAACACTGATAATCAACAGGAGTTTTTGTTGTTCTGTCGTACACAGATATCACACATATTAATTAAAATGATACAAGTTAGCTAGAGGATTCCAAAATGCAGATGTGTTGAATTTGCCTTCGTGATTGATTTGAATTACAAAAACTGCTCATTTATCTGAAGGCAATGCGTAATGTGATGTTTAAAGTTGACAAACGTATCCACCCGTTGCTTTTCAAAACGAAAGCAGTGCCTGTGGTGGAGCCTTGATAATCTAAGGAACTTTGATCTGTCCCACACAGAAAACGTATTGTCATAGTCGTGTTTTATTTTGTGTTTTCTTTTTTGTTTTGTGTTTTGTCCGTTGGTTGTACATGATCTTTCATATTAATTATTTTTTAAATAAGCATATGAAAGTGAAAATAAAACTTGAAAGCAAACAGAAAAAAACAACATAAAAATGACAAAGGAAACCCTTCAATATGAAATAAATCAACAAGTAATAGTGTCGACTTTTGTATCGTTTATTAGTGATGTGTAACCTAAACCAACTGCCAAATAAATATGAGGCAGTCCGCACATGCTAATCCAGGACGGCACTTTCCGCCTGGAGTGGATTTATGTTTAGAAAAGACTTCCATGAAACAGGAAATACCATAAAATCGGAAAGTGTTGTCCAGGATTAACCAGTGCGGACTGCACAGGCTGATCCGGGACGACACTACGCAAATGCATTAAGCCCGGGTTTCCCGCGACACGCCTCATATATATATGTATTTGAGTTTCGGCTTGTACAGACGAAAACTAGTTGGTGATTAAAAACTAGCTTATTGTGCGTTTAAATGTTCTTAACTTGTGTTCCATTTTAAATAGATATATATGTTAATTAACTTCATTGTGTCAATGGTAGTTATGCCACTATATCTGTTGTAAGATCGAACATACACACTTTCATTAATGGTATTGCACGTACACACGCAGAAACATAAGTCCGAAGCTCTCTTTTTCGTTTGGAGCTAAACAAATACAAAATATTATAAACATGTACGCACCCATTTTTTGCCGAGCAGTGGTTTAAGATTGATATGACGTACGAAGCGTAATGCGTTAGTCTTTATTAAATGGTTATGATGAAGGTATACTAAGAACCACTGTTGTCAGTATCCATACGTATTCAGAAAATAAAACTATGGACATTCCAGGCACTTGTCCTCGTTATAAAGCGTTCTTATAACGCATCATTAAAATCGAATCTGCATCCTTTAACCAACATCCTTTAAAATTAATTCACTTTATTAGGAAGAAATTCAAGTTTCCGAATTCATTTGCAAAACTCCCGAGAAATTACTAATAAAACCGAGATGAGTAGATTAGTTACAATAAACGTTTAAGAATGTTGGTAATTATCGGGCCAGATGCGATGTAAGAATCGTGTCGAATCTCGTAAGTAAACGACTTAATAAGTTATAGACACTATATAATAACTCGTAATTACTACTTAGTATCTGGTAATAACGACCTAATATTCGTAATCGCGACTTTGTAACTCGTACTTACGAAAGAACACAAATCTAGCTAAGGAGCGTCCATACAAATATAGGTAATACTAATAAAGAACAATAAACATACACAATTCCTTGATGTAGTCGTCGGTTTTACACAGAAATACGATACTAAAATACGAATGACTTGATGTGACAATTGTCGAAAACAATTGCACAGGCAATTGCTGAGTAATATATACACATAGTTTTTTATAAAAAAAAAGAAGTCCTTCCATTTAAAAAAGGAATGAAAATCCCTTGCGTTTTGTGAAAAGCAATCATCGCCCTGTTCCTCATCATGTTGAATGATACATCGTAGTATGTCTTTATAATTTGTATTATGCATTTCATTACATGCAGACCAAAATAAACAATATTAACATATATTTGAATAATGAAAACTTCGCTTACCACTTGTGCAAATTTAGCGTCACACATTTCCATGCTGTCACAATCTATGGTGGAGTCACATGAATCATATAGTTTTGTTGCAATAAACTAAATTTGTTAGAAAACATCTACTTTGAATTATAAAAAAACGACGTGGTATTTCTGCAGCAGCGATTTTATGCCGTACTGCATTTATTTAATTTTCTTGGTAACAAAAACGTACATTCTAACATGACACGCGCAAACAAAGAACATAATTCTTCGTAATTACACTACCAATAAACAACCCAAACTTAATAGTTCCTAAACTGTAAAAAAAAATAGCAAATGTAATTGCAGAAAATGTTGTCAGGTCATGTTAGAATTGAAATAATTTTTGCATTATCGTTGTTTATCGGCAAATAAACACCGATGTGTCGCATTAGAACGCATCAGAACTCCAAATCGTTGTTTCATCTCCGATAAACAACGCTAAATGGAAAATTAGTTCTTAATTCTACAATGCCTGAGGTGGCGAGTAGGCTAACCATTATTGCAGCATGATGTTATTATAAGATGTGTTTACTTTTAATAAAGACATATCATACATCATCATCATTATACTGCACATGTTTATCATGTTTACTTCTTAAAAGCGTTATTTTATAGAGTACCGGTAACAATGGGCGATATTAATATAATAGTTCATAAACATTTGTTCTGCTGTTATCTGCTGTCCACTAAACATCGTGTCCTTTTGTTCAACATTACTACACCGTTGCAACTTTGTCGGGATTTTATGGTCTGTGGGGGTTGTTCTTAAAGGCACACATTTGTAGTAATGTGCAAGTATATAAGTTTAGTTTAAACCTATTTATTTTAGCTCGATTATGTCGAAAGCACAAGGCTAACTGAGACACTTTCGAGTCTGTTTCATGCCGGGTAGAGCCAGTACTTGGTGTCTTGAGCAAGATCATTCGAATGCTTCCCGAGTTTGGATCGAACTCAACATACCGGTCGCAAGGCGGACACCATATCCCTAACACCACTGCGATCTATTGGTTTATATGTATTTTATAAAACCACAAGTACGTCAAGATAATGTACGTTTTTAGTTCAATGTTGTTCATTAGGCCAAAATAAATAATTTCTGTGTTTCGGGCAACCCTATCCTACCTAGCAATACCCCCGACCCTAAAGTTTTTAGCGACGATTGTTTTCCGTGAAATCCGTATTCGTCAGAGTTTAGAAAATGTTGTATGTTTTTTTTTTTTTAAAGAAATGTGTCAGTTAAAAACAACAAAAATCTCAATCCCGACCGCACCTAACTTTGTTGAAACCGTTGCCCGAAACACACAATTTATTTGTTTGGCCCTAGTACCTACCAACAGTAATGTCACAAAGGAGATATATCTGCATCACCAACAGTAAACGTCCCATATTTGAAATATACATATGCATCTGAGCAATAAAATATTAATAACATGAATGATGATGATGAAGATGTTTAGTATTTGTATGGTAGCAAATTGCTGACATACAAAATTAATTTTTATAACTAAGAAATAGCTGTGTTGTCGCGTGCGTGCGAAAACAAGCGAGTTGGAACGCTAAAACAATCGCGTTTCCACGCGATGATTTTGTTTTCAATTCATTTTTAATTTACTTGCGCTTTAATTATCCAACTCATTTCGTTGCTGGACGAAATTTGCAGGCGTATGGTCATTTTATGAGAACACTGAACAGGCACTTTTAGAAACTTTACTGCATGAAGTCGGTAGCTATTTTGAATATGCGCGTGTCTCTTAATAGTAATGGGGATACTGCATATAAAGTTGTGAATTCGAGTCATTAGTTCCTGAGATCTTACATGGACACGAAACTATCCTATTAAAATTTATAATAACAAGAGGGCCACGATGGCCCTAGGTCGCTCACCGGAGGTTAAGGCATCGTAATGGCTTATAACAAGTGGGCCAAATGGCACTATGCCACTTACCTGAGTATAAAGATCTGGGCCTTGCAGTTTCGGGAGAAGATTTGTTTAGTCTATATAAACCATGTGACCCACACGGGGTGGCCACGTTCTACTCCAGTGGCAAAGTTTGAACAATATTTGTAGAGGACCACTATACAATGTTACATTCCAAATACAAAACCTTTGGTCCTTGCAGTTTCAGAGAAGATTTTTAAAGTCCGCTTGCCATATATAAGTCTATAGAAACCATGTGAACCCAGGGCGTGGCCAAGTTTGACCCCAGAGGCATAATTTGAATAATCCTTGTAGAGGATCACTATACAATGTTACATACCAAATACAAAACCTCTGGGCCTTGCAGTTTCAGAGACGAAGATTTTTTGTCATTTTGATATTTAAGTCTATATTAACCATGTGACTCCTGGGGCGTGGCCACTTTTTATCCCAGGGGCATTATTTCACCAATATTTGCAGAGGACCACTATACAATGTTACATACAAAATATGAAACCTCTAGGCCTTGCAGTTTCAGATGAGAAGATGTTTATAGCTCACTTGCCATACAAGTCTAAAGAAACCAGGTGAACCCCAGGGCATGACCAGGTTTGATCCCAGGGGCATCATTTAAATAATCTTTGTAGAGGATCACTTTACAACGTTACATACAAAATATGTAACCTTGGGGCCTTGCGGTTTCAGGGGAGAAGATTTTTAAAGTCATTTTGCTATTTAAGTCTATATAAACCATGTGACCACCGGGTGTGGCCAGTTTGACCCCCAGGAGGGCATTATTTCAACAATCTTTGCAGGGGACCACCATACGATGTAACATACGAATTACTAAACCACTGGGCCTTGCAGTTTCGGAAAAGATTGTTGAAGTAATTTTACTATTTAAGTCTATATAAGACATGTGACCCCCCTGGGGCGTGGCCAGTTTTGAACCCAGGAGCATCATTTTAACAATCTTTGAAGATGACCACTATGAAATTTTACATAACAAATATGAAACTCATTTTGCTATTTAAGTCTATATAAACCATATGACCCCCGGGGCATGGCCAGTTTTGACCCCAGGGGCATCATTTGTACAGTCTTTGTAGAGCACTACTACAGGATGCCACATACCAAATATGAAAGCTCTCAGCCATGCAGTTTCAGAGAAGAAGTTTTTAAGTTCTCACTTTTTAAATCTATTTTTAGCTCTGGTGACCTACATATGCAGCGGACCGAAACAATTTGAACAATTTTTAAAGAGGGTCACCCAATGATCATTCCTGGGTGAAAATCTGCCCATCGGTTTAGGAGTAGTTGTTTGAATGAAAATGTTGATGCACGACCGATGACGCACGACGAACGAAAGGTAATCACAAAAGCACAACACGTGCTCAATGTGAGGTAAAAAGGGGAATTTTAGTTTAGTAAATCATTTTTAGCTTGTCATAACCTTGCATCATGTTACACCTAAAACTAATCTGTGTATCATTTGACTGCAATTTCTTGGAATGAACAATCCCACTGTACTAGTTATTTTTACCTATTGTGAACTAACATGACCAACACCCCTGCTGGTAGTCTGTCCAAATATCACACATGTTGATTTTAAATTGATTTGTTCTTATCCTCTTAAGTATGCATCTGTTTGGAAATTCAACAGGAGTTTTTAATTTGCAAGTATGGGTGAAGACAATATTCAACAAAGGATGAATTATTCCTAGAGTAGATCCTTTCTGGACTATCAAAGGCAAGATGAACTACATACCATTTTTGATGCAATGTTTTTGTTTGTCAAAAACTGTACATTAGCATGTCTATGTACGGGTGTATATGAAAGTTAAATATGACAATATAAACTATTTCTTTTCATTATGTAACGCTGCACAATGGCTAACATTGAAGAATTTGACCACCCATGATTGGATGTTTTAGAAACGAGCAAGACCCTAGATCATTGTCACTGAATTATACTTTCCACGCATCTGCCTGTTGGATGTAATCTAACATTTTATACCCAGCAAATCCTGGTTTAGGAATGTTACCTTGCAGTGCATGGTGTGACCTAGAGTAAAGGTAATACGTGCACATTATAAATAATTGGCACAATTTCCTAAGATGGAGGGCATTGTACTTCTATGCTTTTATCAAAAGACAAAACCAATTAAAGGCCAGTGACTTGTTCCATATACAAATTGTTTTGAACAAATAAAGGAAACAATGCAGGACATTAAGGTTGCCGCGGTGGAATATGTTTTAGACAATACCCCGAATAAAGAGTAGAACGATTGTTTTCAGACACCTAGTACTGGTACTTATCAAGAATCTGACTATTGTCTAAACAATGGATTATTCCTAGGCTTTGATTTTAGTTAAAGTGTAATTTAGGGAAAAAACTATTTTGTCAAGGCTAAAACCATTCAAGTAAGCAGACTCGCAGGACCTCGATACCTATGCCACTTGGAACTGAGCAGTTCAGTTATTATGTTCTCTGCACAAGGTGAGTGAATCAATCTGGACATCCTTGCAATAGACACAAACAAATAAAATAAAGATTACCTATATGGGTAGTAACAAGAGCTGTCAGAGGACAGCACGCTCGACTAGTCAAAGTATTTCAGTGGGTACAAATTACGGAAAGTGGAAGGGGCATAAATTTGTTGAAATACAAAACTGACTTATGGCAATTATTTCATCATATTATTCCAAGTTTCAAGTAAAAGACTTACATACTAGTAGTTAATAACTTGTGTAGTTTTGAAGTTCTAAGAGTATTAAATATAAACTCATCAGAAAATCTATATGAAAAAGGGGCATAACTCTGTCAAAATGCACAACAGAGTTACAGGGAGGTTGCACTAATACTGGAGTCATGACATAGGTATGTTTCTATTGTCAAATGATAATCTTGGGTAGTTCTGAAGTTACAAAACTTTGGAATATAAACTTTAACCAGAAAATCTATGTGAACAAGGCTTTGATAGCATTGCAAGCAATACAGGAATCCCCTACCGGTGAAAACCCCTACTAATTAAAGATTGTGCAATACTGTCAAATCGCCCTTTATTTGTAGATGTACAAAGTTTCATATTCAAATCCCATTTGTCACTGCAGTATTAAGTTGTTGTTTTTTCTATTTTAGTAACATTGACCAGACATTCGAGTTACTTTTTGAGTTATTGCAGTACTAAACTGAGTGCAATCATATGGTCCATTCTGTGTACCATGTTTCATGATCATATGTTATGCTCTTTTCGAATTATTACAGTATTAAGTTTATTTCTAGTTTAAGTAACAGTCTCGTGAACTTTGACCTCTGGTGAAAAAAGGTCGTGCATAATCCTCACATTGCTGTTTATATGTATATCCAGTTTTATCGAAATAAGTTCAGTACTTTTTGAGTTATTGCAAAAACCAGGTTTTGGGGACGGACGGACAAACATACCGACGAACAGATAGAGAGACACACAGACAGATTGCAAACCTATAGGTCAATCTTTGTACAAGTTTCATGGTCATATCTTATGTACTTTTCGAATTATAACAGTATTTAGTTTATTTCTATTTTTAGTAACAGTCATGTGACCTTTGACCTCTGGTGAAAAATAACCTATAAACCTATAGTCCCCTCCGGTGAAACACCAGTAGGGGACTAACAATACTTGTCACAGGATGCTTGTCAGAGGATGGCAACACAATGTCAGTTACATCTTGGCAAAAATGAAGCTTCCTATAAAAAGTTATGGTCTTTGTACCCTGCACTTCCTCTCAACATCCTCTATCAATATATGTGGTTTTATTTTAAATCACTTCAATACTAATGGAGTTATGCACTGCACAAGAAAATTAACTGAAGGGCAATAACTCCGTAAATATTGCAGGAAGAGTTATTGCCCTTGTCCTTTGCACATCCTTTCAATGTCCTCTATCAATATATTTGGTTTTATGTAAAATCACTTCAATACTAATCGAGTTATGCTCTGCACAAAAAATAAACTAAGGGCAATTACTATGTAAATATTAAAGAAAGAGTTGTGGTCCTTGTACTCGGCACTTCCTCTCATTGTCCTCTATCATATGAAGTTTCATTTGAGTCCCTTCAATTCTAATGAATTTCTGCTCCGCACAAGAAAATTAAACGAAGACCAACAACTCTGTAAATATTGAAGAGTTATGGTCCTTGTGCTCTGCACCTCCTCTCATTGCCCTCTAGTATTATATGAAGTTTCATTTGAATCCCTTCAGTACTAATGGAGTTATGCTCCACACAAAAATGCTTCACATAAGGAAATATAACAAAAGGCAATAACTCCATAAATATTGAAGAGTTGTGGTCCTTGTGCTCTGCACTTCCTTTCATCGTCATCTATCATAATATGAAGTTTCATTTGAATCCCTTTAATGCTAATGAAGATATACTCCTCACAAGAAAATTTAACAAAGGGCAATAACTCCGTAAATATTGAAGAAAGAGTTGTGGTCCTTGTACTCCGCACTTCCTCTCATTGTCCTCAATCATTATATGAAGTTTCATTTGAATCCCTTCAATAATTAATGGAGTTATGCTCCACACAAGCAGCATGACTGACTCACGGACAATGTGACGACTATATGCCCCCAAAGTTCCCTTAGGGGGCATAAAAATGGGCATAACTCTGTCAAGATACAAAACAGAGTTATTAGGAATGTTGCCCCTGACACTGGAGTTGATGACAAATGTATATTCTGTTTCAAGTCAGTAACTTGTGTAGTTTTGAAATTACAGAACTTTTCAACATAACCTTAACCAGAAAATTTGTGAAAAAGGGGTGTAACTTTTGTCAAAATCCAAAACAGAATTATGGGGAATGCTGCTCGATACTGGAGCTGATGCCCAAGGTGTATATCAAGTTTCAAATAAAACACTTGTGTAGTTTTGAAGTTACAGGGCTTTTTAATAAAATCTTGAACCAAATTCAAACGCCGCTCCTGGGGTAGTAGGAAAGCTCACCTATTCTTAGAATAGTCGAGCTAAAAAGCAATCCTGGTATAACACAACAGACAATATTGCTTTTTTTCTTTAATAGTCAAGCATGTACAATTTAACGAGTCTGTCTGTTGAATCCCTGCTGGGGTCCACCCTGGCCTGCCATCTGAGTGACGGGAGCAGTCACCTGCAGATTGGGGATGTTGGCAAAGTCCTGAAATACACATGACGTTGCTGAACAGGTGAACTCAACACTCAAGTTATTACCAGTTACATGCTTGCGTTACAATATTTATAATTCAAACATATAAACGACAGAATATATTTTTTGCCCTTGAAAATATTTAAAGAGTGCATAAAAAAGAATGAAACAAAACATGGCCAATAATCAACAAAATAATTAGCTTTGGAACTGACACACACTGATGCAGAACAGATATCTGCTATACGTCTTCCAAATCAATTGATTTTTCTGCATTTATTTTCTTGACCAGATCAGGTTGAATATACAATGGCTGGCACAAGCATGCTTTAACAAGACGGCCACAAGTAATTTAGTACTCACCAGCATCTTCAACATTTCCTTGGTGTCTGGATCCACCTCGATAACATCATTCTGCTCCAGGAGGGAAATCTGAAGAACAACAAATTGTCAGTGTTAACTATTCCAGGGCATTTTAAAATAACTAAGGACTAGCCATTTGTATTATATACAACCGTTAATATGCATGTTCAAACCAACAGTAGCTGGAGCTCTAATAAATATCTGTCTCTTTAAATGGCTAAATGCAGCAGACATGCAATAAGTATGTTTAAATGTTTCCTTGTTTTGTTGTCAATGTGTGATTTTTTTTTGCAATGGAAACACAGGTCAGTATCAGCGGTTGAAATTAGTTGTAAGCCTGGCAGTGGTAAACTCTGAATCAGGCTTGCTCAGATTCTCAGTTTTATATGACGGCCTTTTAGTGTATATAAGTATCTTGGGGAAGACCATTTCTTACCATTACAGGGATTTACAGGACGTGCAAATACGCTTAAAATGGAGGTTGGGACGCACACTTACTTAACTGTATGTAAAACTATGTTTGCATTGTCAAATTTAAATTCGGACATGCAAAGGTACATTCCTCAAACAAACTTGGGTCAAACGGTCCCTTATTTGTGTGCTCAATCTGACTCACCGAATCAAAAAGCCTTAAAGTGATATTCAATCCTATGACCTATCATAAATGATACCTCGGGAACGTAGTTGTCTCTCCTTTCTCTCTCCTCTTCCTGCAATTTGATGGAGATGCCACGCACTGGGCCACGTTGAATACGTTTCATCAAATGGGTGACAAACCTGTAAAATATGATCACCATAATAATAGGGTTTCTAAACAGTACCTAAACAGTTTTCACAATAATTTCCCCAATGCCAATTCAGACAGACACCAATAAATTTTTACTTACCCATATCAATTTTAACTTGCATGAAACAGGTCATGGTTGTTATAATTTTAATAACTTTATAGTGTTTTTTCTCATTTAACTCATCAGTGAAGACTTTCTTAAGCTCTCTTGTAAGCAGACATATCAGACAATATTTAGCATCTTAATTGAATTTCTTTCACCAGTTTTATTTTTAATTCTGGTCTGAACTCTGATGATCTTTCGTTTACTTGCCTTGTCGCACAGACGGCTCAGAATCCAGTCTTCATGCTAATTTTTTCAAAACACTTGCCAGTTCCGGCAAGCTTGTTAGCAAAACTACTTGACCGAAATCTGTTTAACTTGTCCGAAATATTTAATTTCAAATGGTACTTTACAGCAACAGTCTTCGTCGTAACTGGGTTGCCCGATGCCCGGGACAAGTAGATTTGATTTCGGGCTAGCAGAAAATGCCAGATGCTTGCCCGATTGGGCAAGTGTTTTCAGAGGCCTTGTATATTATGTGGAAACAGAAATGCATTACAAATAACATTTAAGATTGGTTGTTTGAAGGAAATATATACAAAACCGGTTGTTTTATTGAAACATAAAGTATTTACACATAAACACATGACGTCACAATGCTGTGCGGCCCTCATTATTGTGTCGACACTTATTAAAATATATATACAAGTGATAGTAGTAGAGTAAAATAAATGCTTCTCTGTTAAAAGCTGAAGATGCAGACTACCTTAGTTGAGTTGGAGTACTTGCTAGTTTGGCTGAAATTGAAGTGTGCACATACTTGCATTGTTTGCAGTAGTTAACAAATATATAAATAAGTATTTCATTTTGAACGAAACTAATCGCATAAGTGCATGTTGTTTGAAAGTAAAACTGCATTGAAATACTTGTCTTTGGTACAAACTATTTTGGAACTACTTTAGCCAAATGTAGCTTGCAGTTTAATAAGAGCGAAATGGCGGGTTGCTGCTACCTGCTCCTTGCCCCTCTGGGTTGGTTAGCAGAGAAATGTTAAATATATATCTTTTGAAATACAACATATTTGTGCAAATATGAATATATATACTTTGAATAAAAACGTTAATTAGAAGCATGTAAGTAAGTTATCAAGTTATTAGAGAATATAAACAAATTCCAGCTTTCCACCCCTCACCTTTTGAGCAGAGCCACATACCTTTTTGACCCTAGATATTTTCTTTTTTATCTTTTAAATCCCATTTGACAAATGACATACAAAATATGAATGTATTTACCATTTTGAAGGAAAACAACACAAACAAGATGACAAACATTACTATGGAAATGAAATATGAATAAATAAAATCATAGAACACATCATTTTCTTGAATTGCTGTAGAGAACCATTTGAAGTTCGGAAAAGTTAAACAGATTTTGGGCAAGTGGTTTTGCTAACAAGCTTGCCTGAACTGGCAAGTGCTTTCAAAAAATTGAGGTGAAGACTGCAGCAATATAAGAAAATTACGATTTTTTAAATTTTTGTTTTATTTCTATAAACATTTCATCTTGTTTTTGTTGTTCTCTCTCAAAATACATAAGGTTCGATCTTCATATTTTGTGCATCATGCGTCAGAATGTGATTAAAACGATAAACAGGTATATATTTAGGGTCAAAAAGGTACGTGGCTCCACTAATAAGGAGCAGGATGGAAAGCTGGACCAATTTGTTGATATTTTCTACTAAATTGGTACCTTGCTTAAGTGCTTCTAATTATGGTTTTCAAACAAAGTCTATTTATTGGATATTTGCCAAATTTTTTTTTTTTTAAAGATATTCAACATTTCTGCCCCAGAGGGGCAGCAGAGCGAAGAGAAAAAAGAAGCAGGTGCAGCAATCGCTATTTCGCTCTCTGACTTTCCCTTTTTAAACTGCATGCTACATTTGACGAAAGTAGTTCCAAAATAGTTCATACCAAAAAGCAGTATTTCAAAGCAGTTTCACTTTTAAACAACATGCACTTTTAGAATTATATTTTAATATCTACAATAGAGCTTCAATACTTATTTATATATTTGTTACTTATCGCAAACAATGCAAATATATGCGTACTTCACTTTCAGACAAACTAGCATGTACTCCAAAGAAGCCTGCATATTAAGCTTTTAACAAAGAAGCGTTTAATCGACTTCGATCAATTGTCTGTATATTTCAATAAGCGTCTACACAATAATAAAGACCTCACAGCATCATGACATCATATGTTTATGTGTAAATACTCAGTGCCGATAAGACAGGGGATTTTGTATATATTTTCGTTGAAGAAACAACCTAAAAAGCTATTTTAAATTGATTTTCTTAGTCCACACAGTATACCGTAAATGTCCTTATTGACGCCCATGACCTAATAGACGCGCATAGGGTATTTTTTGGTCCCGACAATATTTTTTTTTATCTATTTTTTCGAAAATTAACGAAAAACTAGTTAATTTTGATAGAAACGATTAAATAGACCGCCATATTTATGTATCCGGAATTGCACAATATATAAATAAACCTATGCCCCACTATACGGGTTACACGCAACCATATATGACGTAAGTGAATGGGACTACAAGAATTCCTTACGATATTATGAATATTTATTATAAGAACATGTAATAACAGTTTGCGCACAAAGCAAGTTTCACGCTTCCCACGTGGAGGTTTCAACAACAAGCGCTGTCAAAAGCAGTCAACCCGAATGTGCGTCTGCAGTGTCACATTTCATTACGTTGATCATGTTATTAATTTAGACTGCACCATTGTGCATTATGTCGTGCGAGTGAGCTCGTCGTGTCGATCGACGATATTCATTTAGACAGTACCATCGTGAATTTTCTCTTGCGGACAAAGCCCTTCGGCCGTATTTAGACTATACCAATGTGTATTACGTCATTGGAAATTGCACATACATGAAAACTTGATTTCTGGATAATGGCAGAATTAACAAAAAATGGTTCCATTTAAACGCGCAGGGGTCCTAAAATGATATGCGCCCTGCTCTTCAAGGGCGCGTCAAAAAGGATATTTACGGTATAAAGCGTACAAAAACACTTGCCCGATTGGGCAAGCATGATCGGGCAACCATCTGGCATTTTCTGCTAGCCCGATATCAAAGCTACTTGTCCCGGGAATCGGGCAACCCAGGTACGACGAAGACTGAGAATCTGAACTTGCCCAACGTTAATTTATTTTTACTTGTGCTTGGCTTTGGGCAAAAAGGTTCGTTTTGGAGACTGCCAATAGTTTAAAAACTTCTGACACAAATTTACCTGTACCAAAACAACAACTTTTCAAGCAATATGTTTGTCTACAGACAAGTTGTGTACTAAACTGATAATAGATATGTAACAGAAGTTATATCCTGAATGTATGTACTTGACTGACATTTTAATATTTTTTTTACGTGACTTCATACAAATTGCAACATTATCAAGATGCAACTGTCAAGATCAAAGCACAAAAAAGTGTAGCCTCAGGGTACCAATTCTTGAACGGTACCAATTCTCGAACGATTTTTATTATTAATCTAACTTATTTACATGTGAATCATTGAAACTAAAATATACTGTCGTTTTAAGTAAGTCTAATATACATGTGCTATATTGGCAAATATATACAGCCCCTTTTTCGGTAGCACATCTGCAGACGAAGTTTTATTCAACAACACAAAGTTGAAGTATGTGACCGGGAAGTGTCGTGTTTCCTTTAGTAACAAAAGTAGTATTGGCTTTTAAGATGTAAACACTTGGAACAAAGCTGTCATTCAACATTTAGGTCTTTTACTGTTTACAACTGTCAAAATGACGTATTTATCACAATAATGCTGTTAAAGGCTCTACTTAGATTTGATTAGGTTACATACAACTAAGTTACTTTTATTTCATTTTGGTTACATGCAATTGCCAGTATTTGTATTGGTATTAGTTAGAAAAAAAAAACTGTCAATATGTGATTAGTATGATGTCAAGTAGAGTGATATAATTATATTTATTTGTTATATGAAATGTTCTGCATTTTCTGTTGTTTATGTAAAAAAAAATCATCAATAGTAATACTGCACTTCATTTACGATGTAAATTAATTGGTTTTACCTGTTACATGTGTGTTGGAACTTTTTGTTGACCCGAATGAACGAACGTTCGACAATTGGTTCCGAACCCGTTCCGAAATGTAAACATAGGTGACTTGATTTGACAAACCGTAAGGTGGTGTTATCAACTGATATTTTCGCGAATGTTTGTAGTTTTAAAAAGAGTAATTTTTTGTCTGATATGCTAATGTAAATATTTTCCAAGAACTTACAACAATTTTATATATTTAACCCAACTTAGAAAAAAATCGTTCGAGAATTGGTACCCCGAGGCAGGTAAACAAGACTTAAGGAAAAACAAATGTCATTGTTTGAATTCATTTTGCAATAAATTGTCATTCAGATTTGTGTGAAACATTACATATAACATAATAAAACAATTCCAGCACAAATGGACTTTCAGCAATTAGTTGCAGACGTAAAACATTGTCCTAATATTAAAATAAAATATGCTACCTTACCCTGCAACACGGTTCCTGAGCTTCTTGCTCGGCAGAATGGCAATGTCCTCACATACCCGCTTGTTGGTATGGAAGTCCAAAGTAAGTTTTGTGTAATATTTCTCGATAATCACTCGAGCTGCCTTCTTCACGGTCTTAGTTCGCACACGAGCCTAAAATCAGAGTGTTTACTGGAGTAAAATACAACTGTCAACAGGAACGATTTCACATTTGAAACGGGACAAAATGGTAAATATATGTGTGATATCACAACGTGAATATACGTAATGCGTAAAATATTAATAAGATATTCACGTTACACGCTATATATAACGATGATAATGGATAAATGTATACGTTTCTTAGATATTTACATGCCTACCATTTTGAACCGGAAGTACAAAAGACCGTTTACGAGAAGGTTACCCTCCACTATAAAAAAAATCAAAATAGTGCAGTGCCGCCGTGTTATCTTATTTTTTTAATCTTTAACTTAATGAAAGATTAGTCCCACAGCTACATGTCAGTTAAACTAGTTTTGAAGTTTGATGGAAAATGCCTTTAGTTATGTAACAAATTCTCCGTCTAGTATGCAAGGTAAGTGTGTTAATTGATCAAAATTTTAAATTTTGATAGTAATATTCGGATGTATTTTTTCGGATGTTTATTGTTTACATCCAATAAACTTTACTTGATTAGAAACATGCATGAACTTATGAGCTAATTAAAATCAAATGAACCTCACAGACACTAAATAAAAGCATAATGTAAAGTGTTTTTTTTTTATTTAATAATTTTTTTTTTTTTAATTTAATATAGTGCAGGATGTTTTCATATATCATACTGTTTAAGGCGGAGATAGTCGATACAACAGACTCACACAAGCACAAATGTTCCGTGATGCCAACCCAGATTTTGAATTAGAGGTCAAAACTAAAAAAGGTATTTCCATAACCTACACACTTGTTACTGCTAGTAATTTTCTGTTGAACATTATGAAATGTTGAAATATGTAAACTTCATAAAATATCGATTTTTCTGTTGTTATGAATTTTTTAAATATGTAAACTTCATAAAATATCAACATATTCATGACATTGGTATAATTTCTTTGTTCTTATTTATGCTATATAGGCTGAACAATGAATGTGTTTATGCTTCACTGAAGATTTTGTCAATAACCATCTTATTCCATCGTTTACTGTCATTGTGCAGTAATAAACTCTAAAATTCATCGGCTTGTCACATATTTATTATACACATGAACAATGTTTAATGTAAAAAGTTAATTATTAAGTTACATGATCATACATTTATGCTACGTTATCAGTCTTGGAAAGTTTCTGTGTTACTTCCAGTGACAGACCGGATCTCTGAGAGCATGAACGTCATTGCTAACGAGCCTTCACTGGCCTTCTTCAGGATTCAAGAACATGTGAGGAAGTGCTTGCCACAGCTGGCAGAGACAAAGGTTTACTGTAGTTTTATTAGCTCATCTGAGCACAACATGCTCATGGTCAGCTTTTGTGATCGCCTTTCGTCTGTTGTGCGTCGTCCTTCGTGTGTCATCATTTTCATTCAAACAACATCTCCTCCTAAACCGAGAGGCAGATTTTCAGCAAACTTCACAGGAATGATCCTTTGGTGACCCTCTTTCGGTCTGCTGAATATGTAGGTCACCAGAGCAGCGCGCTTCCGTTAATGGGCGTCCGGGGGTTAAAATACGCCCGACAATTGCAGTCGATCGTCTATTTTACAAACAGCGGGAGTCCTTTGTACGTCCAAATATTCCCTTGTACGTTGTTTACAAATACACCAGACGTACAGAACCCAACAGGATATCGAGTCCGGTCATGCGTATTACTGTATTACTGCGCCATACTTAACCCCGCCTCCAATCAATTGTCTGTGGTGCATTGCCAATATTGATTTTTATAACTCCGCCTATGATTCAGCTGTAAGAGTCCCGCTATCCCATCAGCCGATTAATTCAAGCGTCGTCCTTAGGTTTTTCACACATTTGATTGACAGCCGCTGTTTGCCAAACTAATTGATCGGCGCCCTACAGAAGCATTATCATCTTTTGTAATTGCCTTGTAATTTGGTCATGGTCATTAACAAAAATACGGACGTGTTGAGTATTTAATTGGTACTCTGTATGTGATAATTGTTTTCGGGTTTATTTGATCCTGATAGGCAAGATCACTATTAACATTTTATTGCACTCATCTATTTTATTGACGTTGATGAATGGTAAATGTATTTGAAAAAGTTTGTTATTTAATGTCTTTGAAGCTAAGAAATGAAATAAATAAATAAAATATAAACATTTTCTTTATAGTTTTTCAATTGTAATTATTAAAACACAACCAACAGGACCAATGTCCACAGTGAATAACATAGTACTGAGATAATGAATAAACATGGGAATTCCAATTTTTTATACTGGGACTTCCAAAATCAAAAGGTTGGAAGTCAGGACTTCCAGAAAAAAAATCTTAGTGGAAGCGCTGCACCAGAGCAAGAAAAAAAAAAGAAGTGAAAACTTTTAAAATTTTCTTCTCTGAAACTGCATGGCTGAGAGCTTACATATTTGGTATTTGGCATCCTCTATTGTTCCTCTACAAAAATTGTTTAAATGATAACCCTGGGGTCAAAACTTGCCACGCCCCGGGGGTCACATGGTTTATATAGACTTATATAGCAAAATGACTTTAAAAATCTCCTCTGAAACCGCAGGGCCCAGAGGTTTCATATTTAGTATGTAACATTGCATAGTGGTCCTCTACAAAGATTGTTCAAATGATGTCCCTGGGGTAAAAACTGGCCATGCCCCGTGGGTCACATGGTTTTTTATAGACTTAAATAGCTAAATGACTTTCAAAATTTTCTTCTCTGAAACCGCAAGGCCCAGAGGTTTGGTACTTTTTGCTAACATTGTATAGGTTCACTATAAAAATTGTTCAAATGATGCCTTGGGGTCAAAACTGGCCACGCCAGTGGTCACATTGTTTATATATAGCAAAATTAGTTCAAAATCGTCTCCTCTGAAATCGAAAGGCCCAGTGTCTTTTTATTTGGTAATTAACATTGCATAGTGGTCCTATACAAAGATTGTTTAAATGATGCCCCTGGGGTCAAAGCTGGCAACGCCCCGGGGTCACATTGTTCATGTAGACTTAAATAACCAGATGACTTTAAAAATATTTCTCCTCTGAAACACTGAGGCCCAGTGGTTTTATATTTGGTATGTAACATTGTATAGTGGCCGTCTACAAAGATTGTTCAAATGATGCCCCTGGGGTCAAAACTGGCAATACCCAGGGGGTCGCATAGTTTATATAGACTTAAATAACAAAATGACTTCAAAAATCTTCTCCTACAAAGATCGTTCAAATTATGCCCCTGGGGTCAAACCTGGCCAAGCCCTGGGGGTCATATGGTTTCTATAGACTTATATATGGCAAGTGGACTTAAAAATCTTCTCCTCTGAACCTGCAAAAATATTCTCCTCTGAAACTTCAAGGCCCAAAGGTTCTGTCTTTGGTATGTAACAACTAACATTGTATAGTGGTCGTCTACAAAGAATGTTCAAATTATGCCCATTGGGTAAAGAGAGGCCACACCCCGGGGGTCACATGGTTTGTATAGACTTAAATTTAATAACAAAATGCTTTAAAAAGTTTCTCTCTTAAACCTTAAGGCCCAGAGATTTTATTATTGGTATGTAACATCTTATATTGGTCTTCTACAAAGATTGTTCAATTTATGCCACTGGGGTCAAACCTAGCCACGCCCCGGGCGTCACATGGTTTGTATAGACTTGTATGGAAAGTGGTCTTTACAAATCTTCTCTGAAACTGCAAGGCCCAGAGGTTTATATTTTGTATGTAACATTGTGTAGTGGTCCTCTACAAATATTGTTCAAATTATGCCCCTGGAGTAGAAAGTGGCCATGCCCAGAGGGTCACATGGTCACAAGGCCCAGATCTTATACGCAGGTTAGTGCCATTTGGCCCTCTTGTTATAAGCAGGGGTGGCGAAATAAGTTGCCCATATTGTCCAGCTTGGCCCAGAGCATGCACGGACAAGTGATATTTGCTAGAATTACCTATATAATTACTATATGGACAAGTGACACATAGCATTTGGCAAAAACGGACAAGTAAGGCAATATCAGGTATTGCCACCCCTGATAAGCCATTATAATGCCTTAAACTCAGGTGAGCGACTTACGGCCATCATGGCCCTCTTGTATTATTATTCATTTACATTTACATAATCCTCAACTTTCCTTTGTCTGCTCAAACATAACTTCATATTTAGATTATGTGGGTAATTGTTAAATCTACATTTTGGTATTTTGAATGGAGTTGAAAGAAAAAGATCTTTTAGAAACCAGTGTCCAAATATATTTCCAAATGCTTTATACATACTCCTATTTGTTTTCAGCATGAGGTCCAGGATATACAACAGCAAGTGCAGGGAGCCTGCTTTGATGCAGAATATGCTGCTAAGTATGATTAGATTTTAAGTATGCTTGAACAGGGCTTACTTTGCCATTCGCTAAATTAGCCAATGGTTTCAAACTGAATTATTTGGCTAAAGAAATTTCCATTTGGCTAAAACTTTTTGTTCATAAAATCCTAAATTAAATGGACTAGGATTTCAATGTAATACTGTAAATTTGGCTGAAGAACATTTTAAGCCAGGGGAAGCCCTTTTGAAGTTGAACATGTACCTTTGAACACTATCTCATTTCATTTGTTCTTTACCAGTGTATACATTAAATATGTATTCTTCAGAACAAGCTGGTGAAAACCAGGGTGTGGTGATTTACCTGTATGTATGCTCAGTATAGAGCTATGCTCTGTAGAGACATTGTTTCTTTCGTATTGTGTTGAATTTGTAAAAAAAATTATGCCCCCAAAGGAGGGCATATAGTAGTCGCACCGTCCGTCTGTGGGTGGGTGCGTGCGTGAGTGGGTGGGTGAGTCTGTCCAGACTTTGTTTCCACTCTCCAACTTTTTAATGCCTGAATGGATTTTAATATAACTTCAGATTATTATTTCCCATGACTAGACAATGTGTTGCGTACAACTCCCATGCTCATCGTTCAAAGGTCAAGGTCACAATTTAAGGTCAGATGCCATGAATTTTCGTTTCCCATGATGGTTGGTCTGAGGTGAAGGTGACAGTTCAAGGTCAAAGGTCAATTATTTTTGTTTCCACTTCATAACTTCTAAACATCTGGAGGGATTTAAATGTTACTTCAGATTATTATTTTCTATGGCCAGACAATGTGTCAAATACAACTCCCATGCTCGTTTGTCAAAGGTAAAGGTCACAATTCAAGGTCAAAGGTCAAGGATTTCAGTTTCTCTACCATAACTTCTAAACGTTTGGAAGGATTTTAATATTACATCAGATTATAATTTCTCATGACCTGGCGATGTGTCGTGTACAACTCCCATGGTCCTCAGTCAAAGGTCAAGGTCAAATGTCAAGGAATTTTCTTTCTGCTCTATAACTTCCAAAAGCCTTGAAGGAATTTAATATTAGTTAAGATTATTTTTTCCCATGACCAGATGATGTGTCACATTCCACTTACATGCTTCTTGGTCAAGGTCTGTGGGTCCAAGGTTACACTTAAAGGTCAAATATTAGAATGAACTTTTTGTAGGAAGCATAATTTTTGCCAACATGTAAGGAATGTAATAACTTGGTGGGAATGAAGATCATTATGAGGCAGTGTGTCACAACAACAAAAGCTGTGTTGCTGAAATCGCAAGATATTTGTCCAAGGCATAATATTGTACTCTGACATTGTTTTGCCTTCCTCTGACGAGCATATGCTTCGGGGGCATATGTCACATCCTGTGACAAGCCTTGTTCAACATTTATTGATTAGAGGCAATATTTGCTAATTAAGTTAAATCTCTGTTGCCATGTGTATAGCTTGGAAAAAAAATTCCAGTCACTATATACACATGTATACTCGGTAGATGAATTTATAACATAAGGGAAACATGTTGATTTTTATATCTCAATGGAGTGCAATGAATATATGATAAACATGATATCCTTAGCTTACCAATGCACACAATTGAAACTGATGATAAATATGATAAATATAGGAAACAATTTAAGTGAATTATCCTATTAGTTTTTGCAATTGTCAAGTCAGTATGTTCGAGCTACATATGAAGAGTTTGCGAGAGTATCAGTTTAATGTTTTGAGCCATACTGGTATATTTGTACATGTGTATCATGTGCTATTGTTCACCCTGATTGTAGTGCTGTTCAGGAGATGCACAAGAGTGGCACACATTTCTCCCAGATCCAGGAGCTCCTCAGGAACTCTGTCTTCCTCAAACAGCAGATCGACTTCGAGCAGGCCAGGAGGTGTGTATAGAGCAGTACAGACTTTGCTTGTACAGTTACATGGTGCAGAATTCTTAATTATTATTCTTTTGTTATATGGCACATGTATTCAAATAATGGCAGTACAAGTAACTCTTGTCAGATTTTGCATTTAGTAGATGAAAATTTCTACAGCCGAACTAATTATCACCAAGTTGCTGGAAATTGAAAATAACTTAGTAACAGTCAAATCTATAATATATCAGAAACAGGTCTGCATAGAAACGAATTGTAACATAAGTTACAGAACATCAAAGCTATATATTTTTATCTTAAAACATCATGAAAGTAAACAATAACAAGGTTTAACACTGACATTAGTTGTCAATTAAATTTATACAACCACTGAAAATGCATTGTTAGCAAATATTCTAGTGTTTTATGAGCATTGAAGGATACAAATTTCACACGTAAAGACCTTATTTCTAGAGATCAAAAAAAGAACAACCCGAGCATGTATTCTACTGTATCCTCCCCTGATATAAACCTTGGGGTGGCCACAGAGTCAGGGCTGGACTCTCCCCATGGTGTCAGGCAGCCCCTGGGTCAAAGGCGACCTGGTTGGGGGCGTGTCAAGAGGGTCATGTCAGAGCATATTGAATAGCATTAGCTACGACTGTCACTTGGTATCAGTATATTGTGTGGTAGCTGTTGTGTTGTGCTCACAGTGGAGTGTATTCTTTTCTGTATGCATGCAGTAATGCAGTCTCCTTTTTTTGGTTAGATCCAATAAAAGGACCTATTTACAATGACAAACAAGCTGTATGTTCCCCAATAGCACTGTAAAATTACAAATTCCCAAAATAATGTGAATTTATGTTGGCAATCAGGAAATTGATTTCATGTTAATGGACTAAAAGTCATTTTAATACTGAGTTCAACCAACATGAAACTAGTTAAAATAAATCAATTTTTTTCCCAAATAGCTATTTTCCCAGTTCATGATATGATTAATAACAGATTTCAATCAGGTTTCTTACCCGTTCTAGTCCCAAAACTTGGAAAAGAATCACTGGCATGTTTAGATTATTATATGTCTTTAAATTGCTATTTGGCTTTTCTGTAGCTTATTAAAAGTGCTTTTTTTTCACATTCTGAATAGAAAAATAATAAGCGATAATATTTATGTCTATTTAGTCACGTAGAAAATGATTTCAGCACCATTATATTCCTTGAATGATACATAGAGATGTGTTTTCTTGGGTTTGTGTACTTTTATCATTCTTTGTTGGCTTGTCAGTAATGCTGTTCTAGCAGCTTTGAAGTTTGTTTTGTTATTGGTACTTTTTTTCAATGTTTTTGATTATATAGATATTTACATATTTTTATTTAATCCTACTAAACTACTACTACTGCATGTACTGGTATATTAAAAAAATGAAGACTCCTCAGCAACACTTTTATATGTCAAGTACTATGTAATTTTGTTGCAGATTTATAAAAGTGAAACTGATTTTTGTATTTTAGTAAAAATGATTTGATGAAAATTTAACCTAATTCTGTCCAAATTTTTTTTCAGTAACTCTGAAGAAGTTGGCAAATCTGCACCACCAGTACTTCCTGCAGGGGTCGAGAAATAATTGAGCTCAGTAGTGAAAACATAGACCTTCAACTTGCAGTTCACTTGGCAGTGTTTGGATATGACTTAGTATTTGTGTGTTTCGTTATTTCACAACTCAAAAGAAATTGCTAGCTGTTGAATTGGCGAGAATTGGGAAACAGTTTATGACATTCATATTGTTACTGTCGTTCAGAATGGATATATTCTTAACATAGCTTCAGTAATTTTCTTTTCCAGAAAACATGTACCATTACATCATCATCATGTACAATGTTCGTGTATTGAAATGAAAAGTGTGTTTGTTTAGTTTTGTTCATTGATATGTACTTTCTGTTTCTAACAGAACAAATTAAAGTTTGTGTATGAATTTGTGCAATACTGTGGAAGTTGTTATATAAATGTGTCTTTGTATTTGTTGAATTTTCCATATTGTGTACAGTAATTAAATGTTATATAATAATGTACTGTTGGTTAGTAGTAATTGTCAGGGAGAGGCCAAGGCCCGTACTCAACTGTTGGTTAGTAGTAATTGTCAGGGAGAGAGGCCCGTACTCAACTGTTGGTTAGTAGTAATTGTCAGGGAGAGAGGCCCGTACTCAACTGTTGGTTAGTAGTAATTGTCAGGGAGAGAGGCCCGTACTCAACTGTTGGTTAGTAGTAATTGTCAGGGAGAGAGGCCCGTACTCAACTGTTGGTTAGTAGTAATTGTCAGGGAGAGAGGCCCGTACTCAACTGTTGGTTAGTAGTAATTGTCAGGGAGAGAGGCCCGTACTCAACTGTTGGTTAGTAGTAATTGTCAGGGAGAGAGGCCCGTACTCAACTGTTAGTTAGTAGTAATTGTCAGGGAGAGAGGCCCGTACTCAACTGTTGGTTAGTAGCAATTGTCAGGGAGAGAGGCCCGTACTCAACTGTTGGTTAGTAGTAATTGTCAGGGAGAGAGGCCCGTACTCAACTGTTGGTTAGTAGTAATTGTCAGGGAGAGAGGCCCGTACTCACCAACCCATTCTTAGACTTACGAATAAAGAAATAGACTTAGACTCAAGAAATAATACTTGTCTGTTTGCAATGATGCCGGGTACCAAGATTGCTTATGTCATTAATAAATCATTCTAATTAAAGAATGCTACAATTTGTGATGGTTAATTCCAGGTAAATTTCAAGTTTACAAGCTTTTTAGAAAAGTCCCAAGAATATTCCCAAGTCTTAAGAATTGGTTGGTGAATACAGGCCCAGGTTGTGCACCAGTAACTAGTCTGTTACACTTGTGAATGGATAGTGATAATCCGAGTTTAAAAAGCTTAATAATGAAACCTATTCAAATCCATGTTTGCCTTTACCATAGGCCCCACTACCACAGACTACGAAAATTCCAGTTCCCACGACTACGAACATTCTTCAGCTTAATCTTAGTCTCAATCTTGAACATTTAACCAATGGAAAATCAAAGCTCAATGTTACAAGCATTCTCATTGGTCAATATTTGAGGCGCGTCATGGGAAACCCGCGCTGTGCGTAAAGTGTCGTCCCGAATTAGCCTGTGCAGTCTGCACAGGCTAATCTGGGACGGCACTTTCCGATTTTTTGTAGTATTTTCGGTTTCAAGGAAGTCTCTTTCTGCCTACAGTGGATTTATGTTTAGAAGAGACCTAAGTTATATCGCTAATTTACCAATGGAACAATGTAAAACAACTATGTATACGTAGTATACATATTTCGGATAGGTAAATATTCTGACAGAGTGCCGTATAGTACTTATAAAACGAATATTCAAATCTATTCAAATACCTAAAACGAATATTCTAATATTGATTTCAGTATTCGGTCCCATCCCTAGTTATATTTGATCCGTCCAGTTATTTTCATATAAATAAATATAAGCAGACCATGTTAAAATTCAGAAGTAATTAAACATATCGCTACACATAGGTGCTTTCACTAGAGTTAATCATATTAAAGTGTCGACTACTGTAATTTGTACAATAAATCATCTACTATTGTATTATTTACATAACAGCATCTGCTATTGTAATTTTTACATTACAGCATCTACTATTGTAAAGTTTATATTTAAGTGTCTGCTTTGGTACCTATTTGTACATTTAAGTGCTGTACTCATTATTATGGTTACAGTAAACTGAAAAGCAAAACATCTTAATTATTCTACAGAAGGTGGAAACTTTGGTTAAAACACAGAATCTGTAGGAGATGACACCTCTCGCTGCTCTGACAATTCAAGGCTGCGGTCTCTAGGTTCAGTCACACCAGGAAGAATCCCTCCTGACTGATCTCCGCTGCTCGCTGTAGTACCTTGATTACTGGTGGCCTCGATCATTCGTGAATTTCTTATTCTTTCATAGCCATTTGTATCTGACGAGTCATTAGTCCATTCATGGATAGGACTTTTCCCAGTATCAAACTGATACGTTTTTGGATCAGAACTAAAGTGTGACAATGTCACATAGTCTCTTTTTTCACTTCGTCGTAATTTATCATGATGTGTATGTGGGTCTTCATTTGTGCCACTATTGTGTCCACCATAGTTATGCCTCGTTCCTTCTTGCAATTGTTCTGATGTAGTTATATGTATTTTGAAACGATCGGGTCTGTCATAATCTTGGTTAGAAACCCCCTGCACAATGTTAGCCACCTCGGTGTTTCCCCGCCGGGAGTAGCTCGCTCGAGCCACCTCCGGGGTGGGCATCCCATGCAAGGGATTCACTGCATGTAGGCTGCTGTCCATGTGTTCCTGAACAATGGTGTTGTCAAATTCAAGCTTTGATTCTTCTCTTTTCTTATTTCGCTTACGGCGCCGGTACAGGCAAAAGATTGTTACCGCTATGGAACTGAGGACAACGAACACAAGAACGGCTATGATCACAGGCAAGGCATCAAATCCTTGCTTTATTTTCTCTGATAATGGTGCATCTGAAATAAAAGTACACAGATTTGTGTATGAATTGAAATTTAAATGAGAGTCTGACACACTGATAGACTGCATTATTCTCCGTGCACACGTTATGCAAACTACAAAGTACTTAACCCAGAGTTTAATTTAAAAAAATCTAAGACATAAAATCAAACGATGAACATAGTATTTTTTTATTCTAGTTTAAAAAAATATGGTATGTTCAATCATTTTATTTATATATTCAATCAACAATACATGTTTCAACTAAGGTTACATGCAAATTAATGCGGCACCCATATTTTATCCAATCAATTAATTTAGATCACTTTGGTCACTGTTAAGCTAGTTTCAACAAAAGAGCAAGTGTAAAAGGTTGAACAGAGCTTGTAAAACTTGATGAATGGAATTAATCCTTAAAGTTTACAATGTTAGTGGCAAAAATTTGAGAGGTTTATTACCAGTAGATGTGTGAAGACTAAATCCATAGCAGACGACGGAGGCATAGTCATCGTTGTGACACTGTTGAGGCTGGAGACAGTCTCGCACATCCGTTTCACCTCCAGAGCACAGAACCTACATGGTGGATACACATCATGGAAACATGTTGAGAACTACATGGTTTTACAATTCATCGAGTCATCCATTTTCAACTAAATTTACTGCGGGTATAAATTGTAATTTTTATGGTGTATGACATTTCTTTACTTCTATTCGTAGAATGATCCTTATATAACATTGAACATTGACGCGAGACACCATTAAGTACTGGTTACATGCAAGATTTTGACTTCTGTAATTAGCTGAACATTTTCAGCAAATTTTTCCACCCCCATATAATAACTAACTACCAGTACTTGGTATTGCAATATGTTTTGATTGAAAACACAGCACAATTAATAGACTACTGGCAAGCAACTGTTTCGTAACTGTGTGAGCAGTTACACGGACATGTATATTATTAAACAACAGGCACTTGATTTAATAATCAGTATATTATTGGCAAGGCAACTAACAACTGTTGACCGACCCTGTGAGTGGTAAGAAGTGTGTAATCCAGAGCACCATACTGGTTACAACACTGTGCATGCCCGTCCACAAATCCCAGTTCACGACAGACGACGGCTGCTGATGTGTCGTTAAACCCATCTGAACAAACAAGGTTCCACTGATCTCCGTAATACAGCAGAACTGCACCCTTATTTGTCTCTCTGCCGACACCAGTAGATAGTTTGACTGTAAAAAAAGATGGAAAAAAAATTACTGTCTGGATAAGAAAGGATTACAGTACTGGCGCAGTGCCTAAATCCGCCACTGCCATCACTCTGCCACCACAAATCTGCCTAAACCCGCCACTGCCATCAATCTGCCACCACAGATCTGCCTAAATCCGCCACTGCCATCAATCTGCCACCACAAACAAATTAGCGTTTTTACAACGGCGATTACTTTTTTGTTGATATCAACACAGACACTTTCCTTAACAATAGTTAAAACAGTGTAATATAAAGATACATGTATGAAAACTTTACTGGAAAGATAAAACAATTCTTGAGCGGATCAGGAAACTTACAATTTACAAGAACAACGAAAGCAAAAGTACAAATGTTGCTGTGTTATAAACTACAGATATACAGACCCCTGTTTTGTACCTGATGTGTAACAGAAAGCCCCTGCATCCAGCTCATGTCTTGCACATGCTGATGAGGTTGCTGCTACCCATCCTGAGGATCGACATTGATTAAGTGAGCTTTCTCCACCGAGACAGTCGATGTTAGCCTCCCACACGGCTCCTGATAGTGCTGGTACAAAACTAAATAGGAAGTAATTTCTTACAATCATGCAAATTATTTTGTTTTCACAATAAAACACCTGTAGCCCAACCACACCAATACTAGCTTGTGAACAATTTCAGTAATAATACCGATTTCAGTATCAGGGTACTGGTATATTTAAAAGCTTTTGTCTAACATAAACAAAAGTAAATCAATGAGTTCAATATTTAGGAAACCTGATTTTCCACTAACATTATTTTCATATTTCTGTATTTTAACGCATTATTACAGGACAAATGGCATTTCATACACACAAATTGACATGTACCAGTTTGCCTACTTTTAATGTTATGTATTTACTGCAAACACTGACAAACTCTTCATTGCAGTTTAATGCAATAATTCCTATACGTGGTGCGTCATGGGAAAACCGGACTTAATGCATGTGCGTAGTGTCATCCCGGATTAGCCTGTGCAGTCCACACAGTCTGCACAGTCCGTACAGTCCGCACAGGCTAATCCGGGATGACACTTTCCGCCTAAAGTGGATTTATGATTAGAAGACACTTCATTGAAACAGAAAATACGATAAAAGCGGAAAGTGCCATCCCGGATTAGCCTGTGCGGACTGCACAGGCTAATCCAGGATGACACTTTACGCACATGCATTAAGTCTGGTTTGCCCACGACGTGCCATATATCAACATTGAATAACATTTCGTGCATAACGCTCTAAGATATTACCAATTTGTGATCATTCAATAGAACATGATTCTAACCTGCCCTGGTATGCTTCCCCTGTTTGAAACTGGAGCATTCTACACAGCACATGTGCGTCTTCATTATCCCAGTGAACGTTGCATACTGACTGCCAGTCACCGAACATGGAGACTTCCACACGCCCGTACCGCGTCTCATTGGAACCACCCAGGCGATAGAACACACCTGCAGTTTCATGACTTGTATTAAATATATCTTTATTGATGTAACATATGAACTGTTTATATCTTTTTTTGTTGTATAACGGATAATATATATTATATTGTGAATGTCAGATGTTCATATAAATAACTTACATGTATATGTAATGCACCTATCAATATTTCCCCCCAGGGGGGAACAGCAGGCAAACCCAGGGGAATTAGACTTATTGTACTTTGGGGGGTCTAATTCCCCACCCTAGAGCCAAGCATTTTTGTCTAAATCCCCTCAATGGGGGATGCTTAATTGGTGTATTAAATGGTCCGGGGACCAATATAACCAGGATCTAAAATTTGAACAAAGTCTATTTCCCGGGATCCGGAATCATTTGGCGTGTCTAATTCCCACCTATCGGGAATCGCTTTCAGTCTAAAGTCCCGTATATGCCAGCCAATCCCCCCTGGGGGAAAATATTGATAGGTGCATAATACATGTACATGTAGTTCAATTTACCTTCAAGTTGAACTTTCACCAATTAATTCCAGCATTATTGAGACAGGCACTGCCATTCTCAACACACTTAACAGTGGAACAAATAGATATACATGTATCAAGAATCTGAAAATCACTCTGGTTTATGATTTTGATTTGTACAAAATATTGGTTTACCTAATAAAATACACTTGTTTTTCATTAACATTGGTAAATGGCTGCAAGAGACAATTTATCCTAAAGATAACCAAAATCCTACACATGTATACATAAAGATGTAAATACGATAGAAATATGTAGCATTTGATGTCTTTACCATTATTGTTGTAGCAGATAACTCCAGCATGACTCAGCCGATTTTTGCATCCACTGACCTTTCCAATTTCAATTGTCTGACAGTCCGATAGTCGTGTCTCAGTACCTGAACAACTGATGTTGGACATCCAATATGGCCCTAATATCGTTCTACAATTAAACAAGAGCTGTCTCAGGACAACATGCTCAACTATTCAAACCACTTTGTCATCTCGATATTGTCTCTCAGACTATTTAATCAACAAATACTCTTTACTGCTAACTAAAGCCATAAGGATTTTCAAAAGTTGAGCCTAGTTCAGAATATTTATTTGGTATTGTAATTTCAAGAAGCTATTTTAACTTTACTTTCAATAAATAACATTAATATGTTTTGTTACAGAAATTATGTGTGAGAAAAAACCTGCCTGCACTTTATTGGCCCCTTAACTACCTGCAATTCAATGACCCCTTACCTGGAAACATTGTAGGTCAGCACGGCAGCTGTACCCCTGTGCCCCTTACTTGGAAACATTGTAGGCCAGCCCCACTGGTGTACCCCAGTGCCCCTTACCTGGCAACATTGCAAGCCAGCCCCACTGGTGTACCCCAGTGCCCCTTACCTGGCAGCATTGTAGGTCAGCCCCCTGGTGTACCCCAGTGCCCCTTACCTGGCAACATTGCAGGCCAGCCCCCTGGTGTACCCAGTGCCCTGTACCTGGCAACATTGTAGGCCAGCCCCACTGCTGTACCCCAGTGCCCCTTACCTGGCACCATTGTAGGCCTGCCCAACTGCTGTACCCCAGTGCCCCTTACCTGGCAACATTGCAGGCCAGCCCCCTGGTGTACCCCAGTGCCCCATACCTGGCAGTATTGTAGGCCAGCCCAACTGCTGTGCCCCAGTGCCCCTTACCTGGCAACATTGTAGGCCAGCCCAAAACTGCTGTACCCCAGTGCCCCTTACCTGGCAACATTGCAGGCCAGCCCCCTGGAATGCCCCAGTGCCCCATACCTGGCAGTATTGTAGGCCAGCCCAACTGCTGTACTCCAGTGCCCCTTACCTGGCAACATTGTAGGCCAGCCCACTGGAGTACCCCAGTGCCCCTTACCTGGCAGTATTGTAGGTCAGCCCCCTGCTGTACCCCAATGCCCCTTACCTGGCAGTAGTGTAGGTCAGCCCCACTGGTGTACCCCAGTGCCTCTTACCTGGCAGCATTGTAGGCCAGCCCCACTGCTGTACCCCAGTGCCCCTTACCTGGCAGCATTGTTGGCCAGCCCCACTGCTGTACCCCAGTGCCCCTTACCTGGCAACATTGTAGGCCAGCCCACTGGTGTACCCCAGTGCCCCTTACCTGGCAGCATTGTTGGCCAGCCCCCTGCTGTACCCCAGTGTCCCTTTCCTGGCAGTATTGTAGGCCAGCCCACTGGTGTGCCCCAGTGCCCCTTACCTGCCATCATTGTTGGCCAGGCCACTGGTGTGCCGCAGTGCCCCTTACCTGGCAGTATTGTAGGCCAGCCCCACTGCTATACCCCAGTGCCCCTTACCTGGCAGTATTGTAGGTCAGCCCTCTAGTGTAACCCAGTGCCCCTTACTTGGCAACATTGTAGGTCAGCCCCCTGCTGTACCCCAGTGCCCCTTTCCTGGCAGCATTGTAGGCCAGCCCCACTGGTGTACCCCAGTGCCTCTTACCTGGCAACATTGTAGGCCAGCCCCACTGGTGTACCCCAGTGCCCCTTACCTGGCAACATTGTTGGCCATCCCACTGATGTACCCCAGTGCCCCTTACCCGGCAGCATTGTTGGCCAGCCCACTGATGTACCCCAGTGACCCTTACCTGGCAGCATTGTAGGCCAGCCCCACTTGTGTACCCAGTACCCCTTACCTGGCAGCATTGTAGGCCGGCCCACTGGTGTACCCAGTGCCCCTTACCTGGCAGCATTGTAGGCCAGCCCCACTGGTGTACCCAGTGCCCCTTACCTGGCAGTATTGTAGGCCAGCCCCACTGGTGTACCCAGTGCCCTTTACCTGGCAGCATTGTAGGCCAGCCCCACTGGTGTACCCCAGTGCCCCTTACCTGGCAGTATTGTAGGCCAGCCCACTGGTGTACCATCTCATCTTCCAAACGTTGTGTTGAATATTACGAAATCTAATAGTTATATATAAGTCTTGTTTTTATTATTTGTAGCAAGAGTAAATTAAAATGACAATTTATAGAAAGGTTTCCACTGTAATAGCAAGGACACTTCTTTCTGATTTGTATATTTTCCTGGCTCGTCGTCGATGGGTACCATAGCACATACTTAATCTAAAAGACGGGTGTTTTTAACTGGTAAATAATGTACATCTTCTGTACAAACAAATAATAATATGCTCATTTGGTTTGATATCGATTGGCTTGACATGGTGGTATACAGTAATCGACAAGCCAATACGCTGGTCTTTGTATTAGCTTCTGCCCGTACCGACGTTGCTATGGAGACGTACATTTGTAGCTCATATTAAGACACTTAGTCACAACTGCTTGTTGCATTATACCGAATATATTACATGTATATAACTTGTTAGTAGACATTAAATGGTAACAACCCATTGGATTATCTTGTATATTTTGTCAGTATTGCATTTTAATTTCTTCTTTACAAATGGGAGTATTTTATGGATAAAAAAGAAGGTACATGTATACGTGCTGGAATCAAGAAAAATATTATATCGTGCATTGGCTACACCTCCTGTCCTGAGCTCCACCTCCATTGCTTTGGCTCCACCTCTTACGTGAACATGCAAAATAATATGTTTAATCGAACACAAACCAACATTTACGCAGCACATAATACATTTCGAAAGGATTTATTTTATTCCATTAATGCTCTAATTGTGTGTACATTATGTCTTAACACGTTCAAACTCATAAATTAGCTAGTTCAAGTTCCAAATTGTCATGACTTATACAAGTCCTCATGTTTTGAAATGAGTTGTGACTTCATATTTCTCTACATTGTTGGAAGGTAAAATTGTTTCTGAATCGCACTACATCGTCCAATTTTTTAGAAACAGTGTCTAAAATTGTCATAAAACATATAAAACCAACTCACATTCTATCATTGTTTACTTTTTCCTACTACTTCCTGTCATTAGCGCCACCTCGGAAGTATAATTGGCTCTTTTTTCAATGCATCTCCAAAAAGAGGTGGCGCCAGTGATTACAGACTGTGCCCACTGCTGTACCCAGTGCCCCTTACCTGGCAACATTGCAGGCCAGCCCCCTGCTGTACCCAGTGCCCCTTACCTAGCAACATTGCAGGCCATCCCCCTGCTGTACCCCAGTGCCCCTTACCTGGCAGCATTGTAGGTCAGCCCCCTGCTGTACCCCAGTGCCCCTTACCGGGCAGCATTGTAGGTCAGCCCCCTGCTGTACCCAGTGCCCCTTACCTGGCAGCCTTGTAGGTCAGCCCCCTGCTGTACCCCAGTGCCCCTTACCTGGCAACATTGTAGGCCGGCCCACTGGTGTACCCCAGTGCCCCTTACCTGGCAACATTGTAGGCCAGCCCCCTGCTGTACCCCAGTGCCCCTTACCTGGCAGTATCGTAGGCCAGCCCCACTTGTGTACCCAGCGCCCCTTACCTGGCAGCATTGTAGGCCAGCCCCACTGCTGTACCCCAGTGCCCCTTACCTGGCAGCATTGTAGGCCAGCCCCACTGGTGTACCCCAGTGCCCCTTACCTCGCAACATTGTAGGCCGGCCCACTGGTGTACCCCAGTGCCCCTTACCTGGCAACATTGTAGGCCAGCCATACTGGTGTACCCCAGTGCCTCTTACCTGGCAGCATTGTATGCCAGCCCCACTGCTGTACCCCAGTGCCCCTTACCTGGCAGCATTGTAGGCAATCCCTCTGGGGTACCCTAGCTCCCGACATGCTACATACGCCTCTCTGTCCCCCCACTCATCAAAACACACGCTGCCTTGGATCCCCAGGTATGTGACTGTCAGGTGTCCAATGTAGCTGTCAGCAGACGCCAGGCTTAATGTATAATCTGCATCACAAAGCAGGAGGTATACATGAACATTAGAACATATGAAAATTTATGTATAACAGCATAGATTAATACAGGACCGAGCATTGTAAATATAATAGACATGAGGTAGACCAGTAATGTGAATGTGATACAAGACAAATGCCAATCTCAATTTTGTAGTTTCAAAAATGTGACACATAGGTACAAATGGATGTAATGGTTGAAACATTGTCTGCCTTATAGGGACTGGGCAGTACCTGTTGGGTGGGTAAGCTTTGCCAGGTACCCGGGTAAATTTTCCCCACCTGGGAACCCAATATTCACATAAAGGAATTGCAAGAATACACATTTATATGCACAATACATGTATATTGAAATCAGCATATCTTCAATCAACAGTGTAATATATCCAATAATGTCAAATACAAAGACTGGACGATGGAGGTAAGGTCTTGTCGCTTCTAATACTTCTAATGTAATGTTTCGTTTTTTTACTGTCTGTTTGTTTCCCTTCAAGACAAAGACAATCTGGGCAAATGCAGATAGAGGAGAATTTTCACAACTTTGCTCAATACTTGTCCACAAGTTTTACAATTGCTGGAAGTCCCATTTAATAACTTACAAACCAAAAAGCAAATTTAAACTTTATCTTAAACTAGTTCTGACACAATATCAATTCTTTGATAGTATTCAGTTTGTCTTCAACGTCAATGATGTTACGGAAAAACATGAGCATATTCACTAGCTTAATTATGCTAATTCTGCAGAAGTTTATGAATGGGTACCCAGATACCCGTATCTAATTGTGACCGGATACCCCAATCCAAAATTACTACCCGACCAGTCACTCCCGACTTACTGGTAATACACTCCCCTTCCACTCTGCAAGTAAAATGCCTCACAATCATAAGCATTATCAAGTATCTGTAACTTTGTGTTGATAACACCACAAACCTGTTGGCACAGTTCCCGAGAAACACGCAACTGCAGCATAATTACGTTGACATGTCTTCCCCTGTTCTTCAGCCACTTGCTCATAAGTTCTGCAGTCCATAAAGTGACTCTCTGTACCTAAATGATCAAATGACATTTTTAACAATATTAAGTTTATTTCAAACATACATCAGACCTATTTAAATGATATAGGGTGTGGCGTGGGAAAACCAGGCTTAATACATGTGCTTAAAGTGTCGTCCCGGATTAGCCCCTGCAGTCCGCACATCCAGGACAGCACTTTCCGCTTTTATGGTATTTTCTGTTTCAAGGAAGTCTCTTCTAAACATAAATCCACTGTTGGCCGAACGTGCTGTCCTGGATTAGACTGTGGGGACTGCACAGGCTAATCCGGGACGACACTTTACACACATGCATTAAGCCCGGTTTTCCCACGACAGGCCTAATATATTTTTTTACCATTGTTGGTCTGTACACCTAGGTAGAAAAGTAGTTTCTTTCAGAAAGATCACTAACAGTTGTACACTCATTGTGCAGCCAAAAGACTGATTACTTTCTAGTCATAAGGCAAACAGAGTAATTATCCATTGCATCGCTTCAACCTTTTCTATATTCAGAAACCATTGTTTTTAATAATTATTTGAGTACTCGCAGTTTAAAAATGTTATTGAATTATTTAAACATGAATTATTTATCTAATATAAATGTAGCACGACAACTGCTATTCATAGTAGAATAACATATTTAAAAGTGCTTACTAATTTTGTTTTTAAAGCCGCTGTCCATGGAATTCAATTCAGTACAACGTAATTTGGCAATAGTTCTTATGAATGTTAATGGTGTGTCTTTGTATTCAATTGTTTCTTATTTACAAAAGGCGTTTTATTATTCCAATGTTTGAACATGCTTGGTACGAACGGAATATACACTAATGTACATGCTGGTTTACTCCAGAGGCATCACCAGTTATCGCATACAGGAAATAGACGATAACAAGTTACCAAACGTTATTATTACACCGATTTCAATGCGGTTTTTTTGTATTTTGATTGGTAAGATATCCATTATAAACGATTTCTGCAAAGTTGTATATTTATAAACATATATCTGGACTGCTGCTTTAAAAAGAAAACAGCGAACAAGTTTACCTGTACATTTTACATCTGCCAAAAACGTTCCAAAGTCTAGGAAACCAAATGGTGAGCAGCACATGGACAATCCCCTCTCTTTTTTCTTTCTATATATTCGGTGGAACTTTTGGCCATTAGTTTTGCAATGTGCTGGATATTAGTTAACAAGCCAACTAAGACTGCTATATTCTCGGACTCTCTATCATCACCTGAGTCCATCAAAAATAGAAATAGCAGGTCTAGGCCTGATATTTTAAATTAAATTTTGGAACTAAATCAAAAGTGCCTAGACAAATCTTTACAGGTAACTTTGCACACAACACCTGTAGGACATCATGTGGACATGATAAAGTGTAAATTAGCAGAAAGCCCAGTAGAGCATCAAGTGAACATGATTAAGTGTAAATTAGCAAAAAGCACCTGAAGACAACATGTGACAATTATTTGGTATAAATTATCATAGAGCACCTGAAGACAACATGTGACAATTATTAAGTGTAAACTAGCAAAAAGCACCTGAAGACAACATGTGACATGATTAAGTGTAAATTAGCAGAGAGCACCGGAAGACAACATGTGTTTCCCAATTGCCCAGAAAACCCTCAGTCGGCCGCATCAATATTCCTCCAATATCATTATAGACAAATGCATTAGCCGACTGAGGATGGGGACCAGTCTGTTGCCTGCTAGTGCGGGGAAGCATATTCTTAAGCTGGACCCTCTTTGTCCTCAATGTGGGATCCCCTTTACAGCCGACCACCTGCTGACACAGTGCCCCCAGTTCTGTACACAGAGAGAACAGCTGCAATCTACTCTTTCCCAATTAAACATTGATTTTATCCTTAACAATATTCTAAATCCTACTGGCAAAAATAAGTTGCCAGTGTACAAATCTCTGGCGACTTATCTTGTAGACTGCCAGATCACGGATAAAATATAAATTCAAATAGGGTTCCTGCGGCTTAATAGGAACATCTCCTGTAATAACAACTTAAATTCAATAGACACTTCCCCATATCTGGGGAGAATAAGTTGAGGTAATAATTTATTCATATCACTGAATAGCTCCTAACTGTATAGATATATTTGCCTGTGTTATATGGTTAAAGAGCTTCCATTTCTGACTTCTTAATATTCTATGATTATATAATAAGCTAACTTGTAAATTAGTGCTTTCAGTGGAATAATAAACAATGTCCTAATAGCTGCAGGAAAGCCCCTATTCCATTTTCTTTCTCCCCCTTTCCCTCCGTGGTCCTACATGAGCCGTGCTGGTCCGGGCGCACAGGAAGATAGTGACATATGTCTTAATTTAAAAACCATGTTATTATATATGTCTCTGTTGATAGCCGGGCCCTCCCTCAACCATGGCCAATCTGATTGACCAAGGATTCCTTATTTTAAGTCATTTTTTAGTAAAGCAATTTGCCCCATTTACTATTGTCAAGTATTAATAAACCCCATTTTATTGCAGATTTTATATTAACTGGGGAGGACCCGGCTGTCAATCTTTTAATGTGTATTATACATTGTTGTAACTCACATGGGTAGTAAGCTTCTTAATTGTTTGCCAAGTATTTTGATCATATTGTTAATAATGATCAATCTTTCCATAAACTCTGAGTGATACTACATAATGAGATCCTCTGCAGTTATTCTTAAATGCAGTATTTTCTGCATACTTTTAATGAATAACTCTTTCATAGCAGAGATTATTCACATTTTAGCTTTTAATATGTTAAACTACCTCTTTTAAGTGTCACTATCTATGTAAATCATGTAAACCTGTGCGCCCCCCTGGTCCCAATATCTCAAAATACCTTTCTAGCACTGCCGGCCAATATTCCCTTCCCCCACCGGTGCTCCCCCATCTCTTAAAAATCACGAACGAGACAAAGTCTGCCTAGCATGTGCCCCCCAGGGTGACTCCCCTTTTACCTGTATATAATTGTACAGCATAGTTAGTTCTTTTTATTAATTATATCTTGTTTTATCTCAGTTATTTTTAAAGGCCCTAAAAAGTAAGCCGTTTGATAGTACCGGAAGGATGTAATATAAGATATATCATAATTGTACTGTATATAGGATTCTCATACTTTTATGTCTGTCCTTGATCTTAAATTCTCACCCTGGGCAAGGTTACATTCTAATAAATAGCCCAACAATCTTGTATAAATCTCAATGGACAGGGTCTCAGGTTGGAGCAATAAGTTATATTCCCTGTCTACAAGTGTTCAGCATTAGTTAAAAGCATGTCATTCAATTGTAACATCCATCCTTAGAACAAATATAACAATCTAATTAAATAAATAAATAAATAAATAAAACACTATATACCAACAATATACACTTGCAGATACTAGGTACACCAGTAGTCTTATACTACTTAACCTCCTATTAACTAAATAGTTCATTTTATACAGTATATCCAAGTAATATTACTTGACTTATATAATGAATACATGTTAGAAAGCATCTCTTGACCTTTTTTCTATGTCTTAGTATGTAAAGACATGCAAATAACACAGAAATTGTAAAACAATGCTGAACCACTTAGGGATCTGGCAATAATTAACAATGCCTGTTGTCATTATTGTAAATACTATCCCATGTGTATTCACACATTGATTTTTAATTTAATATGACATATAGGCTATGGTGATTGTTACCCGAACTAGCCCAGATCTCTAAGTACACAAGACTCCAACAATCCCGTTGCATCATTTGTTGCATAATGGGTCTAGAAAAATGGTGAATCACATAAAATTATGTGTTCCCTCCATTTTATTCTTATTCAAGTTGGGCTATTCCTCCCAATTTCCCCGTTCTCATGTTAGTTTAGATCAAACTCAGTGTTTATCTTTTATTTTTTCTCCTTGTTACAAAGTACGCTATACCTATTTAGTGCTATTACCCAAATATCCAACATATTTACAAAAAGACTAGTCATTTTTGCATTCACATATGGTTTTATATTTGAACTATTTATTAGTATAAGGGAGGTAACTCCTGTTGACAAATAAAAGCTTATTGCTCCCCTTTAAACTGTGTGTAACCTGGTAGTTGTCTCTCTATACAAGAACAGTGTGCTTTATGTGTCACGTAAGCTATTATACTAGATTGATAAGTATTCCTATTTCTACGCATAGATTTTTATTATTAGCACCGCACCCACACTGCAAAGTTTTATATATGTATTGCCAAATTTAAGCAAAGTATTTGTGTTAAGCAGTGTGCTCGGGCAATGGTTTTTAACCGAAGTCCCGAAGGTAAACAACTCCAATTGATTGATTGACAAAGAGGATTAACCACCAAACATACGATTGTGAACTGTCTGAAAAGTGATGGGAGTTTTCTATATTAAATATTACTTCTTTATTATTATACTTGTATGGAAATATAAAAGAATCAAAATAATTATGGATAAGCTAGATTGACGATCAACGAAAAGGTAAGTAATACAATTTGGCATAATCTACTTATAAATGATGCGTGTGCTAATTCTCATTTACTCTTCCCGCAAGACGTTGTTTAAATACGATAAAATTCATTTTAAATAGTTGTTGTGACATGTTAAAAGCAAGCACAACGACTTACAATACCTAAGAACAAAATATTGTCATAAAAGATTTGTTGAAATGCCAATTTTTGTTAAAGACATTTAGTAAGTAATAATGGTGACCTAAGTTATTAATTGAACGTTGGGATTTAACTACGTTATCAAGAAAATGGCGGCGAAAATTACCGAGCGGCGTACGAAAATTGCCGATGATCAAAATCATCGTTTTTAAGCATCAAACTAATAATTTTCAAATTTTACATAAGCAACATTGTAGTCCAGCGCTCTACCACCTTGAGCTAGCTGGGCCCGTCAGCTAATTTTTGGTATTGTTTTGTATGGCTTTTAAAATAGCAATGCAATCTCACATGACATCTCTTATGTAACACAAGAATTTAATTATGAACAATACCACAATGTTTACCTTTTAACAAATGGTATATAGTATGTGTTTCTATATAACAATAATAATTATTGGATGGTACACTTTAACAAAAATTGAAAATGTATACTTCATACTTCATTCAAATATGAATGAACTAATATTGAAACAAAGCAATTTATAGTTATTGCACCATTCTTCTTTTACACGCGCTAACACGCAATCAATTTATCTATTGTTCATTTGCGTATAATAATCACTACTAAATATAAATCTTACACTTTTTTTTATGCTTGTTCCTTGTTTAAAGGCAAAACATAATGGTATCCGAAATTGATTATATTCGAATACATGCTCAATAGCATCTATAATAATTATAATAATTTACTTAACTCAAGTAATAACATAGTATATTCGAATTATTCTCTTAATAATAACGTTAATCAATCGAGAAAGTGTATGATATATCGAACACATGAGTTATATTGACAGTTATAATTTGGTGGGCTACATTACACTAAATTGGCCAGCAATGTTCGAGATGAAACCGAACAGAACAGAACAAGACTTTTATTTTCACCCAAGTATATAACATATACAATTAGGGCAATATAACAAAGCAAAATTGTTAGTAAATTAGTAACTTCCGATAATTTTTACGTTAACACAGTTGTGTAGATGATATACGGGGGGTATTTAAATAATAAGATACATAGTCGGAACATATGATAATAATAATAATAATAATAATAATAATAATAATAATAATAGCAATAATGTGAGATCTATAATCAAAATACCAAAAACTTGATAAAATTATCAAAATCACAATCATTATCATATCATATTCAAAATCATCATACTAATCATAATAATCATAATAATGATAATCGTCATAGTTATCAGAATCATCATAATCGTGGCATTTAAGAAACAAATAATAGTACAGTTCTATAAGAGCATTTTAATACTAGCACTGGTAAAAATAATTAGTGGTTTGTGATCATAGTTGTGCGGTATTTCGTTTGCACGCGGCGTTTCGGATTGAGAAATTGAAATGACTACGCGTTTTAAAAGGTTTACATTTTGCGACAGAAATTTAATTCATTATCAATACTTAAAAGACATGTTGTTGCGAAAGACTGTGTGCGTTAGCGTTTATGGTGCTGGAGCTAGCTTTGTAACGGTTGCAGTCAACAGCAGTTATTTTTGTCCTGATTTACGCTTGAGTGCACCTGCACGCGAGGTCGATGTTGAACACAAAGGCAAGATGGAGGACCTATTGTGTGTGGTAATTACTCTAATCAGCTTTGCATTGCAGGATTACAATGGAGAATGCCGTTATCTGAGGGGTTAACATTAAATGACTGATGGGGCAAAAGCAAATTATAATTTGTGTGCTGGATAAGTTTAAAGGGAAGTAACAAAAGTATAATTTATTAATTTATGTACTAGAACTGCTAGATTAATTAGGATAAAGAAACAGGATTGTAGGTGAAATATAGGTATCAGTTGTACTCATTTAGAATGCAACAATTGTTTCCATTGCCTTAATTGAAATATAATATCAATATAGCAGGCAAAAATATTTAAAAGGTTAACACTTGTACTTGAGTGGTACCATTTTGTTCTACTCTTATATAATGCTGCAATTATTTCTGTTATATGAGTATAAGTATATAGCAATCTTACGTTAATATTGACATATAATTATGCAGTTATCATTTGGTACAAATACAGAATGAAGTTATTATTTACATTGCACAGTTTATATTTACATGCATATATTTCTAATTAAAGTATGGTTTATTTCAGAATACATTAGGCTTTAAGCCCATGAGTACACATACATATAATACACTATATTGTCAACAGTGGTCAGTGACATGCAGGCATATAAATATACTGTCTTAAGCAATACCAATTTAAAATGTATAATGAAAGAATTGATAACCCTACAAACAGGCATATTCAAATAAAACAGCCATTTTTAACATTTTAACACTGTTTACCAATACTAATTTAAGGTAAATATATAATTTGCATATTGAATAACAAATCAGTATCTTATTCAAATAAAAATGAATGTTCGAAAAATGTGTATACATATAGCTATTAGTGCTATGACTAAGAAACAGACAGTACTATATGGAGAGAAACTATTGATAATATAATTCAGTTCTTAATTTAAATGCTTTAATAATAAATGTGGCAAGATTTTTAATTGTCTTTTTGTCGTCAGTTTGTAAGAGTTCGATAAATTTTATCATATTTGTGTGATTCCAATAATATCTATGTATATATTGTTTTCTAAGACTATTAAACAATGGACATTCAAGTAAAAAATGAAACTCATCTTCGAGGACGTTACAGTGCTTACATTTTCTGTTTTGATACGGTGTCTTTTCAGGCTTGTGCCATCGCCCTGCTTCGACTTCAAGTCTGTGAGCAGATACTCTTAAACGCGTTAACTCGGTTCTAAATTTTGATAAATTTACAATATTGAGATAAGGCTGAAATTTAAAATTTCCATAAATGCAGTAGTTTTTACCCCTTGTCGTTTGTTGTAAATCGGTTGTCCAGTTCTGAACATATATATCAGATATGCGTTGTTTTACAATAGATATAAAACAATTTACGTCTCCTACTCCCTGAAAAAACCATGCCTCACCAAAACCTAGTGTATCTAATATATGTTTAACAGATTTTACCCAAGAATTGTTTTCGGGATAAAGATCGAGATCATGTAATAACATATTATAAACAATTTTAATATATTTAACATCATCAGATTGTAATATTTTTAACCAATATTTTAAAACACAGACAATCCGTTTATTTATAAGGGGTTTACGCCCAAGTTCACCATAAATGAAATTATTTTGTGTTTGAAGTCGGACACCCAACACCTGTTTACAATAACGTAGGTGTATTCTTTCAATTTGTATGCTATTGTTTAATCCCCAAACTTCACAGCCATAACTTAAAATTGGTTCAATAAGCTTTTCGAATAATTCGATACTATGGCTAACTGAAATCTTTGGAAATTTCACCAAATTTGATTTTAAGTAAATAATGTGATTAGTATATACATGCAAAAATATATACATTTGTGACCAGACAAATATTTTGATATATTGATTACACAAGTGTAAACGGTCACTTATATTGAGATAATATGTAAATATGTTATGCTATTAACAATAAAAATACATTGAAATAAAGGCAGTATTGTTACAAACTACAATATTAGAGTTGGTGTATTAGCTGGTGGCATTGGTAAACTTTGATAACAGATATAGAGGTGATAGTTTTAAACAAATGTTGTTTTAGGATTTATACACGAATATCGTAGTAACAATTACAATAATATACAAATATAATGCCGAATTGTTGTTGTAAACGTTAAATATGTCTTAGGACACGCAGCGCTAAGCATATACTTACTTTATGCGGACATGATCATCTATTAGTTGGGTATTCCCGCAACCATGTTATTGCAAGCGCTAAGCATATACTCACGTTACGGACATGATCATCTAGTAGTTGGGTATTCCCGCAACCATGTTATTGCAAGCGCTAAACATATACTCACTTTACGGACTTGATTATCTAGAAGTTGGGTATCCTCGCAACCATGTTATTGCAAGCGCTAAACACATACTCACTTTACGGACATGGTCATCTAGTAGTTGGGTATCCCCGCAACCATGTTATTGCAAGCACTAAACATACACTCACTTTACGGACACAATCATAATTACCCAGCAAACCCCTTCTTATAACGAACGTTTAAGCATTACTCACTTTACGGACATGATCATCTCGTAGTTGGGTCCACCCACAACCCCAGGTTATTGCGAGCGCTAAGCATACACTCACTTTACGGACATGATCATCTAGTAGTTGGGTACCCCCGCAACTCCACGTTATTGCGAGCTTTAAGCAAATACTAGTACTTACTTTGTGGACTTGAGCATCCAGTAGTTGGGTACCCCTGCAACCCCATGTTATTGCGAGCTCTTAGCATACACTCACTTTACAGACATATACATTTAGTAGTTGGGTACTCCCGCAACCCTATGTTATTACGAGCTCTAAGCAAATACTCACTTTGCGGACTTGATCATCTAGAAATTTTAGAACCCCAGCAACCCCATGTTATTAGGAGCGCTTAGCAGACACTCTCTTTACGGACATGAACATTTAGTAGTTGGGTACCCCCGCAACCCCATGTTATTGCAAGCTCTTAGCAAATACTCACTTTGCGGACATGATCATCTAGTAGTTGGGTATCCCCGCACCCCCATGTTATTGCGAGCGCTTAGCATACACTCACTTTACGGACATGAACATCTAGTCGTTGGGTACTCCCGCAACCCCATGTTATTATGAGCGCTTAGCATGCATTACTTTACGGACATGAACATCTAGTAGTTGGGTACCCCCGCAACCCCATGTTATTGCGAGCTCTTAAGCAAATACTTACTATCGACTTGGACATCCAGTGGTTGGGTACCCCCGCAATCCCATGTTATTGCGAGCTCTCAGCAAATACTTACTTGTGAACTTTAGCATCTAGTAGTTGGGTACCCCCGCAACCCCATGTTATTGCGAGCGCTCAGCATACAATCACTTTACAGACACGAACATCTAGTAGTTCGGTACCCCCGCAACCCCATGTTATTGCGAGCGCTCAGCATACACTCACTTTACGGACATGAACATCTAGTAGTTGGGTACCCCCGCAACCCCATGGATGTAAGTTGTAGTTGACACGTATCTGCATGTACAGTACCGATGTTGTTGTTGACACGGAACTTGTATAATATATAATTGTATAATATATAATAGCGATGTTGTTGTTGACTGGGACCCTACATGTACAGTAGCGGTGTTGTTGACATGAACTTTAATGCACAGTGTCGATACTGTTGTTGACACGTATTGACATGTACAGTAGCGGTGTTGTTGACACGTATTTACATGTGTAGTAGCGGCGTTGTTGTTGAAATTTACCTACATGTACAGTAGCGGTGTTGTCGACACGTATTTACAGGTAAAGTAGCGGCGTTGCTTTTGACATTTACCTACATGTACAGTAGCGGTGTTGTCGACACGTATTTACATGTGTAGTAGCGGCGTTGTTGTTGAAATTTACCTACATGTACACTAGCGGTGTTGTCGACACGTATTTACATGTGTAGTAGCGGCGTTGTTTTTGACATTTACCTACATGTACAGTAGCGGTGTTGTTGACACGTATTTACAAGTACAGTAGCGGCGTTGATTTTGACATTTACCTACATGTACAGTGGCGGTGTTGTTGACATGGACATTGTCCTTAATGTACATTAGCGTCGTTGTTGACACGGACATACATGTGCAGTTGCAGTTAGTTGTTGTTGACACGGACCTTAATACACAGTGGCGATACTACAGTTTACAAACAACATGTATTTTTTTAAATTTATTCCGAGAAATGCACGGAATATTGTCGTTATGGTGTTGTTCCAGTGTCATCATCTAGTGTACATTGTTCTTCGCTGAAAATGAAACATGCATAATAGGGTATCTGCCGGCTGAAGCCAAAGCAACAATGGTGTTACACGACTTAGCCGTTGCCCGAGAGAACAAAAGTTTTTACAAAGTTGAAATCGTCGATCATATTTGTACACACAGATTAGTTTACGCGTTTTTTACCACATGTGCAGTAATTAAGTACAGTCTCCGTGTTTTTGTACATTTAATGTATAATACTTGATTTGAAAATAAACATATGTGTGCGTTGCCCATATTCTTTACAATATACATTTAAATATTGATTTCATTTCAACATATTAATTAGAGCTGCTTCGTTTCCGTTTGTAATAATGCAAAATATAGAAATTTCCAGATTCAAGGACAGAGAAAATATTGCACTTAAGGTGCTTTATGAATGCCACCCTGACCTCAGCAATAAATGTGTACATTCAAAATCATTATACAAACTGGCAACACAATTGCTGCTGCATTTATCCCTCTTCAAACAAATAAGAGTCAGACAACAATACGATATACTAGTAGTGTTGAAAATAATGATTCCTGTTATCTTGCCAACAAGACTTTTAAAAACTATATTACGTTGACGAGTGTCATAAAAGCGATTGTAAAATCCGTTATATTTCTTAAATATTGCATTATAGCAACTAAATTATTAGTACGAATTAATATGAATTGTTTTATGTATGGTATATATTTAGGACCATTATTATTTAAATCCTCTTTCTCTATTAAGGCAATATTTCCATGCAGTCATAGAAACATTATTTTATAATAAACTTAAAATTAGCCTGTTGCATAAAACCTTGGTAAGTACCACTTTCAAAATAACGAATATATACCGGCAACACTTCTGTTTCATCAACTAGCCAGTGCAAAGAAAGGTTACACTAGTACAATTTTAATTGCAGAATGTCTAGCCGCCTCTAATTTAAAAAATGTCTGATTTGTATCAGACAGTTACAATTTGTTGGTCACAATTTGTTGGTCGAACATCATGTATGTCCAGACACCTTCAGGAACATCAAATGTGTAACCAAACAACGGTGGTTCTAGTTTTTACCGCTGTAAAAGGCAAAGAGAAATAATTAAAATACATGTGGATTTATTAAAAAGTAGTTATAAGTACACATAGCTTCTTCAAACAAGAGGGCCAAATGGCCCTGGGTCCGCTCACCTGAGTTTCATGAATCAAAGTGGCTTGTAGAAATGTAATAGTATCCTCAGAGGCGATTAAAGTAAAATATTGACAAGATACAAAGTCAAAATTATTTGAAGGAATTTGGTACATTCTGAGGAGTTATTTAAAAATGCAGCAAGTGGATTCTGATCAAAAGATTGTGAAAATTGTCTATATAACCACACAAGGGCAAACTGCCCCACCCTCTGGCAGCCATGCTTTTTTAACAGATCAAAATTATTTGAAGGAATTCGTTTGAATTGAAGGCATTTGGTAAAAGGACCATCCCAGGAACATTCCTGTCAGGTTTTGTTAAAATCCACCAACCGGTTTCAGAGAAGGTGTTGAAGTGAATTGTTGAAGACAGACGCAAGATGGTGACTGACATCAATAGCTCACCCTAGAGCACAAATGAGCTATAAAAAATATCATTGGTAGTGAAGGCATATCACAGCATTATAATTATTTTCCAGTTGTGGCTTTGCTCATGACACATGTATGTATTACAGTTTTATTAAAGAATAATCTTCAAAAGATAATGAAACATGTACGCATTACAGTTTTATTAAAGAATAGTATAAAAAGATAAGGTATCATAAAATATTTGTGTTGTTGTATTTATGAAGTCTCAAAATCAAAACAAGAGTGCTATTGTCACAAGAATACTGCAAGAATCGTTCCCATAATAGGTCCTGTTTTTCTATTATAAGTATAACAATTACCAAGTAATCTGGACATAAAACCTAATATGTTGTTTTCTCCATCACCACCTCATCGTATAGTCGGTAATACACAATTACATTGACCATTATGAAGCCATAACATTCAACAGGTAATTAAACCTGTAAAAAGATTAACAAACAAGACTCTCAGTTTGATAAAACACACATGCCCCCTGTGAGTGCTGGACAGCCAATTTGAATTATTCTGCAAGTGAGGCGCCATGCTACGGGAGTAGACTGGTGCATCAGTTTTACTGGCCTTGACTGGTTTGGGTTAAACAGTAAGCTGCTGGCGCTGGTGGTTGGAGCAGACTCGGTGCTGGTGATGCTAGGCTTGTAGGATGGCTGCTTAAGGACCATGGCGCTGTGCTGGTAGTGGGACTGCAAGGTCAAGGAGCCACTTGGGAACATGCCTTCCTGCTGCATGTACTTGAAGATTGGGGAATCCTCGAAAGTCTTTGGAACAGATGAGGAGAAGTCCAAATTAGGTCTAGGTCATAAAGAGGTTGGGTGATATGGGTGGATTGGGAATGGTCATCAGCAACAACTGTGTAAGTATCCAAGTGCTGTTGTAAGCGGTGCTGGTGCTAGACAAAACTGTAAAATATAGTTAACCAAGAAATAGCCCTTTGAATTATTCTAAGTCCAAATTAGGTCAAGGTCAAAGTGAGGTTGGGTGATATGGGTGGATTAGGAAGGTCATAAGTAACAACTGTGTTAATATCCAAGTGTTGTATTAAGCGGTCATGGTGCTAGACGAAACGGTAAAATGTACTTAACCTTGTCACGGACGGAAGGACGGACGGACAGGACAATCACTATATGCCTCCGCATCAAGATGCCGGGGACATTTTTTTTTTTTTTTTTTACTGATGTCCGATCACACATTTGACAGTCATTATAGCCGAGAAATGTTGCTCAAATTCACCCATAAACATATATGCTTGTCGACACGTTTCCCACATGACAAGAAATATGTGCATTGTAGATTTATTGCAAATATTCTTTATAAAAACAACAACACTTAACATGGGACTTCAGTGGTTTATGCTTGATGCCATTTACGCATTAACGTGATATTGCAATTTGTTAGTAAAGATACAGTGATAAAGTGTACTAAAACTGTTTTATCATGGTGTCGGCTGGGTCACAAGGTACACACAACTTAATGTAGTAAATATGAATCAATTCGAATATTTTATTAAATGAAAAAGCGAATATTTGAATATCGATGCCATCCCTAATATATAAACATATCAATAGTTACAAGTAGCCCTAATTCAACAGCTTTTGGACTTGTGTGAGTCCAATAGCAGTACATGTATCTTTATAGGAAACCAATGTATTTGATTTGATGGGTATAATAGCCTCAATAAGTTAAGCTTCTTAGTTCAGACATGAAAGGAAAGTAATGTTAATCCCTAATATACATGTATCACTACAATTACTATGAAAATGATTAATGAAAATTCGAACAGGTCGCGGTGGCGTAGTGGATATGGTGTCCGCCTAGCGATCGGGAGGTCCCGGGTTCGATCCCCTCCCGGGGAGCGTTCTCAAGATCTCCCCCAAAAGACACCAAGTACTGGTTCTACCCAGGAAACGGACTCGAGAATGTCTCTAATAAGCCTAAGGCTTTCGATGCAATCGAGCTTAAATAAATAGGTTTACACTAAAATGATTAATGAAAGACTTGCATTGTATAAATGTTGTACAGCATGTATTTCTAGGGAATGAAGGTGGGCGTATGTTTTGCTGTGGCAACCTCTTTAATGGCATCTTTTCTCACGAGCAACATGTGAAATTATATGAACATCTAGCTGTCCAACACTATGGAAACTCTTCACATGACATCCAGTGGCAGGAATAGACCTTACAAACTAATACACATACTGATTGCAAATACCCCCCCTCCCCCTGGCCAGTTTTTTAACCCTAGGGGCATAATTTGAACAATCTTTGTAGAGGACCCCGATACAATGTAACCAACCAAATACAAAACCTTTGGGCCTTATGGTTTCAGAGGAGAAGATTTTTAAAGTCGTTTTGCTATATATTCTATGTGACCTCCAGGGCGTGGCCCTGTTTTGACCCCAGGGGCATAATTTGAACAATCTTTGTAGATGACCACTATAGGATTATAATTCTTTTACACTGCATTCCACCTAACAACATCTATTTATGTATGATATTTGAGGTCAATCCCTTCAGTAGGAGATGATTTTTAAAGTCATTTTGCTATTTAAGTCTATATAAACCATGTGACCCTGGGGCAAGGCCCGTTTAGACCCCGGGGGCATAATTGAACAATTTTTGTAGAGGACCACTATATGCTCTTATATACCAAATATGAAACCTCTGGGCCTTGCGGTTTCAGAGGATTTTTGAATTCATCTTGCCATATATTCCATATAAACCATGTGACCTCCGGGGCGTGGCCCGTTTTGACCCCAAGGGGCATAATTTCAACAATCTTTGTAGAGGACCACTAGAAAATGGCAAATATCAAATATGAAACCTCTGGGCCTTGTGGTTTCAGAGAAGAAGCTTTTTAAAGTCGTTTTGCTATATATTCTATATAAACCATGTGACCTCCAGGGCGTGGCCCGTTTTGACCCCAGGGGCATAATTTGAACAATCTTTGTAGATGACCACTATAGGATTATACATACGAAATACGAAATCTCTGGGCCTTATAAACCATGTGACCCTGGGCGTAGTTTTGATCCAAGGGGCATAATTTGAACAATCTTTGCAGAGAACCACAATGTTACCAACCGAATACAAAACCTCTGGGCATTACAGTTTTAGAAGAGATTTTAAAGTCATTTTGCTATATATTCTATATAAACCATGTGACCCCTGGGGAGTGGCCGGTTTTGACCCCAGGGGGATAATTTGAACAATCTTTGTAGATGACCACTATAGGATTATACATACGAAATACGAAATCTCTGGGCCTTATAAACCATGTGACCCTGGGCGTAGTTTTGATCCAAGGGGCATAATTTGAACAATCTTTGCAGAGAACCACAATGTTACCAACCGAATACAAAACCTCTGGGCATTACAGTTTTAGAAGAGATTTTAAAGTCATTTTGCTATATATTCTATATAAACCACGTGACCCATTGGGAGTGGCCGGTTTTGACCCTAGGGGCATATTTTGAACAATTTTTGTAGAGGACCACAAGACGGATGCCACATACCAAATATGAATGCTCGGAGCCTGGCGTTTCATAGGAACAGATTTTTAAAGTTTTCACTTTTTAAATCTATGTTTAGCTCTGGTGACCTACATATGCAGCGGACCGGAAAGATTTGAACAACTTTGAAAGAAGTCACTCACGGACGCACGGACAGACGACGTACCACGGGCGATCACAAAGGCTCACCATGAGCACTCTGTGAGCTAAAAACACTTCTTTGCTGATGAAATAAATAAGTTTACAACATCAATGATACTTGTTATTAAAGTACCGGTCCTTGGTTTTCCTCGACATCCTTTGACAGCTTCAGGTTTAGTTGGGAAAGGTTGACATCTTGTTGTATGAGGAACTGCATTATGATGAAGTGGAAATCTTCTTGTCCCCACGTATGGCCCAGAATCATAACCAGAAACATCTTCATCCATACGGTGGGTGGGAACACATCATACAGTCCTACAGAGAATAACAGGTTACTGCCTTACCATTTTGTATAAGGAAATGCTTTATTTAGAGTTAATGGTCCGTTCCTGTACTCACAATGCCAAAATGAGTCATTTTCAGTAACATAATTAATGACAACAGTTAATTATGAAATTATGATGCATAATATGTTGTTTTTTAATTGCACACATTAAGTACAATTAATTATATGGAGATGAGCTGTTTCTTGGATGGATGTCTTAAGCTCAAGAAGCTCTGAATAGCCTCACAATGACATTGGTACAATGATAAATACCATCTTACTAATCTTCGGGTGACAAGCTTTCTGTTGTACTGGGTTGCTTACAGGACACACAGGCTGGTTCTGAAATAATATGCATTTATTTTTCACCAGTCAAATAAACTAGTGATTAAGCTTTTATAAGTGCAAGTACTACATAGAATACATGCCCGGAAAAAAGACTGACATACATGCCCAGAAAAATGGATTGGACTATACATCTGTAAATATTATAAGTAATGTTTCTATCAATAACTAAGAAACAAAACCTTTTCTTTAATATTGGCTGAAGTATGTTTATTTTACTGTTTAAAGCAACTATGTCAACGAAAAATTGGCTTCCTATTGCACTATAAATTAGATTATTTGATAGAAATGCGCTTTACTAAGACATACGCATTAAATAAATAAATATAATATAATACACAATAAGATATTTGATAAAAACAAATTACCAAAAAAGCCTGAAAAAATTAAAACCCCAAGAGGGTATCAAACTCACGACTTAGGAGCCATACGAAGAAATTACAGTAGACAGCGCTTTAACCAACTGCGCCATTATGCTTGGTAAGGTGTCGTTTTTAAACTATGGTTATACAAAATGCTCAAAACTCTGACATCAAGATGTAAACAGGAAAAGGGCCAAACAAACACAACCCATATTATAAATTGATTTTATCTCAGAATGCGTACACTGTTTTCCCATCATATATACCCTGTTTTAACCGTTATTATATGCCAGTATTAATATGTAAATTTCAGATTTTTGGAAGAAATTGCCTCATTGAGGCCCTTTTCGATGACATAGTCCCTTTAAGTAGCTAATGCTATCAACACATTGCAAATAAGTATTTTATGACAACTTTGGTCTCAATATGTTTGATATACTTTTAACAAAAAAATACAACATACGGCTCATCTGTAATATACTTTACTGTATTTCTAATTGTTCAATGATGTACAGTGTACAAAAAACAACAATACCAATAATAATACCATCTGAATGACATCTATTATTGAATGTACATTTACCTTTTTTATTTTATTTTTATTTACAAATAACATCATTCGCAATGATATGACATGATCATAAATCAAAATCAAAGACATTGTTGTGGTGCTTGTCTTACACATACATTTCCTCATGCTGAACAATTATACAACGTTTGAAAATACTCAAATAATTTTTAGAAACGTGGACCTAACCATAAAACTTACAGGGACCTGTTAAAATTTGTTGACATAGATCTCAAAAAGAAAAATACACAATATTTATACAGGCAAAATAACACAAGACATGGATTGGAATTATTGTGACGTTTAAGAAAAATAATCTTTTGAAATAGATACAATTATAAAGCGTTAGTAACGCTTTTCCTTTGGTTATGGAAATCTCGTGTATAACTTACATAGCATTAAAATTTCATTCTATATTTATAAGTCTGGATGGCTGAGTGGTTAAGGCGCCAGTCTCTTTTTATCAAGACTGTCGCAGGTTCGAGTCAGAGGAGGGCAAATGTTTTAATTTACTCTTTTTTTTCTTAATATAATATTGGTTTCGTTAGGCCAGATGCTTTAATTTTTGCAATTAAGATATTGAAGAGATTTTAAAGAAACCAACGCCTATGCCACTCAGTGATGACAAAAGCTTTTTTTTATTCGGTTGTAATGAAAACTACTTTTCCACTACATAATGTGCAAAAAAAACGGTCGACGCCGAGGCTTGAACTCCAAAGTTCGCAACGCCAGCGCGGCATCAGTTCCGCTACACCATTTATTGCATTGGCGTTTTACGAATTTAAACCAATGAACATCAATTGTATACATTGTATTATTGCCTATGCTGCGCTCGATTCTTATCGTGGTATCTATAAATAAAACCCGATTGCATACGGAATATTCATGAGTGTCAGGTAAATAATTTCGCACTATAAATTTCTACAATTTGAGTATGTGAAGTAAATACATTGCAGTTCATCATTTCATGTTTAGCACCTTATAAAACATTCTGGTAACATAAGCTCCTGTGTTTTTCAAGTGTGCATAATGGACCCGTTTATTGATAAAGCATGTTCATGTGTATTATGCGGAATATTTTCAGTACGCCTTAAATGTTTAATATTGATTGATCATTAAATAAGTAACATTTGTATGCAAGTTATACATTGTTTTGCCAAAAATCCTGTTCGGGATATTAAGGCGATACTAAAATATGACTTGCACAAGAGCACAAATTATTAAAAATTGCTATTGCAAGACATCCTTTATCACCATGTGGTACTGTTTCGATCATATATGCTCTTATTGCATTTTTTATATATTTTTTAACAATGACACAATCTAGTAAACGAGTTCTAGTAACATTTTCTTTACAGTAGACAACAGCATACAACTCTTCAAAACATAGTGACACAGGAGAACAAGCTCATCATGCTAGATATAACGATTGGTTTGTTATTATATTTTCTATTCTTATTAGATACTTTAAAATGCCTCAATTCGTTTGCTTTAAACAACCAGGAAAAAATGGGTTGGATGAAAGCCTAACTACAGAAGAATGAAAGAAAGGTAAGGGCTCAAAGTAATCCAGTTTTTTTTGCTGGGAATCAAATATACATGTACAACAAGTATCTATGGGCGAAACATACATTAGTTGTTTCAATGTAAGAGCAAAGCTTCTAGGGACGACTTAGCTCTCCTCCCCAACGACTAAGCTCTCCTCCCCAACGACTAAGCTCTCCTCCCCAACGACTGATTATTCTCCACGATAACTCTCTAGGGACGACTTAGCTCTCCTCCCCAACGACTGATTATTCTCCACAATAACTCTAATTGTTTTCTAGCATGTATGCAACCACTATCAGTCTATTGGACTAAATGACTGAAATCCAACCTTTCATGAATACTTAGATTGTCATATTTTGTGGAATTTTCATTTGCTTGATATAAAAATGGAATCGAAATGAAACAGCGATAATAGTTATTTAACATTAAAACCCGAAACATTCCGTTTGTTATATGTCCATGTGTGAAATCGTTGTGTACACTAAGTACACGAATCACGTGGAAAGCGTGTTTGCAACAGAAGTCCGCTGAAGTTCTTTACATAAACACAATGTCTCATACACCTCAGGATTTACGTGCCTGGTTGCGCGATAAATTGCCGTAAAACAGGTAATTTTCGTAAAGGGATTATACACTTTTTACTTGTCGCAATTTAATGTCGAATTTGGACTTGTAAAATAACTGCATTACGTAGCAGTTTACATTTTTGCGTGACAGCATGTATAGGATATTGATCGAGTAGGAGGTCTTTCTGTGTAGGAAAGACCTGTCCAAGGGCAACATGTGAAAACCGAGAGCGCGGAACGCAGAAAGGCCGACTACGAGGTCAGTATCTGACTTACATAACCGAAGACGACACAACAGCTGCATAATTAAATACGAACAGATGGTTCTTTCTGCCACTTTAGGAGGTACGTTTTCTCAGTTTATTTCCTTAAAAACTTTTCTGCTGTTAGATTGCCAATAAACAACTCAAAAACATTGTTCCAACTGTAAAATATAGTTCACATTGTAATGACAGAATTTGTTGTCAGGTTATGGTAGAATCGTCGTTTATCTGTAGTTATGTTTAAGAGAGACAGTGGCAATAACAGAGAGATCCAGTCCAGGAATTATATGCTTTTAATCAGCTGGAATAAACATACAATTCATAAACTGTTTATTAATAAAAACGGATACACATTAATGCATCATTTTCAGACAATTTTATTTTATTTAAACGAAATTTTATCATTAAATTGATAAAAAAATAAATAATATCGTTTATAGTAATTATATTTTGCATTGCGTTTTCTGTGTGCATTTCACTATATAAATGCTTTTTTATAAAGAAAATCGTATTAAATGTAAATGGCATTGTACCAATACAAAGAAAAAAAAAACACCATCGTTTTGTCATTATTTTTTCATTGAAAATTGTTTTCTTTCTACATTGTCATATAGGTTTTTATGTTTATTACAATTATTGCGCATTTTATAAGAGGCAATGGAAAAACAGAAGTATGCAAAAATGAATGTGTACATACATGTGTAGATTGTTAGAACCACGTAATTGTTTAATGAACACTTTATTGAACCATATACATGTCGTGGACAAGTATTTCTGTGAACAATACAATCCTCGTGCGCGGGTCTTTCTTTTTGCACCTGGACGAGTCTGATATCTCTCTGGAAAGACGGTCACGTGCACAAAGATAGACCCACGCACGAGGAATGTATTGTTTCGCAGGTCTTACCGAAAAATATAGACCCGAATGAAACAAAGAAGTAGCTATGTAAGTAGAATTTTTGATTATTGTGCGATTTTATTAGCTTGACTTTTCGAAGAAAAGGCAAGCTATTCTATTCGCCCCGGCGTCGGCGTCTGCGTCCGAGCTATTTTTTTGGTAAGCTAGTTTCTCAGGAATGGCTTGAGGGATTTCATTCAAACATAAAGCATTTATTGCCCATATTAAAATGAACCTATAGGCCAAGTTTGGTAACTCTAGTTTGAAATTTGTCAAAATTATGGGCCTTTTTACACTTAGAAATTTTACATATAACTAAATGGACAGGTTAAAGTTTTTCGGTAAGCTGGTTTCTCAGGAATGGCTTGAGGGATTTCATTCAAACTTACAACACTTATTCCCTATATTAAAATAAAACTCATAGGCCAATTTTGATAACTCTAGTTTGAAATATGTCAAAATTATGGGCATTTGTACACTTAAATTGTTTACATATAGCTATATGGACAGGTTACAGTTTTTCGGTAAGCTAGTTTCTCAACTTTTTGTTTCCGCTCTCTAACTCGAGAACGGATTAAGCTATTGTAATGAAACTTCAAACATATATATATTATAGCAAGACCTCGCTTGGGATTGCATATGGGTTGGGTGAGATCAAGGTCAAGGTCAATGTTACTAAAAATAGAAAAACAGTTTCCGCTCAATAACTTCATGACATATTTAGATATATTAATAATTCGTAATACATAGGTACATTATATCAACACCTCACTTGGGATTGCATATGGGGTTGGTGGGGTAAAGGTCAAGGTCACTGTTACTAAAAATAGAAAAATGGTTTCCGCTCAATTATTTGAACACGCATTGTGATATTTTAACGAAAATTAATACATATATACCTTATATCAAGACTTCGCTTGGGATTGCATATGGAGAGGGTGGGGTCAAGGTCACTTTGACTAAAAATAGAAAAACGGTTTCCGCTCAATAACTTGAGAACGCATTGAGATATTTTTATGAAACTTTATACATACATACCTTAAATCGAGACCTCGCTTGGGATTGCATATGGGGTGGATGGGGTCAAGGTCAAGGTCACTGTTTCGCTTGGGATTGCATATGTGGTGGGTGTGGTCAAGGTCACTGTTTCTAAAAATAGAAAAATGGTTTCCGCTCAATAACTTGAGAACACATTGAGATATTTAATAAAACTTAATACATAAATACCTTATATCAAGAACTCGAGTGGGATTGCATATGGGGTGGGTGGGGTCAAGGTCACTGTTACTAAAAATATAAAAATGGTTTCCACTCAATAACTTGAGAAGGCATTCAGATATTTTAATAAAACTTAATACATAAGATACCTTATATGGAGTTTACCATTACTTACAATTGTATTGATGTGCTGATTTTAATGCATTTCGTTTGAAAATTTGGTTTTCGTGGAATTTCCATGTTTCTTTTTTTAGAAAAAAAAAAGCCAGTAACTCTGACAAGACCAAAAAAACGTCGAGCGCGCTGTCCTCCAACAGCTGTTGTTGACCTGGCACTCATGAATATTCCGTTCATTTTAGTAAATATATTTTAAGATACTAACTCAGATAGAAGACTTCGACGCGAAATATGTATTGATCAAATATCTACTCCGTTACAGTTAATACTGCCATGCAGTGGTAAGCACGCAAAGTTTGTAAGCGTGATGTTTTGGGTTCGAATCCCAGACCAGGCACTTTAAATTTATTTAATTTATTTATTCAATTTAATCATCAATTCGATTCTGACGCAGAAGAGATCTGCACCGATACTGTGAGCGAAACATAGTCTTTGTGAATGCATTTGTATGAAGATAAATGTATTAACTTATAAAAATAAAACAACTGAAAAAAAAAATAATATATATATATATATATATATATATAAAGACATTTCATGAGAATAAGTGATGTTAAAGTAAAAGAAAGATTTTGGCAGGACTCGAACCACAGTCATTCTAAAACTCTATCCACCGCGCTATTCTTCCCGACGCTTGTTGATGATCGCTTTTGTTATGTGACTATGAAATCCATGCTTTAGAAGCTTGATAAATGTTCAACCGATACAAATAAAACAGTTGAGTGTTACCGGAGATTAACGAGTGCCAGGTCAATAAAATGGCACAATACTTACAATATTCAAAATGGCGATATTTCGGACGTTTTAATTTTCATTTAATTTCGGATTTAATTTGTCAGGGCAGTTGGTTATTTTAAGATAAAATAAATTATGTATTTTAATTTCTGCATATATCACTGAGTAAATGTCGCTTGTTTTCTGTTTATATCATGTATTTTATACCTCAGATTTGTAGACAGGCAAAGTTGTCATCAAAGATATTGGCAAATTAAAAGATCTATTAAAAGCATATGTGTATTTTAGATCTTTTGCAAATTGGATCATACAACTAAACAATATTGATATACTATTCATTATTCGATTTATTTTCATTTAAATCCAGCTTATGATACTGCAAGCAATATCAACTTACCTGGGACAAGTGCTTGTCGTCATTCTTTGACATAGTTAATTTGCATGTTTATTTGTAAATTTAAAATTAAATGTCTCAAAAATATCTGCATTTAGTATGTCCAATTAGATGTTTCTACAGTAGATCATTCATGTTAATCACTAGTATGCTTATGAACATTCTTAGGTAAATTATACGTTTATAATCGAGTTATTATTAAAAAATACATTTAAAATGTTGCCAATGACGGGGATATACTATTATATACTATACGGGGATTTCGAATTTTACCTAAAAAATAAAGGAAATGCACTAAATAACAAAAAAAAAACATACAACACATTATATGTTTAAGCTATCGCGGTCACGGTGCGATAAACGCAAGTGTCTTGCGGCAAGTGTGAGTTGTCAGTTTCTTTCTTGCGTCGACGGCGCGTATATCGCAATGAAGTACTACGCAAGGACGTCGTGCGACGTCCACAAGTGCCCCTTACCTGCTTGCGACAGACAATTTTGAAGCAAAACACGTAGAGTGCCCGTAGGTTGATCGCACGATGATCGCACGGTGCCCTTAAGGTGCACGCACGATAGGTGATTGACGCAAGGCCGACGCACCAACTTAAGCGCTTTCGTTAATATCTGTTGCGGTTGTTGCTGCGACCTTGCAATTGCGAAAAACAAGCACGGGCGCCGTAGGTCCGGCGCACGTTTTTAACAAAAATCTCGACGCAGGCTTGACGTAAGGTAGACGCAACCCGGTTGTGACCGAGGCTTAAAGCAAGTTAAACAATAACTTATTTGGATTTAATCTGTTTCTTCCGCATTTCTCACGATCTGTCAAATTTGACACTTAACCGGCAAATGATGATGTCACAACTACTTTCTTTCATGCGCACAACACTTCAAAATAAAACTACCGAAAATTGGACGGTCGACGAACGTTCGCGCCTACCTCTTCGTTGGTGTTTCTTGAGTAACCACTGCCATAGAGAGTGAAAAACTTCCAGATTTGGAAGGATTCAGGGGAGACCACTTTTATGAGTTTGAAGATTTATTTGTAAAATGTTTTTATTTTTATTTATTTTATAAAACCCCCACAAAATGTTTGCATTATCATATATATATACAGTTAAAATGAAAAGCAAAAGGAGATAAATAAAAAAAGTAGACATAACAACGCAAGGATTTGACGGTGTCCACGTTTTTTCTTCTGCTTTCCAAGATTTTAATCCGCACCATGTGATTAGACTATAGTCACGTGGAACTTCATGTCGGTGTAACATTTAATATTGACCCCGTTGAAAATTGGCCCTATAGGTCCTTTTACAACGGATGACTGATCAATTTTCAACTTTGAAAACTTTGTTCTAAAACTGACTGTTTCCTGTTCTATAATATTTATCGTTAATATTTTAATGTTTGAAAAGGCATTGCTTGGGCAAATTTCAACATTTGACAAATCTATGTTATTTTTTCGAGAAAACTTTGCTACCTGGTAGACATACTATAGTAATCTTAGCACAAAATCGGTTAAAAAAACTACATAATAATTATGTTTAGCAACCTAAACAGCATAACAGACAAAACGTTTCTATAGATTTTGTTTCAGAGAAATGTTTTCCAATCCCAAACTATGAAGCTGTCCCTTTTACATATCGTATATGTAAACTTGATGACTATAGGGGTTTTTTAAGTTCTGCCTTTTCAAAAAAAATTAAGTTTGCCATTAAGGGTGTTCACTTTTTATATTTTATTTGATTTATTAGATGCTACGCGTTAGAATTTACATCTGTACAAATACATCTGTAAAAGAACGTCGCTTGATACGCGACGGTTTGACTTTTCTTTGCGTTATCTTTACACGTATGCAGTTTAAACTTGACTTAAGTTAGCCAATGAAACACACCATCAAAGCGAGCCTCATATTTTACATTGCTCAGGCGTCATTCCATTGATCACGAGTCCCCCATAAGCTCCTCGAGTATAAATTTAATACTTCTACCAGTTACTGTAGTGTAATACACATTTTTCTATGGAAAGTACGACCACTTCCCACACACCTGTCGAAAGTAATTGCTGTAAAATTTCGTTAAAAGTGCCCTGTCCAACATACGGACGATCTCGACTACGTCGGGAAAGTACGTGCAATGTGCAATTAGTTTTAAAGAAGCAAGCTTGCGATAGTTTTAGTTCTTCTGTGTGTTTCTCTTCTACACACACACGATCTCTGACATTTAATGAAATTTCTCTAACCGTTAGTTTAAATCTATTATTTTAGCTGGATTGTGTCTAAAGCATGAGACTTATTGAGGCACTATCGAGTCCGATTCCAGGGTAGAACCAGTTCTGAGTGTCTTTTGAGATAGATCATTCGAACGCTCCCCGAGTAGTCATCGAACCCACGATCTCCCGCTCGCAAGGCGGACACCATATCCATTACACCACTGCGACCTGTAACCCTTAAAAATGACACCATAACTGATCAAAATGTAACGACTGATCAGTTTTCAACGACCTTGTGATCAAAATTTAATGTTATAATGTTGGCGGGATTCTATTCTCAGCGTTTAAAAAGGGCCCATCGCGTCAATTATCAACGGGGTTAGTATTTAACGTTACACCGATAGGGATATAGCATCTGTTCCTGTAAGTTCCTGGCCTCTTACAAGTTCGTGGATGATGCTCTGACGTCATTTTCGATACAATGACGCAATGTCTCGTGTCCTAATTCTTCTTTAATTTATGCCCGAAAAATTAACCGACTTATAACAGAAAATAAATGCGTAAATTTTAAGTTTAAATGATAAATAACAACACTATTTGAGTTAATTGCATTTATGATGCACTGTTTTCAACTTGTTCACTTTTATAAATAGTCGGTAACATTGATTTGGTTTTTGACATTCCATTATGTTTCAATTTACGTTATCTTAGATTTTGAGCTGCATAAAATCAAGTTCAGCACTTGATATGTAAACATAAAATCAATCACGTGGTCTTGCCATATGACGTCATCTAAAATTACCCACGAACTTGAAGGAATTTTAGCAAGTTAAAGGCGTTGTTAGGTCACATTAACTTTTTTTGCAATGAGATAACATATTTCTAATTACGTGTTCACTGTTTTGTTACATGAAATAGTTAGTAAAGAAGCCATTTAAATGTGTTGATTACATTCCGTCAGTTGTATACAATATATTTTTTATCTTTGTACCCCCATGCACACTAGCGGTTCCAGGGGGCGCTACCGGCGCCCCCCCCCCCCCACCCAAAATCTCCGGACTAACATAAATGGGCATATATAAAGACGGTCAAAACTGGAATTATATGCTAAAAAAGTTTTCGATCGCTTCGCTTGCTCAATTTGGTAACAGATACACATCAAATTCAGTAAAACATGCCCGACCTAGCGCGCCCCCTACGATTTCTTACGTTCACCGCAGAACCGGCGCACAAGTTTGTCGAAAACGATTCACTATAGACAATTGGTTGATATACCGTCATTTCTAAATTATATTGTGTTCTACTTTATATCTTCTTATATTATATAAAGATGTCAGATCATCAGATGCAATATACCGTTGGCACAGGATACCACATAAAAGACAATTACACTTTTCGAATAAATATGATTTAAAGTCAAAATTCAAGTAAAATCAATAACTACTCTAGAGTTTAAACAGTCGTGTTTTAATTTAAACAACTGCGGATTTTTATGTTTAAGGATGTTTCTGACATGTATAACATTGAATGTCAAATACGTATTTAGTGAACATGCACATCAAACAAGGGCAATTTACAGCCAAAACAGGTTCATGAAATAAGATGAACCAACATGTCTTTTGAACATAATACGGTGACGTATTACTTTATTCAGTGAAACAAAGTGCATTAATGATGATGATGATAATGATGATGATGGTGATGATGATGATGATGATGGTGATGATGGTGATGACGATGATGATGATTATGATGATGATAATGATGATGATGGTGATGACGATGATGATGATGATGATGATGATGATGATGATGAGAAAGATGTATCATATATCTTTGATACGGATCTGTAGCTGATCACTGCAGACCCACAGACAACGTAACGGCACGATCAAAAGTTACGCCCCCCCCCCAACCCGAAATCCTGGAGCCGCCCCTGATGTAAAGGTAATAGAAGTTATAAAAATAATAGAAGTTGAACACAATCGTTTTAAGAACGCTTTTTCGAAGTTTTCGAAGTTGAACAAAATCGCTTTAAGAACGCTTTTTACGGGACCGGGATGTTATTGTAAAGGTCAATCAAAATGTAAACCCTACGATGATGACGTTTGTGAAGAGACATTTGTTCAATATTCTTTGGCACTAGTTTTGAAAAATACCTATTTAGAACATTTCAAAGGCGGCATGTTTATTTCTGGAGTTGCGAACAACGATATTATATTAATTATAAACGGTTAGTGGATTGCATCGATTAAAAAAAAGTATCCCGCTCAGTTGAATTAATGTAATTTGAAATATGCAAAACTGCAGACGCTGGTTATGGTAATATTTTTTAAAACAATCTCAATAAATCCAACGTTATAGTACTGCGGATTGTTAATAATGATTTATATTTATTAGTGTATTATCTGTGACACTCGTGCTCCCCTTATACCATTACCATTTACCCAAATTATAAGACAATATTTAACAAACGTACAATTAAATAATATAAGTATGTTCAAATATATTGCACTATTATTTAATGAATATTAATAGAAAAACGTAATTACCTGTTATAAGATTAAAATAATGTCAGCCATCCCATTCATATCATGAACAAACCAACGCATGTATCGTATGCAAGCCTTTTGGTAAAAAATAAATAAAATAAATATTTATAAAAAAAACAAGCAAAATTTGCAATCGAAGATGAAATGACAATGCACATTAATGTCCCATCAACTTAAATTCTGTGTCATGTACGGTTGACCACAATATTCTATAAACGACCTTGATAATAGCATCATTTTAACAAAACCCAGTTACATTCTATAAACGACCTTGATAATAGCATCATTTTAACAAAACCCAGTTGCATTCTATTTATAGGTTGCATGCATTCAACATACATACATTATTCTGGTAGTTTAAGCAGAAAACATACTTCCATTTTTAATTCACGTGTTTAATGGCATGACATGGCGGCGTTAATTTAAGCGAATATAATAGTCGGGAACTATGTCTAGTTAGTATTTATTTTAAAATTTATATTCGATCTATAAAGTCATGGTATATTAATTTAGTAAAAAAACAACTGAAAACAAAACCCTTTAAGGTTCTTTTTATATAAATAACACATGGCTGAGAGGCAGATATAAAATAATGTCAAACCGAGAAATGTTATACCTATATCAACCGAGGTAAAAATAAATAAGATTTTTCGAGGGTTGATATTATATTAATATCACACCCCATAGAGGGCTGATTGTTTACAACGTCTTGTCAACCCGAGAATTGTAAATTCAAGCGAGGCGTAATAACTATAATTCTTTGCTCCGCGTTGTGGTGAGTTGTTTTGTATATAAAAATCACAATCGTTCATGTATATATTTGAAGAGTCAATTGGTTAAACTTTTTTTTATTTGCGTGATCAACGAATTGCAATTGAAAGCTCTGTACGATAATTATTTTCTACAGTATATTTGATCGTTTGAGATTTCACATATTGGATGAATACTTTTAATCACTACAACTACATACATTAGACACTTGTTCATTCAAATAATATTAAAAAGCACGCTGAAAAGGATTACAACGATCAATTTTATCGGAGAACACACGTTACGGAATTGTTTGGAGATGCCATTTTGGAGTTGTGTATCGAAAGTGACGTGTTCAAGATCGTGTCAATATTGACTACTAGTATATCATGTTCATGTTTTGGTAAAAAATGTTTAAGGCTCAACATAAAATGATCATGTGTACTCACTTTTAGTGCATATATATGGAATGTATTTAAATAATTGTGCATGTATGGATTATTGTTTCACTGATGACGTCATACCACTACTGAAGTGCGGGTTTATGTGAATATTAAAAGAAATAAATAACGTTTTTGTGATTTATGACGATTTAAAATAATAAACTATATACGTTATTGGTTTCAAATTGTTTGCTTTGTTAAATCTGATTAATTATTACCGAAAATGTTGACTTTAAAGTTGATTCCGATTAATTTTATGTCCTCCAAACATTTACTATATAAACGCAACTAACCTGATACAAAAATAATACTGTATATCAGGCACCTTTGTATCAGGCCGATATCAGCATAGTGGTATGATACAACACAAGTGATATCGATCATGCCGGTCAAAACTGTTCATTACAATACAAAAACCACCATGTATTTATATTATATATATTTTCTGTATCTTATATATATAATATCATCCTTTTATTATGCCGAACAAAAAATAACAGACAAGTTGATATGTTTTCTAAACTAGACTATGTTAAAAATGCATGTATATGATAAACATTTTGTCAGGGGTTTTGACTTGAGGGATTGATTCAAAATGAGAAAAGACCTGATCAACTAGGTTGGGGATTAAACCTGGGTCTCTGGCATGAGAGGCTGACACTATCGCCCACGTCGCTAAAGAAAATCCGGTCATTGAAGATTGATATCAGTTATATTGCCCGTCGAACTCTTCGAGTGCTAATTTACCGGACCTAGTTAATTTCTCGAACTTTGGACAAAACTCATATTATCCTTAAAACAGATATTCGGCGTCTGTTGTCATAACTTATAATTGTAAAGAATGAAAAATGAATGTTCTAGAAAAAAATTTAAACCTGACGAAGTTGTAGATGTCTTATTTTATATAGAATCTATACGGTACTTAATACTTAATATTATTGTTTCGATATTTTACAATTGAAAAAAATGCATAAAACATAACAAGTGCTCTATATTTCATAATTGGTAAACTTGGCATGATAGGGCGACGTTAATTTAAGCGAATATATAATCGGGAACTGTCTACATAAAAATAACGTCAATATGCATGATGAAGTAAATACAAGTTTGAACTCTGATTAACATAAATAGTTCACATTCTGATCAACGTTATGCAATATGTGTGTGTGTTCATCTTTAATACAAACTATATAAAACATCAATACGTTTTACCAACTACACGTCTCTGGATTTGCTGGTTTATTTATTCAATGTCTCCGGATGAAAAACAACAGTCAGGTCACTTTTTAAGTAATGAGGACGTCTAATTTTGTTGGCATAGTTATAAAATTTTATAATTCAATGGTGATTTGAAAACGTATTCATTGTGAGAAGAATGTTTGACGTGTTTCTGAAAATGTTTTTTTTAGTACACAACGCATTTATGAATTTAACGTAAAACGTATAAAAATTCAATGCCTACATTGTTCCTGATAGTATATTTACAGAAAGATTATTCGTCTATTAATAGATTGAACCTCTACTCCATTATTTGGTAGAAAGGTATGGAAAGCCGGTTGGGACCCCCGCTAAATTACATTAAAATATATAGTAACTATCGGACTATCGGAGATTTTCATTTTGCGGAACTTTAATATTCCGCGAAAAACAACGCTAATATAAGCATATAGCAGCCGTCGGAATTTCGGGAATCAACATTTTCCGACGAACAGAAAGATACTAATTACTTCACAATTTTCGTGACATTTGTTCCTACGGGAAGAATTCGGAATCTAAAAATCGCGGAACTTGTAATTTTTCCGACGGACAGAAAGATACTAACTTAAATAGCATTTTTCGGGACATTTGTTCCGACGGCTAGAAAGCATAATCTAAAAAGCGCGGAACTTTGCAATTCTTCCGACGGAAAAATTGCGCACTGAACACTGCACAAAAAGCGGAATCTAAAAAGCGCGGAACTTTATAAATCTTCCGACGGAAAATATAACACATTAAATACTGAACAAAAAGCGGGTTGCCATGGGTTACCCGATAAAATGACTTGATTGGTTCCGATACTTAGAACTGACCAATCAGTAATAGTGTATCATCCAGCTTATATACTACAACAACAACAACAAGTAAGTAGAATAAACAAGTCACGAGGTTTTTACGTTAGTATATCTTATAAATAACTTAGTTATTATTTTGTTATTTGAAATATATTAATTTAAATATATGTACGTTACACATGCTTTTATTTTTATGCCACTCCAACGTTTTATGCGAATATGAGGAGGAGTACCGACGAGTATTTTTCGGACGCGAGTGTTTTCCGGATATTGTTTGCCTTAATTTAAACTTTAAAGTCATAATGATAACAAGCACTTAAGATTTAATTATATTTGATAATTATTCGACTTTTCAGTGATTCTGTCACAGGAAAAGGAAATTATGATGCCAGTTTGTCGCTTGAGCATGAGACTCGGTTAAAAGGTGAGTGCCCCCTTGAACATATTTTATCTGAGTACGGCAACACATTCCTCTTCTTTAAAGGGATTTTATATTGAAATTTGGGGATTTACTTTGTACAATCTGCGTTATATCAGAGGCATTGGTATTGGCACTACCCCTTGTTGGGTAACAAATGTCACACTCACAGGGTGAGAAAATTGAACAGCCAGTCCAGGACTCAAACCCGAGACCCGGCAAGTGCTCTTCCCACTGAGTTTACCGGGTCACTACACAATAAGTCCTTCATAGTTACCAAGTCCATACCATCACAGATTTATCTTCATGTCTGTTAAATATTAAATGATTACCATTTTTGCCTTCAATTTACAATAAAGCAGATTCTTACTAGTGATGAAATGTTATAGTGATTTTTTTTTTTTACAAGGATACCTTTTGCAATTTGAAAAAAAAAACGCTAACTTTTGGTTATGACAAATGAGATCCTTCACAAAATCCTCTAAAATACACAGTTAACAACCACAACTGAATAATTTTTACCAGTAGAACTTGAGTATTCTTGTTAGGCGTAAAAATAATTGGTTTCAGGTTACCCAACCGACCCTAAAAATGCCCTGACCCTAGAACATCTTATTGTGTTTTTCAGATATTTTTTTATTATTGTTTTTTAATAACTAAATGTTTTTGTTTTGTGGTTTAAATAGTGTTTTGTTTTGATAGCATCTACTTGTTAAACTATATTACTGCAGTGTTTTGAATATTCATTCAGTTTTAGAATCTTTAAGTTGATTAAATTTAAAAAAAACCTACGTACTTACCTACCCTAGTTTATTTGGTCATGTAACCTGAAACAAAAATATATTTGACGCGGTACTAAAGTATTTTTAAATCATGAGGTATCAACCTGAGATACTTATTTCATCTTAAAGACATTATTTGTTCATATAAATCAACATTGTGCTTCTTTCAACAGAAACAGAACAGATAAAGCAACATTATCACAGTCTTGGTCAGCAGAAGATCATAAAACATGCTTGCTAAGAGAACACCACAACTACAGGTTTGATTTTATGCTCTGAAAATGAGATATTACCATAATTTTCATTACATTTGTTTACTCATTTGCTATTGTAGGAATGTGCTGTTGATTTTTATAGTATTAAATTATCTTAAGTTAAAAACTATTATAATATCTAAATTGATGTATTATGATTTAATTCATATAGAGATGTACATGTATATAATTTAAACGCCTCATGTAAGAAACAATGCTGAAACAACAAATTGAAAGTTTAATTTGTGAACCCTTAGTAATACTGGCACATCTTTGTCGAGTAAATAAAGAATAAATGCACATTTTTAAATTACTTAGACTTTCAGTTAGATAAATGTTGTACAAATAGAATAAACCTGATTGTGCAAGATTTTATAGTTATCAGATGTTTAAAATTAGATATGTTTATTGCAGTGACACTATGAGCATACTGGATGTGGTGAAGTGATAAGAAGAGCAAAAAGATGTCAGAGAAGGAGGCAGTACATTTCCAAGGTTAATTATATTTCAGTCTTTATCGAATAGTCCGAGCTATACTTCTTACCCGTTCGTAAATCGGCGTAATGTTCTAGTTACGGTGCAACAAGTATATATATATCTGTAACTACTACAGGTATTTAATTGAAACTTCACACATGTCTTCAGGGTCATTTTGTTAGGTCATAGACCAAGGTCTATAACTGTTACCTCAGTTTAGCAGAATTATGCCCCTTTGTGTACTTCAACAACTTCAGGTTTAAGTTTGCATGTACCAACTCTACTACAGATATTCAATTAAAACTTCACACACGTGTTCCGGGTCATTATATACGGTCACTGGCCAAGGCCCATAACTGTGACCAGCATTTTAGCAGAATAATACCCCTGTTGTACTTAGAAAAGTCAGGTAAAAATTGAGGTTAAGATTTGCGTGCAAGTAAATATCATTGTAACTACTACAGATATTCAGCAGAAACTTCACACGTGTCTTCAGGGTAATAATATAAGGTTACTGGCCAAGGCCCATAACTGTGGCCAGCATTTTAGCAGAATTATGCCTCTTTTTGTACTTAGAAATATTCATGTTAAGGTTTGCGTGCAAATATGTATCTCTGTTACAACTACAGATAATCAATTGATACTTCACAAAGGTCTTCGGGGTCATTATGTAAGGTCACTGACAGAATATATATATAATCAAAGCGGAATGAATTGTTAAGCATGTTGTCATAAGACAACTCCAGTTATTTGCAGACATTTGTTAACATTATTCAAGTGTACTGGTTAGTTCATTCATATAACTATGAAATGATTTTATTATGTGCTATAAAATCATTATATATGATGTTCATGGCTTGATTCAAGAGAGCTTTTTCCTGACTAGCTTCATTCATAGATTTGTTCTATTACTCCATGATGGCCACTGGAAAGTGTAAATTGTGAAAAATCAGAAAATTCAGGAAATTTGACCTTAGTCATAGGAAAAAATTCCAAAGACAGATGAAACGTGAAATATAAAATCTAAGACATAATTCAACACTGTCACAGATACGCACAAATTAGAATGGCAATTTGACAAAAAATATAAGGAAAAATCACATTCTGGTCAAAGAAAATCAGGAAGACAGGGTTTTTCTTCCGAATTTCAGTGGCCACAATGAGTTTTTGCTAAAATAATTTCATGTCTGAAAGCATTGCATGAAACTTCTTAAATAGGAAGTAAACAAGATCTTACTGACATAAATCATATGATTCAGTAGTTATTTTCTTAATTATTTAAAGGTCCATTAAGCAGTGTTAAATCATTTTAATGAACATGAATTTGCTTGTCTTGATGACAACAAACATTCAGACACTTTAGTGACATAATGTTGATAAATATTTTCCAACAAAGATGTATTGATTGTTGACAGAATGTACATCAGGCAAACGGATTATGATAAATTATTCATGTGGAGAAATTTTTATAGATTCAAGGTTGTCTTTTTGGAGTATGCATATTTATGTTATTACTGCATGAGAAAATTATGCCTGGTCCATGCTAAGGACTGTATTGGTTGTTAAACTGTATATTTAGCTTAGTCCCTGTTTACATTAAAAAAATTCTTTCAAATACTTACCTAGTAAATTGCAAACATTGAAGATGTTCATTACAGTGGTGAGGCAACAAAAATCACGATTCAACTTAAATATTAGTCCTTAGTTATTTTCCTTCTTGATGATTATTTCAGCACAACAACTATGCTACAGTAACACCAGTGTCAGAGTATGCAGTGGATGCTTCTACTTCAAAAGTACTGTGCAAACTTGAATGACTTCTGCACCTTAGATGGACATCTTCAACTGACTGGATCCATTATTCAAGACATGATTTGCCTTCCATAAGCATTTAACACATTTCAATTGGGGCCCCACAAGTTTTTGCTGGTACCCTATAGTAATCTACCCTGTCTGCCCGTCCTTCTGTCCACATTTTCATGTTTTTGCTTCATATCTTCAAAAGCATGTAAGCTATTAATAATTAACTTGATATTTTGTGTAAGTGCTGACTGGATTTCAAGGTAATTAATGTTCCATGCATGACCCTCTACAAAATTCCTTCAAATTATTTTGACATGGCGGCCAGGCCTGTTAACATTTTCCTTAAATGGCTATATTGAAAACTTGAAAAGCTTCTTGTATTTCAAAATTATTCTACAGAACAGTTTGTTGGGTGACTGTCTACAAAATTCCTTTCAAATAATTTGTATTGCTAAAACATGGTTTTCAGTGGTCCAACATTTTCCTTTAAACATGTATGAACATGCTTTTAAATTTTTAAAAGGTTTATCGAGTAATATTTATTAAACTCAGGTGAGCGACCGAGGTCCATTAGGCCCAGCCCTCTTGTATAGGTCCTTCTTAATATCAATAACCAATTTTTCCAGCCGTCAATAACTTGTGCAGCAGTAATAATGATAAACTTACAACAGGGTTCAATAAAGAAATTACTTTCACAATGATGAACTACCATTGTCAGAGCATGTTCTTAATATGATGAAATTATTAGAGCTTATGAAGACATACTACGCAAGACAATTATGTATAGATGTGCACATGTAATACGAGAGAATATTGTAGAATGAAATTTACGGCATTATATGTGCGAAATATACTTTTTATAGTTGTAATCCAATCTATTTCTTATACGAGTTCTATTAAATAGAATTTACTTATTTTCTTTTGACGGTTTTTGTTACTTTTGTTTCATATGCAACCAATTTCACAGTGATATTAATAATACCAACTTGTAGTTTGTTGTTTAATGTATTTATTACCTTCCATATTGTTTTTGACCAAATATATACAGTTGTCTATGTATTACATTTTTATTTTCATATTAATGAAATGTGTGCACTTCAACTTATGTACATGTATATATATCGACTATATCGACTTTACCATGTATATCAATGAGAATAATGTTGTTGTTGTTTTTATTTGTTTTTTATTTGATTGTTTGATTCGATTTCGATTTAAGACACATTACATTTACAAAAAATGTTAATTTAAGAAAAAGCAGCTATATAGATATATTGTTCTATGTAGTTCTAAACTAAGTTGTTAAAGAGACCTGTTCACAGATTGGTAATTAACATTTTTTTCAACTTTTTGTTACAGATTCCAAAAATAAAAGAACAGTGTATATAAGGGAGCGAAATTACACATTGGACATAAAAATATACTGTAAATAGTGTTTTGTTTGAGTAATCATCAGTTGAAATTGATAAATTATAAAGAGTATGTACTGCTAAACGATGAATAATTTGGAGTGTTTGTGTTCTTTTCGTTAAAATTGTTGACAACACGTGGGGCACTTACATACAGTAAATAATTTAGGAATAAATATAGAAATTGGACTGGCCAAGTGGTTATGGCGACAGTCTTTTAATCCGGAGGTCCCGGGTTCAAACCCCGGTGGGACCTTTTTTCTTTTCTTTAAAAAAATCCTTTTCTTGTTATTATACTTGAACTATTTAGTTCCGATGCTTAAATCTGTGAAGTTAAGACATTTAATGGCCTACTTCAAAATATGCAAACATCTGTGAACAAGTCTCTTTAAAATCAACATTACCTAGTTACCTCGGGCATATAGAATTGTGAAACTTACTGCTAGATATTAATGTTGATAAAAAATTAAGTTTATGCTTATTGACTTCGGGAATAGACATTTTGTGAAGGGCTCATGGATTAATTGGCCAAAATCTATTAACCTGCACAGTTTGTTAGAAATTGGAAACAAAGAACTTTAAGTTTATTAATGTACGAATTGTTTCTTCATCCGTTCAGTATCCATTTCAATACAGATCTTATGAACAATTTTAACTGAAATTAGTAAAATTTAAAACGTATGTTTCAAAATCAGTATTTTTAATTTGAAATTGGGACTTTCCTATATAATTTCCTAGTTCCTTACAAACATAAATTTCATAGCAAAGTTTAATGAAACAGACATAAACTTATGGATTTTAATGCAGGTTTTAGGAATATAACTCAACTTTAAACTAAGGAGCTTTAGCGATATGGGCCACGGCACAATTATTACATGTTAATACTCTGCACACACTTTTAAGTAAATGAACATTCTTATGACAGTTGTCTTTTGTCAATAAACATAAACATATCTATTAAGATGTTGTTATTATTAATTATGCTCCCCTTTGAAAAGCAGGGGTATATTATTTTGCAAATGTCGGTCCGTGTGTCTGTCTGTGTGTCAGTAGACAAAACCTTGTCTTAGCGATAACTACAAAACACCTAGGCTAGGGTTCTTGAAACTTGGTTGCTAGGTTGGTTATAATTAGTCGAGGATCCCTATTTATTTTGGAGTCTGTGGGTCAAACTGACCAAAAGATTAACAAAGAATGCCCAATAATCAGGCAATAACTCCACAACCCTTTGGTCGAGGTTCTAAAAGCTTTGGATCCTTGGGTGAAAGGTCAATGTCAAACTGACTACTAGGCTTCCATTAAAGAAGTTTGGGAGTAATTTACTCCCAGTTTTTGTCACAGAACTTCCAAATTGCAGCCATGGAAGTTGCAGAACTTCCAAAATTGCAGCCAAGGAAGTTCCATCATGTAAGGATGAACAAGTTAGAAGAAAAATTAAGAAATTTTCCTAAATGTATACCTCTTTCACTGAATAAATTGGCATATAAGCACATGTTGAAAAAGAACTGGCCTTAAAAAACCTTGAATTTATACATAATATACACATTTCTGAAATGCTCAGGACTTCTGTAGTGCAATACGGTCATACCTTCCAAATGTTATGAGCAAAACTTCCAAAATTTGAGGCCGGGAAGTTCAAACTTACAGTTTTTAAAAGTTAATGAAAGCCCTGTGACTATAAAATATGATTGAAGAAAACGCCCAATAATTATATTCTAAGTTCAATAAAAGCTTGTCCAGGCAATAACTTTGTAGCCCTTGGTCCTAGGCTCGTCAAACTTGGTAGTTAGGTTGGTCATGACTAGTAAAGGATACCTGTTAATAATGGAGTCCTTGGGTCAAATGTCAAATTGACCAATAGTTGTAAAACATTGTCCATGGAAGTCTTTGGCATGGGTTTGTCAAATTTAGTAGATAGGCGGGTTATGACTACAAGTAGATCCCTATCGATTGTTTTGTCATTTGGTCAAACTGACCAAAAGTTGACAAAAAAATTATTTCATTTTACTTTCATCCTTGCAATTTTCTACAGAGGCTGTTTTGGACCCAAAGAGGCATGCCTGTTTTACAAACAGCTCTTGTTTATTATTATCTTAGTTTACTGAGCAATTAGTCAAGTTCTCATAATTATATGATGTGCAAACACCAAGAAACAGTATTCTGAAATAATTTGCAGAGAAAACAATCTGTTACATTCAGCATCTTGACTGTGTAGCATGCACCTTTAGTGAGATTTTTTCATGTAAAACAGGGTACGAAACTTTGTTCTCACGAAGCTTTTTTGTGTGGTTGGACACTCGTCATATTTAGGAATTAGTTCGCGTATATTGTGAAGCAACAGTCGATACTATCCTAATATTTATTAAAGCAATTTTAACCAGAATATTAATAACAATATGATTACAATATCACATTTTCACACAATTGTAAATACTCAAGTTCAAAATTATTTGCACATCAGACAAGTAAATAGTCTAAATGTTAAAATAAATTTAGGAATATTATGAGAAATATGGAGATTAAAACGGATCTACTAATAAGAAACATTACAGAATTGACTCTGAAAATGAATGAATCAAAATAAAATTAACAAAATTATGTTTAGAACAGGCTAAATGTGCTTGAAGGCACACATAAACTTTTTTTAATGAAATCCAGGCAATAACTTCATCAGTTTTGTCATAAAGTGAGAGTAATTAAATATGCATGTTCATACACGTGAGTTCACAACACCAACAAGCTGATTTTGCATGCAAAAGTAAAACACACATGTATACATATAGTGTCTCTTTAAAGAAACTGCAACACAATGCTCTTCAATGTTTAACAATGCTCACAGATGGCCAACAAATCTTCAAAGATAATAATGTGTCCTTGCATGTTTAACCATTCAACAAGAAGATCCATCATCGTGGGTCTGAAAAACACAAAACAAAGTACACAATAAATACTGAACATTTTCATTACATCAGTTTTTTTTTTTTAACTATTTACAACACATGACCTACATTGTATTTCTAGAAATCGCAACAACTGTGTCAGTAATCACAAGTCAATTATGTTTAAATGCTGTAGCATATAATTGTTGAAGCATGCTAAAATAAGGCTTAAAGCAAGCTTTGGACTATCAGACTGTTTGCATTTATTGAATACTTTAAATGCTTTAGGTAAAAAGATAAATAATATAAGTTATGATCAGTGTAATCACAGATAAAGTAAAAAGTTACCAGCATGTACTGGTATATATTTACTTGTCACAGATAATCAAGTAAAATAGAACTGTTTACTAATTTTTTTACAACAGCAACTACAAATTTTTTTACAACAGCAACTACAAATATTTTATTGAAGTGACTAGTATTTAGTTTAAACCTATGTATTTTAGTCTGCATTCCTCGAACGCTTGAGACTTATTGCGACACTTGCAAATCTTTTTCTTGGAAGAACCAGAACTAATGTCTTTTTGAGAGTCCTAAGTAGAGATCAAACTCATGATCCCTCATCGCAAGGTGGACACCAATACCATTACACTGTTGTGACTCAAGTTGCTAGTATTGAACAATAAACAAGTGTCATCCGTTTGTTAAAATGTGAACTTACCTCTTCATTAACCAATAACACGGGAGGAATGTCCATCATCCTCTTACTAATACTGAATCCAAGGTGATATTCTTCTTGCGCCAAGTGTCATACAGGGCACTTCAACACACAGTCATGCAGGTCCTACAATAAGAACACGCGATATTTATAAGTGCATAACATCAGAATGTAATGTTAACATATCAATTTAAACTTACATATAAATTACATTACAACAATCTTCCAAAAAGCCTTTCAATTAAAGGAGTCCACCTTAGGATGACTTTTCTAATAAATTATTGACATACATTCCTGGCCATTTTTAAAATCTGCCCACGCCCCAGTAATTGTACATTGCACTTTTGGGCACTTTCAAAATGAATTGTGCACTGTATTTTAAATTACTGGTTAACTACTGTACTGTGTTTTCTTTTCTTGAGCAACATACAAGTTTGTCTCTTTAACTATGGTTTTGGTCAATAAAGAAATAAAACAAGAGCTGTCTCAGGACAGCGCGCTCGACTATTCAACCGCTGTGTCAGAGTTATTGGCCTTTATCACTATAAAAAGGGCATAATTCTGCTAAAATGCTGGTCACAGTTATGTGCCTTGGCCAGTGACCTTATATTATGAACTTGAAAACATGTGTGCAGTTTTAATTTAATATCCGCAGCAGATACAGAGATATGAAGTTGTTGCACGCAAACTTCAACCTGAAATTTCCAAGTACAAAAAGGGGCATAAATCTGCTAAATTGCAAGCCAGAGTTATGAGCCTTGGTCAGTGACCTTCTATAATGACCCTCAGAAGACATGTGTGAAGTTTCAATTGAATATCTGTAGTAGTTATAGAGATATAGAGTTGTTGCTTGCAAACTCTAATCTGAAATTTCTAAGTAAAAAAGGGGCATAATTCTGCTAAATTGCAGGTCAGAGTTATGGGCCTTGGTCAGTGACCTTACATAATGACCCCGAAGACATGTGTGAAGTTTCAATTGAATATCTGTAGTAGTTAGAGAGATATGCACTTGTTGCACGCAAAATTAACCAGAGCATTATGGCGACGCCGACGAATGTGTGAGTAGTATAGCTCGAACTATTTGGTGAATAGACAAGCTAAAAAGATTTCACTTTCCCAACAACCAAGTATAAAATGATTACAATCATTCCTTAACCTAGTAAACATACCATCGTTTTTGTAAATATTGCTGTCAGCGTCTTCTATCTTGGCGAAACATCATCTGAAAAGAATGAAAAATCAGGTTTTCTAGTTTTATTTTAGTGCCCAAAGTGTCCAAGCCATGTGAAATAGCACTTATTTTAAAATCATTAGTTACCATACTAGATAATGAAAATAGACATTCCATTTACCATTTCAAATTGATTTTGGTTATAGCTGTAATCAAAATCATCATCATCTCTCAGACAATTGGCACACTTATGTTCATATGTGAAGAATATGATTTTATTGCATATAAAATACCAGACTGTAGATCTTATCACAAAATGGACAGAAAATGTGAAGAATGAGACTGTGAATGTGATGTGTGACTGTGAAGAATCATTTCCACACATCATCACATGTGAAGAATGAGATCCTATTTTTGTGAACAATATGATTTGTACAAATATGGTCCCACATACACTGATCCATACATACATCTATAATGACATCATCTTATTCTGCGTAGATCTATGTATAAAAATTTGGATTAGTGGGTAGTTAATTTAGGCAGGTGCGAACCGTTATTGGGCGAAGTGTTACTCGTATTTAATTTCCCTCTGCCCCTTTGGTTATAAGTGTTCATGTTTGCAAATAGAACTCCATTTGCCTCAGTGAAACCCAACCAAATTCACACTAATGACACTATAATAAATAATATATTTAAATCACTTACCCTTTATTAATTCCACTCTGTGTACACAGTCGACGTCTACCATGTTGAAATATAGCTTCTAGATGTATTTCTGTCAACATTTCTGATTAGTTGTTTCTAAGTATCGGAACCAATCAAATCAATTTCTCGGGTAACCCATGGCAACCCGCTTTTTGTGTGCAGTGTTCAATGTGTTATAATTTTCGTCGGAAGCTTGGCAAAGTTCCGCGCTATTTAGATCCGATTTCCCGGGTAACCCATGGCAACCCGCTTTTTGTGCAGTACTCAATGTGTTATAATTTTCGTCGGAAGATTTGCAAAGTTCGCGCTTTTTAGATTCCGCTTTCTAGCCGTCGGAACAAATGTCCGAGAATTGCTATATAAATAGTATCTTTCTGTCCGTCGGAAAATGTAAAAGTTCCGCGCTTTTTAGATTTTGAATTCTATCCGTCGGAACAAATGTCCCGAAAATAACTATGTAATTTGTATCTTTCTGCTCGTCGGAAAATGTTGATTCCCGAAATTCCGACGGCTACTATATGCCTATATTAGCGTTGTTTTTCGCGGAATATGAAAGTTCCTCAATAAAAATCTCCGAAAGTCCGATAGTTACTATATATTTTAATGTAATTTAGCGGGGGTCCCAACCGGCTTTCCATAGAAAGGCGACCTTCTAAATAATTTGATCATGACATTGTCTGTATTTTCGGACGATTTCACCCAAGAGTATATTCAGACGCTACATGCTTTCAATGGACTTCGAAACCGGTAGAAATTGCTGTAATTTTGTCTTCGGTCAATTTACGCTAAACTACCATAAATAGATTGCGTACCTTTTGACATCAGTATTCATAACATGATACTACTCTATCATCTTCTGTTTTGGAATGGTGCACCCCTTCTATTATGACCGGTTTAGTGCGATTACTTTTAAAATAGCCGATGCAGTATCGAGAACTATCAAATCGGGACAACTAGTGAGAGATTTTCACATCATTTGATTGGATATTGAGAAAAGTAAAAAGTTGGGTCAGACAGCCAAGCCGAAAAACACCGAGTTGTTGAATATTTAAAGTAATAAAATTTGCATCAATGCAAAGTCTTATTTACACGCTTTTCAACCGTAAAGTGCGCGATTTTAGGCAAAATGATTAAAGATAACGTTTTTGTTATGTATGCCGATTTAAAATAATAAATTATATAAGTTATTGGTATCAACTTGTTCTTTTTTTTTGCTGTTGAATCTGATAATTTTTGACTTAAAATGCTGACTTTAAAGTTCATTCTAAGTAAAATGACTTTCATCCATTCATTGACTTGCATACATTTAGATGCAAGCTGCTGTCAAAATACATGTATAAGGATTGAGAAACATCGAAGTGTCAAGTTTTGGGACTCAGGATATGTTCAGATGAAGTATCCGTGGTTAGGTGATCTACCCGAATAAAGTTTTAATTATTAGACATCAGTAACTACTCTAAATAGCTCACTAGACGTGTTTCATGTGTCGTTGAAAAATGAACAGAGTCTAACTTAAACCGGGCTTAATGCATGTGCGTAAAGTGTCGTCCCGGATTAACCTGTGCAGTCCGAACAGGCTAATCCAGAACGACACTTACCGCCTACAGTGAAACTATGTTTAGAAGAGACTACCTCGAAAACCGAAAATACCATAAAAGTGGAAAGTGTCGTTCTAGCATTAGCCTTCAATTATACTGATACATTTTTTTCAAGAATCACAAAAATACATTAGTAATGCTTAAAATATGGAAATCTTTTTTACTATTATATTCATGTTTTGAACCAGTACCTAGTCACTTTTTTACAAGTTTTATTACAGTTCTGGCTAAATCTAAGTAGGTTCATCGCCAGATGTTCAGTTGGGCTGATACCCCACACACTTCCAATATAGCTATTTTAACAGCAACTTGGACGGTCATAGTTAATGCTGGTTTCAATGTCACAATGAACAATGTTTGTATATCATATAGCTACTTCCGAAGTGGTACTAGTTTATCGGTCAATGGGCATAGCCCACCAGACAGAACCGACACAGAAATAGAGGATATTTGTTGATTTCGGTAACGTATTTTATTTCACGAGTGTTCATATAAAATAGTAATTTCACGAGTGGCACAGCCACGAGTTAAAATGTCTAAAATATCTAGTTTCTACGATCACGAGTGAAAAAAGATAGGCTACGATCTTACACCGAAATCAACAAATGTTCTTTTTATTTTATGCTTTTGGACGATAAATAAATAACATTGCACGAGATAAGCTTAAACATCACAAGTTCGTGTCTTCTGACGTCAGGAAAATGACGTCATAAATGATTCCAAAACTGTTACTCGTTAGTATGGTTGGAAAAAAAGGCAATATTTTGTGAGTCGTTGTCGCTACATGATAATTTTGTTGAATTTTATAATGTGTTTTATCTAAACACATGCATGAACATACTGTACATGTATATAAATTTGCCAAGGGTTGTAAACCACTACTTGTAAATTGATGCTATTTATGCAAAAATAGTCCGTTTTATGTTATATTTTCACTGCAGTTAAAATATAAGATCTTATATGTTCACTGCTCCAACAGTGAAAATATACAATTTTATTTCACCAATAAAATTCTATATTTCACTGAAAAGCATATAATAAATTTAATCAGGTCACCAATGGGTGGCTTGTCCACTTCACGCCTGTGGGTTCCGGAATGTTTCACCTCAATGGACGTGTTTCCCAGAGGATGTTTCGACTTGTAACCTTTTTGTTTGAAGTATCTGTTATTTAAATGTTTCATCATCATGTTATTAATATTTTGTGTTACGGTGTGTTGTCACGAACTTTATGGATCGTGGTTGTTGCAACAAAAACACACGCTAGTAGTTGCAACAAAAACATGCTAGTATCACTTGTCATTCCGTGAAGAAAAGCCCTCAGATGTGTGATTTACATATGAATGTCCTTCAAAAACCAATGCTAATGAAAACAACAACGTATAATAATATAATCGTGATCATTTTTAAAACATCTGTTATTTTATCGATAATAGTTTGAAAAAAAAAGCATGAAGTTTAAACACATTACGTAGTGCTTATATATATTTTAATAAAAGTGCTAATTTAGTATTATATTTAATAATTCAGGTAAACAATTCCCGGCCGAAAATCATCTTTTAAGGGTGATACATTCCAGATTATTTGTGATAGTGCATAAACACACAGCAATCTGTATAAACATATTAAACTGGCCACTCCATGCAATTCCTATTTTGTATACTTTAAAAATCTTGCCTATACATTTTTCAATGACTAAAATAAATGACACATTTAAGAATTTTTATGTATAAACGGTGCACAAAAATAAATATACTGGTGTTTTCTTTCTGATTGCGTAACCTATTTGAAAGAAAGGTGTTAAATCTAATGCCAAAATAAGAGTTGTTGCCTTAGCTTAGTTTTACGATCATTAATTTCCATTCCCCACCCACATTGGAATGTTAAATTTCAACCTGTTTAAAACATAACAAAGTGCATATAGAACATAAAAAATGTATTAAAGCCGAGTTACATATACTTTCTCCACATTAAGTAATAGCTTTATTTTCAAGCCATATAGTTAAATGAGCAGAAATGCTAAGTACATTCTCTTGTCAACAACGATTATCAGAACACGCAACAGTAGGCTAATCGGTAGTAACCCCTCTGACCTCAATATTCTACGCAGAGTTATCTCCCTTATTGGTATGTCGATAAATCGCACATTTCGAACATAACCTGTCAGAAAAAATGAGCGTCACCAAAACTGGTAGGTCAATAATACGATATTTGAATTGCATGTTGCTATAATTTCGCTTAATTTTACTGGGTATTGTGTCTATGCACTGACACATATGGTTTGCGTTATAAAAGCGCAATCCGGTTGTTGATAGACTTTGCAGTTAAATATGCATACAGTGATTTAATGTCTGTGTACATATATATTTTGAAATTTTCTTTCATTGAACACTTGATGTAATGAACAATACAGCTTTCGTTGATAGGTCTTTCTGTGCAAATGGACGGTACTTTCCAAAGTGATAACAGACCCGTCCACTGACACAGATAGACGCGCATACGTGTTGTTGTTGTTTTTTTGTTCATACGGGTCCCAAAGTGAAAAATAAATAAATAGGTAAGAGCGAATATAATCGAAAAAGTACAGTTTTTATCGTAAAATTCATGCATATGGTTATTACCTAAAAACAACTCGTGCAAGCTCGGAAATGGTAATTCATTGCTATTGTAAGGGACCCTTTCCCATCATATATTGTATTATTATACCTCACTCCTAACTTTTTTGTACAACGATAAATTCCCATTACCCGAGAAAGAGACATTTTGACTGTGAAAACACTTCAACCTTTTTCACACGTGACCAAGCGAAAAGTGACTGTCGGGTCATGTGACCGAGCTGACATTTTGAATGTCATATAAGGGCAAGTAACTGCGTCAGTTGTTTAGCCGCATAATGTAAATATCCTCGTACGGGATTTTGCTGCATTTTTAGAGTAACACATGTTGCAGGATCTAAGGAGAAAATAATTTAATAAAAAATTGGAACGTCATGCTTACTGTTTACACTATTTTACTCCGCCGGACCACCTCGAAAGTCACCACCGGACATGTTCTGAACACCTCGAAATGAGGTGGTCCCGTGAGTCTCCTAACCGTGTTATGGCCCAACATGCAAATAAAGCGCAAATTACTTTACAGCAAAATTTACCAGTTATACAAATGCTATTAACGCCTATTTAATAATACCTACCCAAAGTGCCTATGTAACATGTCAGTTCGTTTAATAATACCTACCCAAAGTGCCTATGTAACATGTCAGTTCGTTTAATAATACCTACCCAAAGTGCCTATGTAACATGTCAGTTCGTTTAATAATACCTACCCACAGTGCCTATGTAACATGTCAGTTCGTTTAATAATACCTACCCACAGTGCCTATGTAACATGTCAGTTCGTTTAATAATACCTACCCAAAGTGCCTATGTAACATGTCAGTTCGTTTAATAATACCTATCCACAGTGCCTATGTAATATGTCAGTTCGTTTAATAATACCTACCGACTTTGCCTATGTAACATGTCAGTTCGTTTAATAATACCTACCCACAGTGCCTATGTAACATGTCAGTTCGTTTAATAATACCTACCCAAAGTGCCTATGTAACATGTCAGTTCGTTTAATAATACCTACCCACAGTGCCTATGTAACATGTCAGTTCGTTTAATAATACCTACCCAAAGTGCCTATGTAACATGTCAGTTCGTTTAATAATACCTACCCACAGTGCCTATGTAACATGTCAGTTCGTTTAATAATACCTACCCACAGTGCCTATGTAACATGTCAGTTCGTTTAATAATACCTACCCAAAGTGCCTATGTAACATGTCAGTTCGTTTAATAATACCTACCCACAGTGCCTATGTAACATGTCAGTTCGTTTAATAATACCTACCCAAAGTGCCTATGTAACATGTCAGTTCGTTTAATAATACCTACCCAAAGTGCCTATGTAACATGTCAGTTCGTTTAATAATACCTACCCACAGTGCCTATGTAACATGTCAGTTCGTTTAATAATACCTACCCAAAGTGCCTATGTAACATGTCAGTTCGTTTAATAATACCTACCCACAGTGCCTATGTAACATGTCAGTTCGTTTAATAATACCTACCCACAGTGCCTATGTAACATGTCAGTTCGTTTAATAATACCTACCCAAAGTGCCTATGTAACATGTCAGTTCGTTTAATAATACCTACCCACAGTGCCTATGTAACATGTCAGTTCGTTTAATAATACCTACCCACAGTGCCTATGTAACATGTCAGTTCGTTTAATAATACCTACCCAAAGTGCCTATGTAACATGTCAGTTCGTTTAATAATACCTACCCACAGTGCCTATGTAACATGTCAGTTCGTTTAATAATACCTACCCACAGTGCGTATGTAACATGTCAGTTCGTTTAATAATACCTACCCACAGTGCCTATGTAACATGTCAGTTCGTTTAATAATACCTACCCACAGTGCCTATGTAACATGTCAGTTCGTTTAATAATACCTACCCAAAGTGCCTATGTAACATGTCAGTTCGTTTAATAATACCTACCCACAGTGCCTATGTAACATGTCAGTTCGTTTCAAAATCTAAACCTAAATCTAGCTTAAGAATATAATTTTAAGCGTCTTTTTTTATTTCCTCACTTTTTACATAGAAAACGTGTTTTTTAATTTACATAGGCGGATTTACAGGGGGCGGAAGCGGCGTACGCCCACTCTAAAATTGTCCAAAATTAGATGTTAAATTTAGGAATAATGAAACCTTACAAAAAACGAAACATGTGCAATTTGTATCAATAACGTGTTATTCAATCAGTTTATTGCAAATACATTTACCAGCACTGTGATATTTGCGTTAAATTGTTCCGTTTGACGATATTCCACCGTTCCGACACATGTATCGTACCAAGTAAGAGACACGAGTAGTTTGTTTGCAGTTACTTATAATATTTACCCCCCCCCCCCTCTAACTAGAAGCCCCGCCCCCCCCCCCCCTCTAACTCAAAATTCTGTATCCGCAACTGATTTATTAAAATACAAAAAGTACAAGTACACAAAATAATTACAAAATAATTAATTATTTTCTTAAAAATAATTGTAATTTAATAAATTAATTATGAAAAATAAGTAATTGTAATTGTTTTTGTTTTTTTAATTTCTAATTTAATTGAAATTAACTAATTACTGTTTAACATAATTGGACCAAAGGTCTGAATACTAAGTACCGGTTTGCCAATTTCTAAAGTATTTTCTCCCGTTTTGACGGGCAAATCCGACACACACAAAAACTGTCTAATGTTTAAGATAGATAAGAGAAGAAAAAGGACCAAGTATAATTTAATTAAATATGCTGAAAATGTTGAATGTACACAATACAAAATTGATAGTAATTATGAGTTTATATCGTGGGTGTACTAGATTTTAATGAACATGCTTGTGTCATTACAAATACATAATATGTTGTTGTTGTTTTCTGGTAGAAAATTAATTAAAACGCTTCAATAACCGTACGAAAATTTTATCCGTTTAACAATACAGTTTTTGTTGGTTTTTTTTTGTTTGTTTGTTGTTCGTTCGTTCGTTCATTCGTTTGTTCTTTTTTTATAAATTTATTTATGGATTGGCATTTAAGTTTTGTCTGGAAAGATTGGACATTTACCAATGAACAAATAATTAGATTCAGGAATATTTAAACGGATGTTTTATTATTGAAAGACAGAGCGAAAACTGTCACATTATGCTACATAACTCAGTAGTTGTTCAAAACATGTTGGCCTTAAGCTTTCTTGACGGATTTCTGCGCTATCCAAGTACGTTCTAGTTAACTATGTTACTTTTATTTCAGGACTGAAGAAGGCATTAGGTGCAGTGTGTCTGGTTTCCTGCGTTCTGGTAGCGTCCTTGGTTTTGTACAGTAATGAACAACTCTCAGGTAACTGTTGTTAAAAGTTTAAATATATTTCACCCTGGCAAATATTTAAAAAATTAGCGCCCTTTGAACTAAGTTTGAATACAATTTACACTGGCAAATATTTTAAAAATTGGCGCCCTTTTATAATGAAAGTACAATCTGAAACTAAACTGATAAATCCTTGATGTAGTGTTTTTTTCCACAGTAGACAATGGCGCTCTCCCCTGGACTGCGAACGCTGATGAAGACGTCAGAGAACACAATACAAACGTCATAAACTTCACAAAGAAATTACAAACAAGCGCACAGTTGCGAATTGGTAAAGTCAGCATCACAATTTTTATTTATGTGTACGGTCACATTACCCAGCTTAAATTCCATTGAAATAACACTTGGTCATGATATACCTGAACCACACCCGTTACATCTAACGGCCACTGCCTTCAAAGCACAGTTGCAACATAGTATTTACTTATTAAAACAAAATAATCCAGTGATGATGATGCACTGGTATACAATAAAATACAAATATAAACAAACGTGTATAATGTTGGGATTATGTATTAATGTATTAATTGTATAAGCTTTCATCGGAAAAATACTTAACGCTCAAATAAATAATGGTCACTTATTTCTTTATCAGATTCCACAATCACATGTGTTGGCAGCAATGGTTCTACACTTTACAAAACATGTATATTCTCTCATACAATTGGAAATAATTTCACCGTTGTTCATGCTAAATATTTGGGGTCTAAATGCATTTGTCATCTATCTGTTATGGAAGTTAAACTTTAATATACAGTAAACAAAGTTCTTGAAGAACAAAATGAAATCATGTTCAGTGACGACACATTTCCGTCTAGGAAGTGACGTCATTCTATTGGCCTACATGCGCACCGGATCCACATATTTGGGAGAAGTTCTCAGCTGGAATAAAGACGTCTTTTACTGGCTTGAACCTTTGCGTCACCAAAGAGGCTGGAACTATCTCCGAGGTCGGGATTTGCTGTGCCATTACCTGAAACCATTATGCGAAATAATGTAAGTACACTTAAAACAAATTTCCGCCAAGACAGCAAATTTGCAATATTCTCACAATAATAATTTTTTTTTTTTTTTAAAAACCTGATTCCATATGGTGATTTTGATTGCCACCAAAACCTATTCATGTGTTCATTTCCCTAAACATTCCTAGAAAAATTCATGCAAATCTGTCCATAATGTTTTACATAAATTAGCAAAGACAGACAGACAAACCATTGCATGCAATATCATAATCTCCTTAGTGGATGTAACAATATTATTTGTAAATTAAAGCTAATTATTAATAAGTAACTAACGTTTTATTAGTTATATACTTTTCATTTTATAAAAAATACCCAAACCGCCATCTTGATGAGGGCAATTATTTTGATTTTATAACAGATGTTTGCAATTAAACGATATTACCCTTGATAAGAAGCACCCTAGCATTTTTACATTGAAAGCTTATTCCGTCCATTAATTGTGAACATTATGTGCTGCATTTACATGCACAATCGCACATGCCACACCATACTTTTATATAATATTTTTATTTCCAGAAGTGACCAAGACCCTAGATCAAGTGAACATGCTCTGTCGCTTATAAGTGACATCTTTGCCTGCAAAATCGAAGAGCATATTGACACAATTACCGAAATCAATTATGACCTATTATTAACAGGTACGTAGACTCATAATCAGCTATGCATGGCTGGAAAACAACATTTTAATACATTATTCATACAGTTCTAATACGTTGACTTACTTTTCATTTGCAGCGCCCAGTTGGCTCCCGTATGTGAACTGTTTCAAGTCGACAGGTATGACAAAACAACACCCAACATGTGTTTCTAAACTTATTCAGTCGTGTAAGGAGTCCAGACACCGACTTGTCAAAGTTCTACGAATGGATTTGGAACGAACGTCCGATTTACTTGATATGAATCCACGCCTGAAGATAGTTCAACTATTCCGTGACCCACGTGGGTCCATAAACAGTCATTTAAATACAGATTGGTACACTTCAAAAATAAATTCTATGCAGAATTTCGAAAATGACGTCATGGTAATGTGCTCAAGGATGAGAAACGACATTCTAGTTGCCACAAAGCTTACTGAGAGATATCCTGGACGAGTTAAAATTGTACAATATGAAGATCTGGATGGCACAGATGATACATACAGGAAGCTGATGGAGTTCGTTGACTTTGACGTTGAAAAAATGATTTCTAGAGGAAACAAATCTCTTGCAGGCTATGGACACCGAAAACCGGGATTTCATCCATTCAGTTATCGAGATCAACTTAAGTGGGAGACGGTTAAAATATTAAATAAATATTGCAGCGATGTCTACAAAATGTTAGGACTGCGAATGTTTAATTCAGAAATTGAACTTAAGAATATGAGTGTGAGTGCTGTAATAGACAAATTACCATTCAGAATACACACAGACAATTAAATGAATAGGCTGCCAGTCACTATGACATGTTTGTATCAGCCTTTGTTGATGGAATTTCAATCACATCATCGTTTCGTGATCATAACGCATATAGATGTATTATATAATAGTTTATATTATCTAATCATCTGTCGTCATTTGAACCACATGGCCGTTCAATAGTTGACATATTAAATGAAACGTGCGGCCAGTATTTTCTGTTTATGGTGTATTACACGGATTAAACGAGAATTCACTCCATTTTAAATCACATTTTAAGAACTAATTGAATTCACGAGTTCACCGAGTAGACTATATGCCTTGATGCAAATTTAAAAATAGGAAAAATAATATAAAAAAAACGTGTATCAAACATTATTGTATTCAATAATGGGTTTATTTGGATCTGAAAATAGCGGGCATAATTATGTAGGAATCACTTAACTCGTTTCGTCCACTTGTTAGTTGGCATATTCTAGGTTTTGTGTCTGTGTAATATATGAGGTTTTGTAAGTGTTCACACGTACATTTTCCCAAACGTATGTATTATGAACATTGTGTTTGAACAGATATTACGAGCGGGCTTTGATTACTATATCTTTCATTTACATTTATACCATGGCGACCCATTCCCTATGCGTATACATGTATCTTTATTTCCACTTTAAGTTATGAAATGTCAGCCTCATAAAATATAGATAACTTACTGATAGTCGTACCATTATAGTAGATCTAGTATATTTCATCCAACACATAAACTCCCCTAGGGTCCCACAGACTAGGACGCGGCTTATCAGCGGCCAGGGTAGGTTCATTACGAGGCTTCTACGGCTAAGGGACGGACGTATAATATTACACCTGAGTTTGTGAAAATAACTGCGATAATCAATGGATAACGCTAATGAATACACAAGAAAAGGTATCTGTTAATTATACAATTAATGTATTTACATTAATAACAATCAAATAATTATATTAATAACATTAAAATAGTAACGCATGTGTGTACCTATACGTTGGTTGCATACAAAAAACAATAAGTTTCAATTCAAAAATATGAAATACAATTCTCCGCGAATTTATATTGGAATATAGGTACTGATATATACTCGTATTTATATCTAAATGGAGTAATTGGATACTACAATTACCTCTTGAATATTCATGCGAAAAATATGTAACAGTAGTTTAATAAACAATATTTAGTCTGTTTTGCAACTTGATGACCGGTTTACGTCGCATCACATTATAAGTGTGTATGTTTCACATGTGTATTATATTCGGACTGACAGATTCAAATTAGAGTATTAATATGCTACGTGCATCATGTATTATGGTGGCTGATTTCTGCCATGTCGTGTTGGCGCCTTTGAAGGGCGCCAAAACGACAAATACCTGATGTGTCGTATCGGCGCGCATATTTATCGTTCTGGCGAGACGGCGTGTTGGCGGCCTTCTAACGCGCCAACGCGCCACAAAGATAAAATAAGGGCGACAATACGACAATTTTGTACACGCCAGAACGACAACACGACACTTAAATATCTCGTTGTGGCGGTGCTTATTTGGCGTGTTGGCGCCTCAGATTTGGCGTTCTGGCGGATTTAAAGGGCGCCAAAACGACAACACGCCAGAACGACAAATAAGCGCGCCGATACGACAACTAAGATATTTGTCATCCTTTCGTTTTGGCGTGTTGGCGCCTTCCGCTAAGCATGTACGCCAAAACGAAAGGACGACAAATACCTTATTTCTCGTATCGGCGCGCTTTTTCTCGTTATGGCTTGTCGGCGCGTTGGCGTCCTTCAAACCAGCCAGAACGCCAGAACTACAAATCCGAGGCGCCAACACGCCAAATAATGGGCACCAGAACGAGAGATTTATGTGTCTTGTTGTCGTTCTGGCGGGTACAAACTTGTCGTATTGGCGCTCTTACTTTGTCGTTCTGGCGTGTTGGTGCGTTTGAAGGGCGCCAACACGTCAAAACGACAAGTACCTTTATTTGTCGTATCGGCGGGTATATTTGTCGTTCTGGCGTGTCGGCGTGTTGGCGCCCCTCAAAGGCGCCAACACGCCAGAACGATATGGCAGAAATCAGCCACCATAATGTATAGCTACAAATTTGCGATGAATTTACGTCGCATGCGCAAAACATTCGTATATAGGTTAAAACACATGTGAACTGATTGACAGATTCAAGTCTCAGTTGCAATACTCGATATAGGTCATGCTGCAAGTTTGCGATGGATTTACGTCGCATTCGCATGATAATCGTATATGTATGAAAAACACATGTTGTGAACTAACTGACAGATTAAGTCATAGTTGCAATACTCGATGTGATGTATGTCAGGCCGAAATTTTGCGATGGATTTACGTCGCATTTGCATAATATTTGTATATGTTGAAACAACACATGTTGTGAACTGACTGACAGATTTAAGTCACAGCTGTAATACTTGATGTATGTCATGCCGAAATTTTGCGATGGATTTACGTCGCATTCGCATAATATTCGTATATATGAAAAAAACATATATTTTGAATTCAGGTCACAGTGTTAATATTCGATGTATGTCAGGGTGAAATTTTGCAATGGATTTACGTCGCATTCGCATAATATTCGTATATGTGTGTAAAACACATTTTGTGAACTGACTGACAGATTCAAGTCACAGTTGCAATATTCGATGTATGTCATGCTGCAGTTTTGCGTTGGTTTTACGTCGCATTCGCATAATACTTCTATATGTGGGAAAGACACATGCTGTAAACTGACTGACATATTTAAATCACATTTGTACAACTTCGTGTATGTAATTACGTTGCATTTGTGATGGATTTACTTCGCATGCACATTAATTGTATTATGGTATAACAACTTCATAATACTTGAATGACGGAAACACGCCGTTTTAATAATAATGCATGCACAAGGCTATAATTATGGTTGCGATGGAATTACGTCGCATAACGTATTGTCAGAACAAATAATAACGTGACGCATCTTTATATAAACCAACCTGACAGATACAGGTCATGGTTCTGATACTCGAAACGTAATGAGTCAAGCTTACGACTGAGGATTTACGTCACAATGGTATATACCATTAACAATGTTAAAATTTTACATTTAAATCGGATTATATTCGAAACGCGATCGACACAAACCGCTTAACACGACTAACACTTTGATTCCTGCATATATATAAATAGGCGGATACACGCCTAGTATATCCAGAAAAGGGAAAACAGAACGGGTTAACATTTCAGAAAATAGTGTGACGTGATAAATGAAAATAAACAAGTAAAATACATAGAATAAAAAAAAATGTTGACACGAAGTGCATTGTTTAACAAGGATGCTTTATATGGATTTTACATTTATATTTTCAAATGGTAATCTATACAAAATATTCACTGAAACACACGTGCGTCTTATAACCATATACATTTTATTCCAATACATATGTGTGTTAGATACCATGCCCACATACAATACATTGTTTATATGGTTTCCAATTACCGTTAGCACTGAGCCAGGGCGGAAATGACGACGCAGAGGACAAAACCGACAATATTTTCTAGCGTTAGCCGGCATGGGCAAAAAAAAACGTGATTAAAGACACGTCGGTTAGCGATCAGTTACAGTCACTTACAAATGTGCTACAAGCGCTCACGGAACAGATGGCCTCATTGAAACGGCGTTCTTCCGAGAACGACGTTGCATCACAAAGTGCAAAGAAACAGCGATTCGACACGCCTACAGAAGAAGATTGTATCTCTGGATCTTGTCATCGGATTCTGAGGATGACCTAGATTATTACCTCGATACGGACACAGCAGCGTCCGAAGGGGATCCCGAAGTGGACCAATGGTCAGACATTGAAGAGTTCCTACAGAATGAAGAGAAGACAGGGGAGGCAATCTACGAAAACTTGGCGAACTTGACAAACAAAGCTCTGCGCTCAAAATTCTAACAAGAGCGCGTGACTGCACTCAGGGAGAAACATTAGCGGCCCCAAAACGTCGACAACTTAAAGTTCCGAAAGTGGACGATTTTCTGTGGAAATAACTTAAAAAAGACACAAAAAGATACGATTTCGCAATGAGAAAACAGAACACAATATGTGCATGGCACTGAAACCAACAATTAAAGCACTTGAATTGTTGGCAATGAAAGACAAGGACATGGTGAAACTAAAAGAATGTGTGGCCGACACGTTCAAAACTTAAATCTGTGCGATTGTTGAATGCAATGGCTCACGCTTGGAAAAGTAAAACGGTATTTACTACCAATATTTAAACCTATTTGCAACAATGTACCATCTGTTACTCAACTGTTTGGCGATAATCTGAAAGAAAATATTAAACAAATGAACGAATCAAAGACCAACATTACATCAATTTCCTTCAAGAAACCTTTTTTACCGAAGACGGGAGGGGGGTCGTACAAACGAGGTTCGATACTAAACCGGGGCCATCATGGAAAGCAAACAGCATCCCACCTCCCGAGAAACAGGAAGCAAACATTTCGCGTCCAGAAAAACAAACCGAACAAACAATAAATGTATGTACAATTTACAAAGTGACAATTCATAACACGTCAAGCCATTTCAAAGCCGGCAAAACGGCTGAAAACATCAATATGTGGGAAATTATTCCGTCAGATAACTGGGTATTAAACACTACGGGGAAGCGAAATAACACTTAATTTTGTTCCCATACAAAATAAGTTACCAAAACCTCTAAAATTTACTAACGTGGAGTGCAATAAAAGAAACCATGAATTGGAAAGATTTTTAAACTATGGTATCATTGAACAAATCGAGAACGATGATCCCGAAGAATTTATATCAAATATCTGTATCAGACCAAAGAAAGATGGGCGCGTCAGAATTATTTTGAACTTAAAGTCTTTTAATGAAAATTACGTGAATAAAACACATTTTAAAATGGAAACACTTAAATCTGCCATTAACGCTATGAGAAAAAAATGCTATTTAGCTTCAGTAGATTTGTCTGATGCATTTTATTCCATCGAAATACGTCAAAGCGATGGGAAATATTTTAGATTCATTTTTATGTTTAATGGAATAAAATATCAATTTACAGCATTAGTGATGTGATATTCTTGCAGTCCTAAGATTTCGAAAAAGTTAATGAAACCGGTTTTTACTAATCTCAGATCGTTGGGTTATATCAGCGTATACTTCGTTGATGATTCTTGTTTAATGGGCGAATCCTCCGAGGCGTGCGCAATGAATGTGCGTGACACGGTTCAATTAATGTACAGGCTAGGACTCGCCGTCAATCATAAGAAATCAGTATTAACGTCATGTACACGTCTTGTATTTATAGCTTTCGTCCTTTGTTTGGAAACAATGACCGTCAGATTAACGCACGAAAAACAAAATGACATCATAGGAATCTGCACAAAATTCTTAGATAAACGACGTTCAGCCATTCGTCAATTTGCTACACTTATAGGCAATCTAACAGCCGACACTCCGGGAGTCCGTTACGGGCCGTTTTAGCTCACTTGAGCACGAAGTGAGCTATTGGTATAGGGGACCTCTCCGGCGTCGTCTATCGTCCGTCGATCGTCTCCAAGGTGCCGTCAACAATTTGGACCGTTATCGCGATAAAGACTACATTTTTTATTCAATCTTGACCTAACTTGCACAGTTTGTGTAAGACCATAAAATCTCGGATGGAATTGTTATTCGGTCAGATCACACCAGTAACACCAGATTTATTGCCATTTTTCATGCAAAAAAAAGTGCAAAAGTGCCCTTTTCCTACGTATATACTTTATTTTCCATCCAATCTTATCCAAACTGTCACAGTTTGTGTATGACCATCTGATCTCAGCAGACGTCAGTTTGTCTATTACCATGAGATTACAGTTGAAGTCGAGTATAAGCAAGATCGGACCATAAACACCAGAGTTATTGCCCTTTGTTTGTGAAAAAAATATGCAAAAATGGACATTATACAGGATAGATACTTCATTTTTCATCCAATCTTTACCAATCTTGCAAAGTTTGTCTATGACTATAAGATTAAAGGTGAAGTCGAATATAAGCAAGATTGGACTAGAAACACCAGAGTTATTGCCCTTTGTTTGTGAAAAAAATATGCAAAAATGGACATTATTCAGGATAGAGACTTCATTTTTCATCCAATCTTCACCAATCGTGTACAGTTTGTCTATTAACGTAAGACTACAGGTGAAGTAGAATATAAGCATGATCGGGCCAGAAACACCAGAGTTATTGTCCCTTGTGTTTAATAAAAAACAGCAACAAAGTATCAATGATTGGCTTGCACACACGATTTTTGATTCAATGTTGACCAAACTTACACAGTTTGCGCATGACCAGAAAAACTGATTTATAAACTTTGATTTCCAACTTTGATGTCTTCAGAGCCTGCATTAACATCATTTATCATCATCGGAAAGAAAAGTATTAAAGAAAAAGCAAAACTTTACATTATAGCACAGCCATCGCAATTATCGCACTGCAACTAGTTTTCCAAACTGTTTGCGAAAGAGACATCAAAATCTACTCTTTGTGCATTTTCCAGAATTGTCAATGATTTGAAAACCATTACCAAAAAAACGCACATCCACTACCCAACTTCATACTTTAGTTAGCCAATGCACTTGCCGATGTTTCAAATCAAAATTGATCCTACCACCACTGTGTATTGTTCAGATACCTTAATTTTCAAACCTGTCACAACATTATGGTCTGTACCAGTTCTCAGGTGAGCGCTTTGGGCCATCATGGCCCTCTTGTTTATTAGACCTCTGGAGAAAATTAGAAACACGTAATTATCAATGCACCGGGGTAACATCGATTCGTTTATGAAGGTTCCGATTTCTATTAAAAGTGTGCTGATGTGGTGGATTAAAAATATAAAGAATAGTTTAGACTAATCACCACAGAAAAACCGTCAATAACAATTTTTACGGATGCATCACTTAACATGTATGGCGCTTTTAATGAAATGACCAATATTAGAAGAAGCGACTACTGGTCAGTCGATGAACAGAAATTGCACATAAACGTGTTAGAACTAAAAGCTTGCGAAATTGGTGTGAAAACATTCTGTCAGTATATCTCTGACACTCACGTTCGAATTTACACTGACAACACAACAAGTTGTGCATACATAATTAAATTCGGAGGAAAAGTATCTTCCTTATATTTAATTGCAAGACAGCTATGGTTCTGGTGCTTAGAGAGAAGCCTATTCCTATCTGCGTGCCATGTTCCTGGTGTATTAAATGAAACAGCAGATAAATTAAGTCGTACTGGAAATGATGATTTAGAATGGGCACTCAACATTGATATATTTACGAAACTTAAATCAAAGTACCCACACATGGAAGTTGACTTATTTGCATCTCGTTTGAATTCAAAGTTGGAAAAATATGATAAAATTACGATTAACGTTTTGAGCGTTTTGAAACAAACCAAACCTGGTGTACATATAAAACCCATTGTATTAATAAAATACAAATCCAACCCGCGATTATGTATTGTCAAAACAATTGAGGAATATATATCTCGCAATCAACAATTTCGTACAGACACATGTACACATTTTCTTATTTCAACAGTAAAACTACATGGACCGGTTTCAAAACAAACTGTTGGACGATGGATACATGGACCGGTTTCAAAACAAACTGTTGGACGATGGATTAAAATTATAATGAATAAAGCTGACATTCAAGACCATTTCAAACCGCACAGTACACGTGCAGCCACAGTTTCCAACGCTTTCTACAAAGGTGTACCTGTAACGGAAATAATAATCGCAGCGGGTTGGAATAACTCAATCAAAATTTGCAAAATTTTATAACAAACCAATTAATAAATCAATAAGTTCATTTCAAGAAGCTGTACTAATACAATGAGAATGTGTTATTTAACATGTATATACTGATAAAAGTTTTCAAATGATCTGTTCGTTATATTATATTTCGTAGCAATCGGCTCTAAATAATCTAGGGTGTTTATGTGTTGGATGAATTTAAATGATCAAGCTAGACTTACCTTCGTAGAAGTAAGACGAAGGTTGATCATAATTTCATCCAACACAAAACTGGCTAAGGGCTCACACGCCCACCCACAACCACCCTTAAAATGTGCGATCACTACAAAATATATTCAACGATTACTGATAAACTGCTTTTAAAAAATGAACCTACCCTGGCCGCTGATAAGCCGCGTCCTAGTCTGCTGATAAGCCGCGTCCTAGTCTGTGTGAGCCCTAGTCTGTGTGAGCTGATAAGCCGCGCCCTAGTCTGTGTGAGCTGATAAGCCGCGCCCTAGTCTGTGTGAGCTGATAAGCCGCGCCCTAGTCTGTGTGAGCTGATAAGCCGCGCCCTAGTCTGTGTGAGCTGATAAGCCGCGCCCTAGTCTGTGTGAACCCTTAGGGAGGTTTGTGTCGGATGAAATTATGATTCAACCTTCGCCTTACTTCTACGAAGGTAAGTCTAGCTTAATGATTTAATTATACAAATTCTGTCCAGATATTTGTCTAGAGCAATTTAAACCTACAACTCGCATCCGTAATCCTGATACCCTTCCCACGTCTTCCTATATACAAGTAGTACATGGGACAATTCTTTGTTTTACATTTATTTAGTTATCAGAATCAACATTAATTTACGAACAGTTCCCAGCCCTTAACACAGGGGTGTTAGCGGAAGCACAATATGACTTCAGTTGTGCTTAGGTCTGCATTGTAAATATTGTGTTGCTAAGCGTTGTGTTGACAGTGTGTTGACTGGTTAGAACTTAATTATAAAGAAACAGTTCATTCGAATTATAATAAGAAATAACCGTGTCCACACTTTCTTTCCACCGTTATACATCACATACAATGAATTACAGTTGAAGGCAGTCGGAGATAACTCCGACAAGATAGCCCCACTTCAGAATTGAATTTCAAAAATACTTGATTCCTCCGTTACCGTAAATACTAAAAAAAGTTTAATAATTGTAAATAAATATACTTTAAAATAAATTGTATGCAATACAACATGACCTGGTAAAAAGTATTGATTCAATGCAGTTGCTACTGCTTGTACAGGGACATTCGCTGCTCTCAAATTAACGTCTATCCGCACGTGGAGGTTTGAACCAATTTGAACATTTTTCATTCGGTTGACAATCAAAAAGGATGTCGTTAAAGAGACTATGTTAACGAAAGAATGGCTTCCTATTGCATTGTAAATTATATTTATGATAGAAATGAGCTACTCTAAGACATTTGCATTACATAAATAAAACATACTATAATACACAATGAGATATTTGATAAAACAAATTAGCAAAAAAGTTTGAAAACATTAAAATCCCAAGTGGGTATCGAACTCACGGCTAAGCAGCCATACGAAGAAATGACAATAGACAACGCGTTACCCAACTGCGCTATTCCGCGTGGTAATGATTCGTGTGTCAACTATGGTTATACAAAATACAATGTAAACATGAAAATGGCCAAACAAACACGACCCTTATTATAAATTGATTTTTATCTCAGAAAGCGTACACTCTTTTCCCATTATTTATACCCTGTTTTAACCGTAATTATATGCCAGTATTAATATCTTAATTGCCGATTTACTTTAAGAAATTGCCCCCTTGAGTCATTTTTTCGATGACATAGTCCCTTTCAATTACCCAGAATACCTTGCGACGACTTACACAGGTCAATTTTTGACCGGTGTGTACAAAATGCTAGGAACCGATAGCACGGTGTCCAGTTAAAACACATTATGGTTGAAGGCAACCTCCACACAGACTGGGTTCCGAGCATAGCTCTATTCAAATATTTGCCTCCACCAACCTGACCGTAGTCAGATGACAGGGTTTAAATTCAAATGGTGAACATTCACAAGAGAACAACGTAGACATCGTAAAATCCTTACGTTGTTATGTTTACATTAGGCGTAAAAAACATGTTTGTTTCAGGTTACATGCCCAAATTTGGTAAATGGTCAACTTGAAGATTCTAAAATTGAATTAATATTCAAAAATATCAGTAATATTATTAAACATTGTTCATAAGTGGATGCTATCCAAACACTTATTTATCCAAAACCACATTTAATTATTGAAAAAGGTCAATAAAACAAAAATATATCTGACAAACCCAATAAAATGTTCTAAGTTTGGGGCATTTTTTTAGGGTAGGTTGAGTAGCCTTAAACAAACATATTTGTTACGCCTTATTAACTATCTATTTTTTTAGTTGTTAATTTTAACTCACAGTATACTTTCCTAGACCAATAATGCAATATTTCAGAGAGGGAGTATAAAATACTAATTCAGAAATCAAAATTTTGTCTAATTAAATATTTCCAGATCTGAAAGGATTTGTTGGTGGTACCAGTACTAAGTGTACGCCTAGGGTAACCGTTTCGAGGAGTATGGGTGGGGGACATTGCGTGAAGGATTCTACCAGAAAAGTGAACACTATTTACTAAAACATTGGGAGGCTTTTGCCTTCACGCTAAACCTAGTCAAGGTCTAATACTGTCGGATAGTCAGATACATTTTTATACCATAACTTGTTACTATGAATGCAACTATGCATCGTTTAAAATTTGAGAAACGCGTTTAGCTTAACACAATATTGTGGAAAGATGTATGTCTCTTACGTAAAGCAAAATCATCCAGTTAGTGTTTCTACAAAATTATCTGTTAATTAAGCTTAAAGTTAACCTGCAATTTAAAAAAGATATAAAAATACGAAAATACACGCTGAAGAAACAGTATTAATACGAAACTGTTCTTGATTAGATTTCATTATACAAAACATATTCGATAATTGACGAATATTTGTTCGCTCTTGACCTACAAGCGTGTGATATTTTTTCCACTCTGAAACAAACGTCTCAGATTATGATTGTATAACAGTGTTGTTAAAGTGGGCTTTTTGTTCTGCTAAGATTTAAACTGAGACTTAACGCAATAAATACGAGACGTGTCGTGGGGAAATCGGACTTAATGCATGTGCGTAGATTGTCGTCCCGTATCAGCCTGTGCAGTCCGGACAGGCTGATCCAGGACGACACTTTCCGCTTTTATAGTATTTTCTGTTTCAAGGAAGTCTCTTCTAAACATAAATCCACTGTAGGCGGAAAGTGTCGTCTCGGATAAGCCTGTGCGGACTGCACAGGCTTCCCCGGGACGACACTTAACGCACATTCATTAAGCCCGGGTTTCCCACGACACGCCTAAAATATATATTAGAATTGCGCAAACGGCCAATACATACAACATAAATTAATGTAATAGTGGCTGCTAACTAATATCTATACATGTACTTATTATTCATTTACTGTATGTTAGTATGAACTGTAAATGTTCAATTTCTTTAATACAGTGTACATGTTCTCGAAATTGTTAACACATTTAAAATATTGTCCTATCATAGCTGTGGTTACAACTCACCAATGAATCTAATGGGAATGGGATTTTTCCAACACGTATTAACGACTTCTAGTTTTTGAAAACTTAAACTCGTGTAACTATAGATCGACCGTTACAAATACTGATCTTAAAATACAATGTAGAATACAACAAAACGAATTTACATTATATTTGTATTAAAAGCAGGTTTTTACACTCTCGCATTGGCCGGTCCCAGGCGGTGACCCAAGTTTTAATCATTTATGTTTTGTGTTGCCTTGTGTGTATAAAGGCCCAGCGGATGTTAATAAGGGTTTCTCTCCTGGTTATGTCTCTGGAGTTTCATTATTCTTACATTTATAACATCAGTACACTATTGTTATGTCAACATTCAAGCATTAAAACGACCTTAACTGCCTTATAGAAAAACAAAACACGACAAATACGACATAAATTTTGGCAATGCAAATTGTGCACGTTATACAATGTACCTTTTTGTATGGAGTTAAAGGTGCAAATACCCAAATATTCAAATACCCACATTATCAAAATCATAATAAAATTAAACGATTTAAATGTTAAATATTCAAATACCCAAATTATCAAAATCATAATAAAATTAAACGAATTAAATGTTAAATAAATCACATGAGTACAGATTATTATATTTTATATTTTGTGCAAATGTCACTTTCATGTTTGAGCTCAGGTTGAAATTAAATAGTTATAATTTATTAAAAACAATTACAAAAAATAAGGTGATTTACTTTATCACTATGTCATTACACTGTACAGATGCTGAGTACTATTTTAATAAGGAAATGTCCTGCCTGGGTTGTTTACTTGCTTGTAGAAATAGTGCTAGATTTCTGATTTCTTTCATTCCAAATGTAACTGCTGGATGTGTCCATAAATTTCAACATCGTCATACTGTCACAGTTCAGGCACACACAAATATGTGTCAAGTTTTTAAGTGATTATGTGTTTTCAAAATATTATAACTTCCCTCTATCGCATTTGTTATAATGACTAATACATTAAAGAGACTGTGTCATCGAAAAGGGCCTCAAGGGGGCAATTTCTTTAAAACAAATCTGAAATTTAGATATTAATACTGGCATATAATAGCGGTTACAACATGGTATATATAATGGGAAAAGAGTGTACGCATTCTGAGATAAAATAAATATAATATAGGTTGTGTTTGTTTGGCCCTTTTTATGTTTACATTTTGACATCAGAATTGTTTGCATTGTGTATAACCATAGTTTACACACGACTCCTTACCAAGCATGATAGTTGGTTAAAGCGCTGACTACTGTCATTTCTTCGTATGGCTCCTAAGTCGTGAGTTCGATACCGGCTTGGGGTTTTATTTTTTTCAGACTCATTGCTCATGTTTCTTTTATCAAATATCTTATTGTGTATTATATTATTTTTATTTATTTAATGCACATGTGTTAGTAAAGCGCATTTCTGTCAAATAATATAATTTATAGTGCAATAGGAAACCAATGTTTCGTTGACGTAGTCCCTTTAACATTATATCTTATTATACAAAATATTATTTGTATTAATATAATATAAACTTTCCATGGGAAATATATCAAAGCATTAATCAAAGCTATATAAATGTATGACCAGTTATAAAATAAATGTGTTTCAAATACATCATAAAGGTATCGCAAGCTCAAAACACAGAAGCTGAAAACAGCATAAAATTGTCACAGTACATGATGGTAAATTCACCTATGTTCCTTTCATTTCAGTGAACACTTTATCATAGTATCATAGTCATATTTATATAAAACTGACAGTCTTTCGTTATATCTTAGGATAATAATTTGGTTGGTCTGCCAGATTATTTACACTCTAGTCGAGTTTCTAAACTAAAGTTTTTCATTGAGCTCTGGTAGAATGCAAAATTTGTCATTACAATAAGTGTTTACTGTTCAGTGTTCTGACCTTGTTGCTTTATGAAAAGTTTGCGACAGAGAATGGTAGGATTTATTTATTTTACACTATACTGTTGCATGCATTTCTGTATGTGTATGACGCCGGGAAATATAACGGCAGTTGTTGCGGATTTAACACTTAATATGCAAACTATTATATTTAAGCACTTTGACATACCAATATTGTGTCGTTAAGAAATGACATGCCAATGAAGCGGACCAGTGGCTATGTTCAACAGTATTACATGTCCATGCTATGCAATGACAGCGTATGCGTACACGATTTCATGCTCATTCGATTCCATTGTATGCCTTTCTAGCTCCATTGATTTCTTGACTGACAATGATTGAAACATATATTATTGATCATTGAAACATAGATTATTGATCTAAAGATCGTGATTGTATTATTCTTTTCTAATATTCACGCCTCATAATTCACTTTCAAAAAAATGTGACCATGTAATTAGGTCGCAATTAACGCAGTACTACTTTTTTTGACACCCTTGTTAGACTGTTGGACTGTCATGGTTTAAATTGGTATCGAGCGAGATCATTGCATTCATTAAATAGACAGCTTTTTAATTGTTATGTTTAACTGTAACAAAATGAAAGTTTCTGGAATTATATGCTTCCATATTTTATGGATGCTACAGTTTCCATCACTTTCAGGTAAATGATTATTAACTCTAAAAGCACACATTTCATATTGAATTTAACTCATTAAAATGGTTGGTCTCCTGAAGTTTTGAAAAAATGTATTAATAGTATTATTATCATTATGTTAAATGATTTTTTAATTTGATTTTACCGGTGTTTACATTTGTTATAGTACATTTCGTTCTTTTCTTGATTGTTTTATTTCATGAAGATGAAGTCTCTGTTGCGTTCGTGGTACTATTTGATCGTAAGAAATTGTTTTATAGAAATTGCTAATAAGAAGATGTAATAGAAATAGTTAGTAATGGTAGGAAAATTACCAAAAAATATATTCAATATATTTGTCAACATATCTCTCATCATTAATAACACATTTGGCTAATTATTATTTTATAGAAATTGCTAATAAGAAGATATAAAAGTAATAGTTAGTAATAGTAGGAAATTACAATAAAGATATATAGACAATATATTGGTTAACATATCTGGCATCATGAATACAATATAGATCTAGTATGACAAAACACGATTAGCAAGTATATATTACTTTTATACAATTCCAGTTTCATCAGCAGTAGACAAATCCTGCATACTGATAAAATAAGAATTAACTATAACGCTGATAGCCCCTGAAAAATGAAAATATGACATTTTAAGTTATGATCTTGTGCATACACAGGTCACATATCAATCACAAATGCATCCACACTACACGTGCTGTAGCATTTACATCTATTTTATGCTTTCCAGTAATTAAGATGAAAATATCAGTGAAACAAAATTGGTAATTCACTGTTTAAAATAGTGAAAATTAACACTCTGATGATTTTCACTGTTTCATACTGGTTCCCGATTAAAAACAGTAAATGAAAGGCACCGTTAACGATGCCGGACTCAAAATTGTGACAGGAGTCGCGTTCCAATAAAACCAACTTAGATAGCGATTAAAGTGAAAAGAAAAATACGGTTGAAAAAGCATAAAACAAAAAGAAAATGTGTTGGTTTCGGTAGAATATCGACTTTTTAGTTACTCGTGATCTTAAAAAATATATTTTTTCACTCGTGGCTGCGCCGTTCGTGAAAATATAAATTTCGATGATCACTCGTGAATCCAAATCTATTTTCTACCGAAACCAACAAATATCCTTTATATATTTACGATATGATATCCTTAACATACTTAAAATATAAAAATTAACTCTACAACTAACAGCGAAGAATCCAACATTTTATCTATTCAGAAACATTTGGAATCTGTAATTGGCCATCGGCGTTTTCGGAGAGTGTATGGCACGACAGCAGCAGAGGGACCCTGGACTTTGCGACCAACTCACTGACTGGTCTCAACTATACGGCACTAAATGGAGCTGTCCTCAACTCCTGGAGGTGTCTATACTACAATGATTCTGATATACTGATCCTTAAGTATGCATTGTTAAATGTTTCCTGTTTTAAGAACAAAATAACAACATCTACTAATACTAATACTACTTCTACTACTACTACTACTACTTCTACAACTTCTGCTGTTGCTGCTGCTGCTGCTGCTGCTACTGCTACTACTACTACTACTACTACTACAACAACCACTACTACTACTACTTGCTACTACTATTACTACTACTACGACTACTACTACTAATACTACTACTACTACTACTACTACTACTACTACTACTTGCTACTACTACTACTACTGCTATTACTACTACTACTACTACTACTACTACTACTACTACTACGACTACTACGACTACTACTACTACTACTACTACTACTACTACTACTACTACTACTTGCTACTTGCTACTGCTACTGCTACTGCTACTACTACTACTACTACTACTACTAACTACTACTACTACTACTACTGCTGCTGCTACTACTAATACTTCTACTACTTCTAATTATGATGATGATAATAATAATTACAATAATAATAATAATAATTATTATTATTATAATTATAATAATAGTAGTAGTAGTAGTAATAGTAGCAGCAGCAGCAGCCGTATTAGTAGTAGCAGCACCACAAACAGCAGCAGCAGCACAGGCAGTAGCAGTAATAGTATCAGCAGCAGCAGTAGCAGTAGTAGAAGTAGTAGTAGTAGTTGTTGTTGTAGTAGTAGTAGTAGTAGTAGTAGTAAGTAGTAGTAGTAGTAGTAGTAGTAGTAGTAGCAGTAGTAGCAGTAGTACCTTTATTATTAGTAGTAGAAGTAGTTTGGGTAGTACTAGTGATAGATTATTGACACTTCTTTTATAAGCTTTTGGTGATCTGATAGCCAAATGGGTTTCTGTATTCAGGTCCGACGAATATATTTGGACCCACGGGCACGGAAGTTCTTAATCCCAAACTAAGTCTTAACTTATAATATCACCCAATGGAATTCAAAGAAGCTTTGAAGCAACTGATTTCATTGGCCAATATTTTAATTTTACAGAATTTGAGATTGAGATTGTTTGTAGTCGCGGGGTCTGGAGACAGTGCTAGTGCATTTAACATACAATGCTTGTTTGCCTTCAAATGATATGTGTTTCAGGTTCAGGGACCACGATCAGTTCTACAACGACAGTTTCTTTAACTTACAGCGAAACGAACAAAAATACAACTGCGTATATACTTGGTGGTGTATTTGGTAATGTTCAAACTTACGTAGTTATGAAAATATGTGTTCTATGATCACTTGCTTCTATTAAAACTGTATCTAAAATATATTATATATCGAACCTGTTATAGCTAAAGTTCAATTAATCTTCACTTTTACATAAAACGCATGAATGAATTTAATACCGGTTCATGGTACGGAAGACCTTAAGAAGTTAGTTAAAGATACATTACCCTTCAAAATCATAATACAACAAGAGATGTTTGTAAACCATGTATGCCCCCGACTTGCAGCCTAGTTGTGAATATGTACAATTGTTAAGAAATTGTTTTAATATGCAAGCCCAGGCGAGGTCTCGATATATGGTATTTATGTATGAAATTTCATTAAAATATCTTGATGCATTTCTCAAGTTATTGAGCGGAAATCGTTTTTCTATTTTTAGTAATGGTGACCTTGACCTAGGCCCCACCCACCCCATATGAAATCCCAAGAGAGGTCTCAATATAAGGTATCTATGTATGAAGTTTCATTAAAATATCTCGATGCGTTCTCAAGTTATTGAGCGGAAACCGTTTTTCTATTTTAGCCACGGTGACCTTGACCCCACCCACCGCATATGCAATTCTAAGCGAGGTCTCGATATAAGGTATCTATGTATGAAGTGTCATTAAAATATCTCAATGCTTGTCAAGTTATTGAGCGAAAAACGTTTTTCTACTTTTAGTAACGGTGACCTTGACCTTGACCCCACCCACCACATATGCAATCCCAAGAAAGGTCTCAATATAAGATATCTATGGTGTTTCATTAAAATATCTTGATGCGTTCTCAAGTTATTGAGCGGAAACCATTTTCTATTTTTAGTAACTGTCACCTTGACCTTGACCACACCCACCCCATATGCAATCTCAAGCAATGTTTCGATATAAGGTATATATGTATGAAGTTTCATTAAAATATCTCGATGCGTTCTCAAGTTATTGAGCAGAAACCGTTTTTCTATATTTAGTTTTGATCTTGACCCCACCCACCCCATATGCAATCCCAAGAGAGGTCTCAATATGGTATCTACGTATGAAGTTTCATTAAAATATCTTTATGGATTCTAAAGTTATTGAGCGGAAACCGTTTTTCTATTTTTTTGAACGGTGACCTTGACCCCACCCACCTCATATGCAATCCCAAGCGAGGTCTCCATATAAGGTATATATGTATGAAGTTTCATTAAAATATATCGACCGACCGACCGACGGACAGGTGCAAAGCAAGATACCTCCATTTCTTCGAAGGGGGGCATAATTAAGACATAAAAAATTTATATTATTAATCAAATACAGCTCAACTAGTATACAAAGTCAAAATATTATATACCATTATATACTCCGGTAACTTAATATATAATAAGTATATAACAGTTTTTAAGTAATTAAACTGTACACGAACTTTAAAAAGGTAGGATCGCTTTTGTAAATGTTTTATTCTATACATAAATTAGAGTTATTTTCACTATACCAACTTAATATTGATAAAATTATTTTGACTTACTATATACAATACTAATACTTTTAGCTATGTTTTTTTATTATTTTACAATAGATTGTATTTTATTGTGTTTTGAAGAGTAAAAATTTCGCCCGTTTTTAGGGTCGGTGATCTTCATTGTTCTGATTCTGATCGGCATCAAACTGCACACACAATTGTGTCAGCGGGAAGCCATCACAGGTATAGTAATGAGTGTTCCTAGCAAACAAGGTTTGAATTGCGCCAGAATTATTCAGAATTATTCACAGTAAACATAACGATGCCAAATTCGTATAATTACTTTTGAACAGAAAAAAAGACCGTCTTAATTAAAAATGCATTACCAATCCGCTTTAATGGCCACATTCATCATATACATGTACTTATTTGTTAAGTTTATTGCATGACCCGAACTTCGTTTCTCTACACTTTAATAAAGGATTCATTTTCTAATTGGCTTGTATTCCACGTCCTCAATACAATTCAATACATTCGAATGAGAAATGTGCTTTCTGGAAATGAAACAGATATATTGCCTGACATCTGTAGTAGTAGAACAGTCATTTTGTAAATCAAGCGTTAGTTATATCTAGGCACATCTAGTACTAGTACTTAATCTGGACCCACGGGCACGGAAGTTCTTAATCCCAAACTAAGTCTTAACTTATAATATCACCCAATGGAATTCAATTGTTCTGATTCTGATCGGCATCAAACTGCACACACAATTGTGTCAGCGGGAAGCCATCACAGGTATAGTAATGAGTGTCGTTTTTTCTACACATTTCCGAGCAATTAAACTACACAGTGTTATGTACATGCCCATACGCTGACAGTTGTTCATGTAAATACCAACAAACCCAAGTTATCGCTCAATTCAACAAGAATATATGTATTTAGACCAACCACTTTATTAAATTTATAAACTAAAGATGATAATTTTGCACAGGTCCATGCGAGCATTTCTCGCCCCAGTCTGGTCGAGTGGCAGGGAGTTTTGAAGCGCACCCAGTGGGGAACCAGATGACGCCAGTGGAGAACACTATATAAATGAACGACACTACTGAAATTTGCTTTGTAAATCAAACGTTTTTGAACACGAGAAATATTAATGCAACCGTGATACTTCGGTGCCGAGAAGACATAGTATTATCTCCAATATGTATACTATCTTTACAGACAGTAGATATTTATTATTTCGTGTACTTTTTTCATAGACTGAGGAATACGTAATATACAGTATATAAGTGTTCCAATTCATTAGTATGTTTACGCTCAATGCACGTGATGTGATGCAGTGTTTTTGACAGAAGTACGAGAGGCTATTGTCACGAACTACTGATGTTCGTTAAGTACACCAAAACCATTAACTGTTCATGGCTCACGTCATTGAATGTCATGCTAACAACGTGTTTATGTAATTAATTGTATTGTCTGGTGATTCACAACTGTTTCCCCGATTGAGATAATGGCAAATTGAATAATTAAAATCCTCAATCTATAGTAATGTAAGAACACGTTCTTTTATTGCATCCATTTGTCCAACTGGTTTCTTACCAACAATTAAGGGTCCTAAAGTGTATATTTGCTTTGTTTGAACTGCATATATATTAAAAGTAAACAAGAGGGCTATGATGGTCCAAAGCGCTCACCTGAATACTAGCAAAGATGAAGACTGTTGTTACAGGTTTGAAAATTAAGTTATGTGAAGAATACACATGTATTCGCCGACGGGGTTAGGATCGGTTTGATTTTATACATCGGTCAGTGCAATGGGCTAACTTATGTGCGAGTTGGATAGTGGAGGTGCGGTGTTTTTGCCTATGGTTCTCAGATCATATTTCGCGATTTGCCTATGGTTCTCAGATCATATTTCGCGATATTGTTTTTTGACACTTTTTCATTAAGTCAGTGACAGTTCTGGAAAACGCAGAAATTGCAGATTTTGATGTCTTTTCGCAGCAGGTTTGGAGAACTATGTGTTTGACATCCAATTTCATCCGTTTTCAACCAAAAAAGCATATTTAAGTCTTTAATTGGCTCTGACATGTAAATGCAAAACAAAATGTGATTGTATCTGGTTTGCTACCAATGTCAATAGTCACTCGTTTTACATGAACACAATGGTAACAGTGCATGCATGCTCACCAGCTTGGTGTCAGGACTGGATGAACAAGAGCTGTCAGAGGACAGCGCGCTCGACTATTCGAACTATTTCAGTACTCATCTTAGGAAGTGGAAGGGGCATACATTTGTTGAAATCCTAAACTGAGTTATGGCAATTATTTCATCTAATTATTCCAAGTTTCAACCGTATGTAGTTAATAACTTGTGTAGTTTTGAAGTTGTAAGAGTTTTGAACATAAACTTTGACCAAAAAATCTATGTGAACTAGATGTGTCACAAACAAGGATGCCCCCACAAAACATGTTTGGACACAGACAAAGGGCGTGTCACCAACACTAATTTTTGCCCTCACAAATTTAGCGTCATATAAATTCTATAGTGGAAAAAGGGAACGGGCCATAATTCTGCCAACATTGGTCGCAGCCAAATCCCTTCTTTTACGATCACCTACAAATTAAGGTTGTTCATCTGTGAAAGTTTGGGCGAAAAATCCGCCCAGCCCTTAAAGAGAACTTGAGTCCACAAAATTTCATGAAGTATAAATAGTGGAAAAATGTCCAAGGACCATATCTCTGTCAAACTAAGTTGCAGCCAAAATTCCTTTCTTTACGATCATCTACACAATAAGGTTGTTCAGCTGCAAAAGTTAGAGCAAACTCCGCCAGCCGTTAAAGAGGAGTTAGTCCACAAAATTTTGGGACGTACGGACATACGGACGGACCAGTACAATGCTTAATACCTCCTACTGTGTAAAGGCATAAGAAGGGACATAACACTGTCAAAATGCAAAAACAGAGTCATAGGGAGGTTGCCCCAGACACTGGAGTTGATAACAAGGGTATGTTTCTAAATTAAAGTGAATAACTTATGTAGTTCTGAAGTTACAACAGTTTTAAATATAAACTTTAACCAGAACATTTTTGTGAAAGAGGCATAACTCTGTGACAATACAAAACGGAGTTAGGTATATTCTAAGTAAATAACTTCTGTAGTTTTGAAGTTACAAGACTTTTGAATGAAAACTTAAACCAAATTCAGACGCAGACGTCAGTGGTAGTAGGAAAGCTCGCCTATTCGTCGAATAGGCGGGCTAAATATTACATCTCAATCCTGCATAAAGTAAATTTTAGCATTTTCTTGAACCAAGACAGGGTAACTCTGGTGTTGTTGGTCCAATCTGGCCAATGTTTGGCTTCTGCTCAGACCATATGACCATACACAAACTGTGGAAGTTTGGTCAAAATTGGATGAAAAATAAAGTCTCCATCACACATAAAGTGCAGTTTTGCATTTTTTCCAAACAACTCAAGCCCACTTTTGGCTTCTGCTGAGATCTTATGGTCATACATTTAATTGTAGAAGTTTGGTCAAGATGGGATGAAAATGAAGTCTGTTTTTTTATACTAGAACTCCGTGTGGTCGGATGTGTCGACTGACGCCGGATAGCTTACGTGAATCCAAATGAAGAAGCACTTAAGGTTAATGCTCAAATTTTTTTAAACAGATTTATTGAAATCTTCAAAAGCACTGCACTCTGGCTAATTGCAAAGAAACGACTAATTCAAACCAAAAATGCGACACAAAAATAAGTATGAAACTTTACAAAGTGCAATAACTACGAAAGTATGAGGTGCAGAGTAACGGTTCTAGTGCACTGCACTTCTCCTCAATGAAATCTGTCTAGCTATGAAGTTTCAAGTTGATAGCTTTCATAGTCTTAGAGTTATGCTCCGGACAAAAATTAAGTATGAAAATAAACAAAGGTCAATAACTCCAAAAGTATGTGATGCAGAGTAACGGTTCTTGTCCACTGCACTTCTCCTTAATAAGATCTATCTACCTATGAAGTTTCAAGTTGATTGCTTTCATAGTCTAAGAGTTATGCTCCGGACAAATATAAAGTATGAAAATAAACAAAGGGCAATTACTCCAAAAGTATGTAATGCAGAGTAACGGTTCTTGTGCACTGCACTTCTCCTCAGTGAGATCTATCTACCTATGAAGTTTCATGTTGATAGCTTTAATAGTCTAAGAGTTATGCCCTGGACAAGCGAAAGGGGACACCGCCGCCGCCGCTGACGACAAAAGTAACACCTATATGTCGCCCATTCAGGCGACATAAAAAAGGCATTTTGCTTTTTTTAATGGATATTGGGCAATAACTCTAGTGTTCCAGGTGCAGTCTAGCCCATTAACATTGAATCCAACTGTGCCAGTCTGGTCGACATTGAACAAAAAATCATTGAACATTGATAACATTTGGTTGTTTTTTCCACACAGAAGGGGCAGTAATTCTAGTGTTTCAGGCCCGAACTTGCTTATATTCGACTTCACTTGTAATCTTATGGTCATATACAAACTGTGCAAGATTGGTGAATGTTGGTTGAAAAATAAAGTCTCTATCCTGAATACTGTCCATTTTTGTATATTTTTTCACAAACATTGGTGTTTGTAATACGATCTGGCCCATTTTTGGCTTCTGCTCATATCTGATGGTCTGTGACAGTTTGGTCAAGACTGGATGGAAAAATAAAGTCTATATATTGGAAATACGTTTTTGCATATTTTTGCATGAAAAAGGGGCACTCTAGTGTTACTGGTACGATCTGGCCCAACAACAACCCCGTCCGAGATTTTATAGTCATACACATACTGTGCTGGTCATTCACAACTTTAAAAAAAACTGAAGTCAGTATTGCGAGAAGGAACTAATTGTTGACGGCATACGAACGACGGACGCTGATGACGGAGGAGAGGTCTTCTTTACTAATTGGGATTAATAATTCTAACATTCATTGGCGGCATACGAACGACGGACGCTGATGATGTAGGAGAGGTCGTTACTAATAGCTCACCAAGCACTTTGTGCTCAGGTGAGCAAAATAATGTATAAGCATAAAATATAATCAAATCTTTTAGTACACTGGGTACCATCAATGTGTGGTTTCACAATTTATTTTAACAATGACACTTACACCAGGCAGCAATAGCTACCATTTGTTGAATCCTTTCACACAGAAAAGTTTACAAATAAACTATCTACTAATCATAATTTTTTTTAGACGAAAAATAATACTACACTTTACATAAAAACACAACAAATACTGCTTCTAAAATCTTCAAACGCAGCTTATTAGCTCAACTCATTTGATTGAAGTACGTAAAGGTCAATGACGCACAATACAGTATGTACTAACTAGCTGCTTGATTTGAAATGACTTTTTTTATATTACTGAAACATTAATTTGTTATTGGGACTAATAATACTAATACTCTTTGATTCCGATAAAGAAACAAGGCTTGCCACAGGATGTGACGTTTTATGCCCCCGAAACATGTGCTTGTCAGAGGAAGGGAAAACAATGTCAGAGTACAATATTATGCCCTGGACAAATAACTTGGAGTTACAGCAACACAGCTGTTTGTTTGTTGTGACACACTGCCTCATAATGATCCTCATTCCCACCAAGTTATTACATTCCTTACATGATGGCAAAAATGATGCTTCCTACAAAAAGTTCATTCTAATATTTGACCTTTTAAGTGTAACCTTGGACCCACAGACCTTGACCGAGGAGCTTGTAAGTGTTATGTGACACCTCATCTGGTCATGGGAAAAAATAATCTGAAGTTATATTAAAATCCTTCAAGGCTTTTGGAAGTTATAGAGCAAAAACTAAATTCCTTGACATTTGACCTTGAACTTTGACTGAGGACCATGGGAGTTTTACACAATACATTGCCTGGTCATAGGAAATAATAATCTGAAGTTATAGTAAAATCCTTCCAAACGTTAGGGAAGTTATGGTGGAGAAACATAAATCCTTGACCTTTGACCGACGAGCATGGGAGTTGTATGCGACACATTGTTTGGTCATAGAGAATAATCTAAAGTAACATTTAAATCCCTCCAGATGTTTAGAAGTTACGAAGTGGAAACAAAAATAATGACCTTTGACCATGAATTGTGACCTTGACCTTTGACCGACCATCATGGGAGTTGTACGCGACACATTGTTTGGTCATGGGGAATAATAATCTGAAGTTATATTAAAATCCTTCCAGGCATTTAGAAATTATGGAGCAGAAACAAACATTCATGACCTTTGACCTTAAATTGTGACCTTGACCTTTGACTGACAAGCATGGGAGTTATATATGCGACACATCCTCTGGTTCTGGTTATTAAAACTCTGAAGTTATATTAAAATCCATCCAGGCATTTAGAAAGTATGGAGCAGAAAAAAAATTCATGACCTTCGACCTTGAATTGTGACCTTGACTTTTGACAGACGAGTATGGGAGTTGCACGCGACACATCGTCTGGTCATGTGGAATAATAATCTGAAGTTATATTAAAATCCATCCAGGCATTAAAAAGTTACAGAGCCGAAATAAAGTCTGGACGGACGGACCCACCCAACCAACCATACCCACGCATCCACCCACAGACGGACGGTGCGACTACAATATGCCCTACTTTGGGGGCATAAAAAAATCTAAATAAAAGGTTAAGTGGAATACTTTGTTGACAAAATCAATATTTGACCCATAACAAGATTGTCACATAAAACCATTGATGAACAAAACATACCATTTAACAGGCAATTACTTATGTTAGTATTGTACACCATGAAAACAATCAAGAACACACCCGTAATATGAAAACATTGTAGCCAATAAAACAATTAAATACATACCAGTAAAAAGAAAAATACTTGACTGACACACTAATTTAAATAACAATATTGTTATTTTTATTTTTTAGAAGTTTGAAAAGATATATATGTACATGTAGTAGTTTGAATGAACAATGAACTTAAGGGACTTGCTCACAGATTTTCGCATTTTTTGAAGTGTGCCATTAAATGTCTTAACTTGACAGATTTAAGCATCGACACTAAAAAGCTCAAGTATAATACCTAGAAAAGTATTTAGAAAAAAAAAGAAAAGAAAAAAAATTGGGCCTTCAGATTTAAAGGCTATCGCCTTAACCACTCAGCCATTCCAACTTCTATATGTCATTCTGCATTATTTACTTACTGTAAATGTTCCACATGTTGTCAAATATTTCAATGAAAACAACAGAAACACTCCAAATGATTCCATTGTTTAGCGTTACAAACGCTTCATAATTTTATCAATTTAAACTGTTGATTACTCATAAACGAAATGGTTTTTACAGTATATTTCTAGGTCCGCAGTGTTATTTCACTGTTCTTTTATTTTTGGAATCGGTGACAAAAAGTTGAAAAATTGTCACTTCGTCAATCTCTGAACAGGTCCCTTTAAGATATACATGTATGCGCATTTGTTTCATTTGGGACAGCAAAACTATTCGAATATTCAAATATTCAATTGAATGATTGGTATTCGAATAGTTAAAATGCTATTCGAATATTCGCAAATTTGTATTGCTTTTTAAAAGCCAATGCTTTCCTGATTGTAGAAAGTATTTTTCTGTCAACATAAAGGCAGTATTTCACCAAAAGATACCTAATATCGTGTTTTCAATAGTATGGGCCCGTTTCAAGTGACAGACTAAAAGATATTGAATGTACGGGTCGGTGTCAGTCGCCTATCGTCTAGTCGCCAGTAATACGCAATTACACCAGACAGTTGGAAAACGTAACTGTTCATTAGTGATGGGCAAATCGGTTGAAAACGGCCAATCAATTAATCGATATCAACGACCAGTTCAATCGATGCGATAATCGATTATAAACGATAGTTGAGTACTGTATCTTTTCCATTCTTTACAACAAGAAATATCAAGTTAAATGTGTAAAATAAATTGCATATTCATGTGACTCTTAATAATAATCTACTATGTTTGGAATAAAAATGATGGTTGATATTGTATTTATAGTGTTTAATATTTTAATTGAAAAATGATTCCTAACTAGCACACATATACAGTGTTTAACAGTAGTTAGGTTAACCAATAAGTAGATCTAATATTAATCTGACATGGCTTTTACAATACGAATTCAATGATAGTGATGATAAAGTTCTCTTATGAGTGTTATGTTAGCACATATTATTGTAGTGGTACAGAGTTTTGATATGCGTTTACTGCAAAGGATTAGATAATTATAAATTAATAAAGACGATAGATACAGACTTTAATAGAAAAGAAAATCGGGTTGTGCACATGTATAAGTTGCATTGTTTCTGATAATCTACTTGCATTTTATAGTAAATGTACTTTGCCAAAGTTTATCTGACTGAAAAATGCACAAAAACGGTTACAAAACACTACATATTAAACATTTTATCTTTTCTCGATTAATCGATTGCCAGAATTCAAAGTCTTCGATCGCGATCACAAATCTTAGCGCGACGAATAATCACCTCAAGTTGATTATCGGCCCATCACTACTGTTTATTTGTAATTGCAACTAGCGTTAAGACTTTGGAAAGAAGAAACAACACAAAAATTACAGAAGTGCGATCACAAATTTTAGCAGTCATTAGCTGTGAAACTTTGCTCAAATTTGGTTGATAAACTTATGATTATCGGAGCATTTTTTAAATTGATAAAAATGCGAGTTTTTTTTATAACTATTTGATTAAAAGAACAATTAAAATGGGTACTGCAGTTGTTTATGCTTTTATACTGTGCAATTAATACATTACTTACAAAGCGCAATTTGTTAATGAAAATACGAGGGTAATGGCTAATCGCAAGTAAAATGACTTACAAAAAATAATTATTACGTATCCTAGGCCACAAAGTTCACAACAGTTAATACCAATCTATGCAAATATTCGATTGAATGAAAAAGCAAATATTTGAATACCGATTTTGGTATTCGATGACATCCCTAGTTTAAATATTTACTATACAAGGCATTCATTAATATATTGTAATTTATGTATTTAATGTAATAATTAATCGTTATATTGAAAACCCCAAATTATCATATGTATTTACAATAAAGTAAAAATTGACTCTTGTAACAATTTGAAGCAAACACAAGTTACAGCCAATTCAAAAAGTGATATTACAAAAATACATGTACAAACAATTAAAAGCCAACTTCTAGTTTCTTACACATAAAACGAGTGATGGGCACAAGATGACAAAAAGCCACAACACAAAATCTTGTTCTTTTGGTCAAGAATGTCTATTTATGTCTAAATCACTTACACTTTGTTCCAGTATAAAAACTCAAACACAAGTAATGCCTTTAAATATGTAAATAACATGTGTTTAACAGTTATAATAACCAAATACTGTTCACTGATCATTTGTTTGGTTGTAGCTAATGTTTTGCATTGAGGACAAATTTAATATGGTGGGCATATTGGTCTCCATAGATTGCACTGAGACCATATGACCCAAAGGACTGTGTAATGGGGCCAAGTGGGCAGAGAGATTCAGTATGCTAGCTGCAGCCATTTCTACAGAAGCATTGGCAACACTGGCTGTGGGGTTGGAATATGCAGCTGAGAGCATATTACCAGGATAGCAACTGTTGTTGGGGTTAACAGGTAAAGATGGGTTTTGGCGGAGTCCTGATGGAAGCCCATATGAATAATTACCAGTCTGATCAGTGACTGAATTGAACTGATTGTTAATATGCATGCCAGATGATACGGCAGTGTGTAACATTCCATTGGTACCACAGCTTCTGTCAGCATCAGTTGAAGTTGGATATACTTGGTCAGCTTTCAGTGAAGAGCTGTTCTCACCACCTGAATGTTCGTTACTTTCACTTTCAGGACAATGCTCGTTTTCAACATCGATGAATTGCCTTTTCAAGTATGAAACCACATCGCCCTGCCAGTCATGGGGGTCCTTCTTATGCACCAGAATCATATGCTTACGTATGGTTGCACCGTCTGTGAACTTCCTCTGACAAAGTAGACACTTGTAGGGCTTGTAACCGCTATGAATCCGCTCATGTCTCATTAAAGATTGCTTCTGTACAAAACCTGAAATATTGTTGAGAACATGTTACCATAAAAACAGACTTTTTCAGGTATACAAATATGGGTTCAACACCTGTAAAATAAAAATGTGGCGCGTCGTGGGAAAACCGGACTTAATAGTAATAAATGAGTAGGTGCAACATCCCAACAATATAGCAGACAAAGGTCTGAAATACGTAAGGCAAATTCAATAAGGGAATAACAGTTTGCACAAAATGAGAGCTTTCTTATATGCACAACGCTATTGAAATGATCTGACGTGACATTTGACATGTTAAGAAGCAACAATTTTGATGTTTTGCAACTATGTAAATGAACACACTTTTTACATTTGAGTGTTGTCTTTTATATTCATACACAACAGACACAGAGATTCGATGAATATCAATTGTTCTCCCACCAGAGGGATAGTCTATATTGAGGGCGCAATGACCATACGCTCGCTCGCCTGCAGGTCAGTGTAGGGTCAAACTTTTTCGAAATTTTTACGATTTCATAAATTTCTGGAGAATTATTTCCAATGACAAAAAAGAGAGACACAATGGAGCCGATAATGCTTTGGAAAGTGATAATTACAATTAGTCAAAAGTACAGACAGTTATAAATGCAATGCAAAATAATTTACAATGTGGAATGGTTGTGTTCTTGTATAGTGATGACCATCGTAAGAGTTAAAATACATACTGTTGGGCTGTGCATATTGCGTTGCCCTCTGCTTGTACATTGTCTCATTGTTTTATTAATTGCCAATTTAATCGTTTAACATTAAATTTATGCTAATTTGTTCAAGGTGTTTATTTTCTATAAGTTTTAAATATTAAAATTAACCTTTTTAATAAGATGGCCCTAGGTCGCTCACCTGAGTTAAAGGCATCATAATGGCTTTTTTTTTATAACAAGAGGGCCAAATGGCACTAAAGCACTTACCTGAGTATAAAGATCTGGGCCTTGCAGTTTCAGGAGATTTGTATAGTCAATATAAACCTTGTGACCCACAGGGCGTGGCTACTTTCTACCCCAGGGGTGTGATTTGTTTCATTTAAATATCTCAATGGGTTCTCAAGTTATTGAGCGGAAACCGTTTTTTTATTTTTAGTATCAGTGACCTTGACCTTGACCACACCCACCCCATATGCAATCCCAATCGAGGTCTCGATATAAGGTATATATGTATTACGTTTCATTAAAATATCTCAATGCGTTCTCAAGTTATTTAGCTTAAACCATTTTTCTATTTTTAGTAACAGTGACCACGCCATAAGCTATCCCAAGTGAGGTCTGGCTATAAGGTATCTATGTATGAAGTTTCATTACAAAAGCTGTTTCAGGGGAGAAGAATTTTTAAATCATTTTGCCATTTACGTCTAGTATATAAACCATGTGAGCCCCGGGGCGTGGCCAGTTTTGACCCCAGGGGCATCATTTGAACAATCTTTGTAGAGAACCACTATACAATGTTACATACCAAATATGAAACTTCTATGCCTTGGAGTTTCAGAGCAGAAGATTTTTAAAGTCATTTTGCTATACAAGTCTCTATAAACCATGTGACCCCCGGGGCATGGCCAGTTTGGTGAAAATCTGCCCAGTGGTTTAGAAGGAGATGTCCTTTGAATGAAAATGTTGACACATGACGGACGACGCACGATTGACAAAAGGCGATCCTAAAAGCTCACCATGAGCACGTTTTGCTCAGGTGAGCTAAAAAGCAGAAATAATATTATGGCAATTTGTAAATTAGCTACTATTCAAATTGATAAATTTTATCTCCATTTGTACTTGTCTCAAGTCCTACCTTTTCCACATATCAAACACTTGAAGTCCTTGGCTCCCACATGAATAGCCTCATGTGCTTTCAGGGCTGAGTTTGTTTTGAAAGACTTTGTGCAGTAATTGCATGTAAAGTTGCGAACATTCTTGTGCACTAGCTGATGCTCTCTGACCGAGTGTTCACTGGCAAACCGCTTACCTACAATATATGAAATCTGATCATGGAAATGATTTATCATGATGTTTGCTTTCTTAAAATGTTAACATGATGAATATGCTGTACGTAAGATAAGACATAAGTTAAGAACATAATGACACCACTTTCAAGCCAAGATGAAAGTATAATAAGGCCAACATTAAAATTAAATTGTTTGCCATTGCCTACCTACCCAACGAAAAAGTCCTGAATCTACAGTTTTTTCTTTGTTAAATCAAACCAGTTGTTGTTGTTATAATTCGGAATATTCTATTTTTATTTATTCTTTCATTTTCATCATCTTCTGTTGGGTTTATAAATTAATTGTATCAGCTACACCCTTGTTTGTTTAATAATAATAAGCCATATCAAAATGCAATTATTATCATGTTTTATCAAACTTGTGAAAACAACTAGCTGTTTTTCAGTATTCATTGTCTAATTAAAGATGATTGCTAGCAAGCTCTCGTTATATCAACAGACACATGATTATATTATCAAAAGCAATGTCTGTGTTATACGCTATACTTTCACGCTCAATGGACTATTCATAAATTTGCATATTTTTTCAAAATTGCCTACCTACCGACCCATTACCAGCAACCTTGGTTATGCAATGGCACACAAACAATTCTTTAAGGTTGGCCTAAACATTCAAGGCACTGATCTCGATTAAATCATGTTTTGATAAAATCTAGATCTGTAATACAAATTACAATGCAGAGTAACCATATACAGAGTAAACAGTAGTATTATAGCCATCAGTTACCAGTACTCAATCAATGTTATTCAAAACTACTGGTTTATTTCCATTTTCTACAATAGAATTTTTCACCCAATTTCTTCAATGCAATTTTTCAGGACTTACCACAAATCTCACAACTAAATGGTACGAGTCCTGCATGTTTGTTCATGTGGCTTTGATAGCTGTACTTATGGAAGAACTCTTGACCACATGTCTGGCACAAAAACCTCTGTCTCTCTTTCTGCTTTACCCCCATGTGTTGGTATTTTAAATGATTGTCTAAAACCTGCTTTGCGGAGAATGTCTTGTCACAATGTGGACACAAATATCTAGATTTTACATAACCATCTTCATGAGATCTCAGATGTTCCTCGAAACTTTTCTTGACTTTGTAAGATTTACTACATATGTGACAGAAAAAAGACGCCTCAGAATGAACTTGTTCCATGTGGCGTTTCAAATCCCAGTTATACCCAAACTGCTTATTGCAAATATTACACTTCAGCTTTTGACTATGGTTGCGCTTTACATGATATTCTAAATGTGACTCTTTCCTTCCAATATATTCACAAAGGTGACAAGGAAACTCAGTTATAGCATCCATCTCATTCTTAATTCTCGGTCTTCCCCTATTTTTTCCAGACTTCAGTGTGACTTTTAAAATATCACTCTCATAAACTGTTTTATTGTCATTGTCTTCGGCTGACATTATTCTTTCAAATGCTGTTAAATTTCCATTAACCTGATTAAGGTTGTTCTGTTCGGATAAGCTTGGAGTACTTGCTTCTGTGTAAACATCTTTATCCGAGTTATTGTCTTCATTGTAAAGACCAAGCTTGTTTAGATCAACAGAGGACTTGGGATGCTTAATTTTCAAATGTTTTGAAAATAATATTTTTGTACTACATGACTTTTCGCAAATTTTGCACTGATAAACATAATGTTCCTGATGTAACTGCATATGGTTATCTATGTAACGTTTTGTTTTAAGATATTTATTGCAAATAGCGCAAAAATATTTGTCTTTTGATGAATGAACTTCAATCTTATGTCTCCTTAAATCTCTTCTTAAACCAAATTTCTTGCCACAATCTTGACATTTGATTTTCTTTTGATGCACTCTTAAAATGTGTCTTTGGAGCCATTTGTCATTTTTACCAGAATAAATGCACTCTGAGCATTTGTATCTTCTGAATCTTGTTTTCTTAACCACTTTAAGAGGTAAATCCATATCTTCGGTGTTTTCAGAGTCATTGCCATCACTTGCATGGTTATGAGGATTGTCATCAGAACGTGAGGAATTTCTGCTGCCATCACTGTCTGGTTCAACTTTCAGAGCAATGCTGTCCGGCTCCGTTTTAATGACAACTGGCACATCTATGGAATCTTTATTAAAAGGAATACTTTCTGGCAATCTTTTTGTCTTGCTTTGCTTCAGGCAGTGTTCAAGTTGTGAATGTGCTTTAACAATGTTTTGCCATTGCCCCTGAAGAGATATTTCTCCATCTGACAGAGCTATTATGTTAATCAAAGGTTTCAAATCATCTATTGCCCCATGAAGAAGACCAGCTGGAACTGTGGATATGTATTCAGCTGTCAAATATGTTGTTGTTTTTCCAAATATTTCAATCATTATTGCAATTCTTACAATATTATGGGCACATTTTAAAATGATATTTTTCATCAACCTCTGGTACCTCCGATTTGAAGAGCTCGTTTTATTTTCTTTTTGACCTAAGGATAAATGTTTAGCAGAAAGTAAAAAATAATAGTAAACGTATGTGCAAAAATTAATCATAAAATATTTTTAAAGCTCTGTGCAGTTCAAGCTTTCCATACTAAAAAGATACGTGAATAGGATTATGTATTAAATTGTGTGATAACAGTTTGTAAGTTAGAAACTTGTAAAATATTTAGTAGCATGTAGCCTTCTGTAATTCTTCCACTTCCGGTCACATTTAACCACTTAAGAGACGATTGTGGCAGTGAAAATTTCTCGTTTGGTGGATATATTCTGACTATTTGGGCAACGATGAGTGACATATTCACGACTGTGACGGTTATTTTGACACCAGAATTCGTGAATTCGTTCCCACATGCAAGGTTACAAACCAAGCTACGAAATCTTAGACTGGTCACCGGTGTCCAATTTTCAAAGACCCATGCATTGCACGGAAAATGGTATCAAGTGGATGCAGCGTTTGAAATCCTCAACCATTGGTCGAAATACCCGGACCATGAACCTAATCTTCATGAGTCAAGTTCTTGTGATAAGAAAATAATATGTGATTGTCAACAAATTAAGGATTTGTTAAATGAAATTTCACTAAAACTTGCAAATGAAAGTGAAATAGCAAGTGGTGCATTAATTAAGAGTGACACTGTTGGTATAAGTATCAATACAGTGCGTGTGAAAAGGGATATTGACAGTCTAAAGAAAGAGCTTGAACTTTCAAATGTGAACAGTGGAAAAGATATTACTTGTCCTGTCAAAAATAATTGTGCAATTGATCAAGAAATAAGCAACAAACCATTACATCACAAATGTGAAGAAAAAAAGGTCATGAAGACTGAGCTGTCTGCAGACTATATTTCAACAAACATTAATGATCCTATGAAAATTAATCAGAACCTTTCAGAAAATGCATTTGATTATCATTATTCTGAGACAGGATATGGTATATCTACCACAGAAACATCATTTAGTACATCTACCAAAACTATTGATCAGGAAGAAAATAATGCAGTAAGTGGTAAACACCAAAAGACTAAAAGAAAACCTGGTGAAGAAGGGTATTGGAGTAGATTAAAGAGAGAAGATAATCACTTGGAACACATTTGTTCGCAGTGTGGAGTGGTTCTAAAATCCAGAAAAAGATATTTGGAACATGTTAGAAGAATGCATACGAAGGAGTACAAATGTGATGTTTGTCTGAAAGGATTTGGCTACCCATCTGACTTGAAACACCACAATTGTACGTCAACCAACACAAGAGATACATTGGAAAGTAAGGAAGACACAAAGCCAAAAACAAAACAGCAACGATTGCCATGTACACTGTGCAATTATAAAACTGTGTCAGCAGAAAAGTTAAATAGACATGTCAAAGTAAAACATTCAAGCAACAATTATTGTGAGGAATGCAATGTTTTATTTGATGAATCAAAAGGTTTAAAACAGCATCAGAAGACTGTCCACAATAATGTCATTTTTGTGTGTGACCAGTGTTCAAAATGCTACAAATCAAAAGTAAACTTTGAACTGCACATGAAAACGCATGAAGATAATTATGAAAAGCCAACTTTTCTTTGCACTGTTTGTGGCAAATCATTCACTACAAAGAATGTGTTGACTATGCATCATAAATCGGAACACCTTGGAATAAAAAAAACATACTTGTGTCCAATATGTGGCAAGAAATTCTCAAACAGAAATTCATATAAACAGCATGCAAATGTTCACTATGGAATAAAACCATATAAATGTGAAGTTTGTGAGCAGGCTTTTACCTATCACAAATCTTTAAGAGAGCATAAATTTATGCATGACAACATACGCAGGTTTAAATGCGATACATGTGGTAAGACTTTTCGGCAAAGAACAACGCTTCACATTCACAAAAAGACACATAACCTTGTGAAGGACCATGTTTGTCACTGTGGAAAAGAATTCTCTCAAAAGCAATCATTGGAACGGCATGAAAGAATACACAGTGGTGTTAAGCCTTTTAAATGTGAACATTGTGAAAAATCGTTCAGTGATTCCACTACCATCCGAAGGCACATGATTGCTATCCACCATGAAGCAGAATTGAATTGGCAAGATAATGTTATTTGCACAGTTAAGAAAAAGTCAGATTACTATATTATTGGCGGTAATGGCCACAATAGAAAATGTTCAAAGTCCAAGAAATTAGGCACTAATGCTGTAGTGAACCAAGGCATACAAGAGACTGTTGCATCTCAAAATCAGTCATTGAGTATTTGCAATATCCCATGTTCTTCTCTTTTGAAACCCGTACAAATGGAACCTCTGTACACAAATACCAGTACAATGTCTAGAGAAAATTTAAATCTTGTAAAGTCTACCAGTGCACCAGTTTATGCAGTGCCAGTTAGCCAAGTGATGCAGTTCAAACCAGTTGCTAGTGGTGCTGTTATGAACTTCGATGGTGTAACAACTTCTCAGTGCACCAAACTATCATCATTGAACAGTTCTCAAACATCAGTGCCTGCAAGTCTGCCACAAATGGGGACTGTCCATGAAAACCAGAGGCAGTTGCCAGGCAATTCTGATCATTTATCCTCAGGTGTGGCAATGACTGAATCTAGTGACAGTGCCAAAAGTAATAGTTACATACAACTTCAACCACCTCTGCAAATTTTGCAATCCAGATCAGTAGGGACTTTGAACAACATGCCAGTTTTGTCTTTTGGATCAGTCAGCGAGCTTCCTAATGTGCAACATCTTGTTATTTGTTCGGAGGAAAATGGTATTGGAACAAACCTGGCTGGCATTGTAGGCTTCTTTCAGTACCCTGTGTATTCCACTGCTGTAAATGGCACAACGTCGACCAGTTGAATGTTAACTTGTTCCTTAAAAGTTTTAAACAATTAAATATTTCTGGCTATTGACATAAAAGTGTTGAAATTGTGGGCAGCTGTAGCATTGCTGTCTGTGACAGTACAAGAAATCATAGTGTTCTTTACATACCGTACTGATATATGCTGGTATATGTTTTAAGTATTAGTAAATAATAGTGATTAGGACACTTAGGCATATGTGGACATTCTGACAAATACTGCAGGTATTTCATTTTGATAGAGTGAATAGTTCATTTATATTTGCTCCATCGCAATTTGAAAATTCTAAAACCTATTATTTTAGTAGAAAACGTTGTTTGTATGCACCCACTTTAGAGTTGGGGGGGGGGGGGGCATAAAGATTTGCCCTTGTCCGTCCGTCCGTCGGATTTTTGTGTCGCGCATAACTCAAAAAGTATAACTGCTAGAGTGATGAAACTTTATAAGTACATGTAATATTGTATATTCATTGGCATCGGGGCTTGTGCACTTGGGTATTTTGGTGCAGTTTTTTTCCGACGTCAGCGGAGTGATGGCCCTTTTTTTAAAGAAAAATGACATTTCTGGACTTGTTTCGCACGTAGCTCAAAAAGTATTGCTGCTAGAGTGATGAAGCTTTATAAACATATTAATCAGCATGTGAACTTGTGCACAAAGTATTTTGGTGCATTTTTTTCCGACATCAGTGGAATTATGACCTTTTTTAGCAAAAAATGACATTTTTGGACTTGTGTTGCGTGTAACGCAAAAATTATTATTGCTAGAGTGATGAAACTTTACAAACATATTCCTTAGCATGTCAATTTGTGCACCTGGGTATTTCTGTGCATTTTTTTTTCCGACATCAGCAGTTCTGTGACAACCAGCGGAATGTAGGGGCAGCCGTGTCCTATAGACACATGTCTAGTTTCCTTAAAGATGAAAGTGCAATACTATAATATAGCATGTTTATTTGCAATATGTTGTTTTCTAAAGTTTTTAACAAAGTGTTGCGTTTTATTCAGCTGCGTTGTCTTGCTTTATATTATTAAACGTATTCAAATGTATTGACGTTTTGTTAGAGATTTTGCAATAATTACTTTTAAACATTTGGTAATCATTGTAAATTGGTGTTTACGAAAAGTTATTTTCTTTCAAAAACCATTCGCGAAGATGTGCACATCTGACAGTTAAAATGTATACTTCAACTATCGGAAATGCACGGTATGGAACCAGGTATACGAATTTGGACGAAAACCAGTCCACTCACGTGCATTTAAGACAGTTGTTTGAATACACGGATTGTCCTTTCTTATGTTGCAACTCTGTGTATTTGTCCATATATATGCAATTAACCAAATGTTTCAAATATGTGGGTACTGGAATCCTAATCGCAGTACCCAGTACGTCATTTTGTTGAGCTGAGGCTGCAATATTAAATTCTGTGGCGTGTCTTGGTAAACCCGGGCTTAATGCATCTGAGCAGTCCGCACAGGCTAATCTAGGACGACACTTTCCGCTGTTATGGTATTTTCTGTTTAAATGAAGTCTCTTCTATCAAATGTAGGCGTCAAGTGCCGTCCTGGATTAGCCTGTGCGGACTGCACAGGCTGATCCGGAACGACACCTTACACAGACGCATTAAGCCCAGAGTTCCCACGACACGCCAAAATATCTTGCATTGGCACAAACTTCATCATACGAACATGTACGTACTATGTAAACAATGTAACAATATATACACAAAAGTAATGTATCCTTAAAAACTATAATAAATGTGCTTTTGAACAGTTTGCTTGGCGTGGCTGTGGTCATTGTCTTTTAATTCATGATTCAGTAATAAGTAAGACGTATGAAGGACGTTTGCTTAGGAAATGTCAGCGAACATGTAAACCTATTTGAAAATGTTAATTGTGCTGTGAAATTATACTTTAATACGTACTAAAAACAAGATGTTCTCGAACCTCGTATGCATTAAAAAAAACTGTTATCAATTACATGATAGTGTCTTATTGTGCAATACATGTATGAACTGTCTGTCAAAATGTTGTTTTTGTTTTTCTATAAAGTTTTCAAGTTCTTTCGGTAGAGGATTCAAGCCGGAATATCTGCCATTCATGATGATTTACAAACTTTATTTTACCTTACATTATCTAAAAAGTCGCGAAAATAGTAAAACGTTGGTAACCGCCGCCGCTCTGCATTCGTTTCGGGATAAACTCGCTACAAACAGGTTGTAAACGAAAATTTCAAGACAAACAGTTTTACAACTGATGTTGGCAATACGACAGAGAGACACGTTAACTAACGGGAAAAGTTGCAACTGAAACAATAGAATAAGATCGAAGGAGGCGAACGGTATGAAAGCCTTTGCAAAATATCTAATCATTAGAAGACATCAAAATAGTGTTTACAACACGCTAGAGCGGACAGCATTATATTTCAGTATTTATTAACTTAAATTAATATAAGATACTTTATCATGAGTCAACCGTTGTACACGGACATTGACATTAAAATGAATGCATAAACCCTATACAGTCTTCATAAAAATAGTCTCGGCACTTTCTTATAAAAGCATTCCTTTTTATTAAGCTGCTATTAAAGCGTTTATTTATCAAATTAAACATGAAATGTAATTACTACTTGCATTAATTTCTACATCACAAACAACAACGCTGATAAATGATAAACATATTATATTCTTAATGATTAACACGGAAAAAAATGAAACATCTACTTTATATACCTATATGTGTCTATAGTTTATCTTTGGTATAGATTTTATTAAGAGTTGATTGCGGCGTAACTCCAATATGTCTATGCATCTGTATCGTAATTTATTTTTTCATAGTCATGGTCATGGAACAAATTCTTCGACTAGTCTGACATACTGTCTCCTGAAAGTTCTTGTTTAATTTAGTATGGTTTTGCGCTGTGTGGGAAATAGGTTTACCCAGACGAAAGCCACCTCAATGTGTTCGGTATGTTGACTCCCGACCGAACTCACTCGAGCGTTTACAGAAAAGTAGTTGAATATGTAATAATATTTTCTATATATAAATACACTTACAATAACTAAATGCTAAGCATTTATTTGTTTTTAGCGTATTTGCATAATATATAAATTTAGACAAATACTACATGTCCATGATATCTACCCAGACAAAAGGAGTCTGATGTTGATCAACATTATATTACAAGAATAAGTACATGTAGGAGGTGCTTTATAAAAGTTGTTAAGTGAGATTTAATTAAGAAATTATTGTGTGCGTGTTGTTGTTTTTTCCAAAACACTTATTATTAGATTTGTAAGACTAGATCCAATCACCCTGAGAAGAGGCTAGCATTGATCTCGTCTAATAATATGAATAATAAATTGTTACAGCAAATTGGTTACTTTTAGACTGTCTTACGCTTGAGTCTGCTGCATAGTTAATTGTGATTTATTTACACCATTCACAGCATGTATTTGTGTACATTATATATTATTTATCATTATGCTAATAATCTATAGACCTTCTGCATTACATTTCTTAATCGGGCCATTCAAGAAGATTTAGAGCCGGTTTAACCGTTTGATGAACGCCGATCGGCCAGAAGTGTAATCAACCAGGCGTTAAGAAAATAAAATGGCGGCGGCAGCTCTTACCGCTGAACATTGCAAACACTGGGAAAAATCAGGGAAACAAGAATTGTAAAGACCGATTATAAATTAGAATCATACAAGACGGTCCTGATTTTATTTATGCTTATGATGTTTGTGCCTTGGTACACTTGGGTTGACCACAGTTGAATTGAAAATAAAAAGGAACGGTCGGGTCACGCTAGTCGCTGCTGACATTAGATTAGCTAAGATAGTTTGTTTGTTTTGATTTTTCGCCGTATTCAACAGTATTTCAGGCATATAACGGCGGTCAGTTAACCTACTTGCACTTTTCCTGGGTAAGCTGGTTTACCAGTACTAAGTGCACATGCTTATGCCAGTAACTAACAACTGCCCTACTTGAATCAGAGGTAGGGGAGAATGGCCGTAGAAATAATTTCATGACCAATCCCCAAGTTATGTGGCCGGGCTGGGAATCGAACCCGCGATCCTTGGATTTGTAGTCCAGCACTCTACCAACTGCTAAGATAGAACAAGAAATGTCTTTTAGCTAAGATAGAACAAGAAATGTCTTTTAGCTAAGATAGAACAAGAAATGCCTTTTACAAAAAGACAATCGGCGTGTAAATTAATATTGAGATGCCATTTAAAAATAACCTAAACATAACAGAGGGCCAATATGATATGTTACGTAACTTCTCAAACCCCATGTTTTCACCAGTGATATAATTATAAATTACCATAATAATTTACGTTAACATAATTGGGCAACCCACATCATTGTTATCTGAATTTGTCAGACCAATTTAACAATTTAACACTGTAAGAAAATAATTATGAGAATGAATGAAAATTATTATGTACCAGATGAGTCTATATAGTTGTTTATAGTAATATACCATACATTCATCTTAGAAGTTATCTAATATAAACAGGATTGGAAGTCAAATATGCATTTATACTACATCCCAATAAAATCAATATTCAGGGAACATTTAGCGCATTTGAAATTTTTATACCTTTGATAACACAAACATATAATTTCATTTGACTACTTGGACGGTTTAAAATTATTTTCGGTAGGGATATGATGTATCAAGGGTTTCTGTGTATAATTAGTATTGCGAATTGTGTATTTATGCTATGCTAATAACTATTTGACGTATTTCGAGTCTTCTTTAATAACATTTTATCTATAGAAAACTGTAGCACCTTTTTCAGATTGAAGAACATGTACTGGAGAAATCGATTGAAAGGTGCAACTATAAATAATAATCAATAAATCGTAACCATAATTTAAATTACCAGTAAGTTTATAAATGTTAATTCCCCATGTATTGAAATTTGTAGGTTTATGATTCTCTGAACGCTAATTGATGCACGTACGACAATATTAACACAGCTAAACAACGGCTGCTACGCGCGCTATTTTTAGAACTGTTTCTGGAATGTGTTGAACTCGCTGGAATGAATGGGCTACATGGAACGGCAAATATGTGAATGAGATTTATGATTGGCAGCAGAGTTCTCGGTAACGCGTAATTTGGCGTATTTGGACGCATACTTTTATAAAAAGGACGCCATAAATCTCGGTGTTAAATTCTAGGACGCAACCCTTTTCTCTGGCATACGAATATTTTCCCAAGACAAAGAACTCCTACTAGGCAATAAACACATTCCCCTTCTGCAACAGTGTGTCAATTATCGATAAAATCAAGACGCAGGCGGAGTCAGCTTAACTACTGCTAACCAGTCAGCCAATAAGAAACGTGTATTCAAATGAATGTCGTCGATAGAATGTTTATCATGCCCATAATCTAATTTGAATTAGTAAAGGTGTACATTGTGTGTAACACTTTCCCGTTAGGTATGCGTTATGTTATGTGCGTGTAATAAACACCCGTGTTTTTAATAAATTGCTACAAATGTAAAGAAGGCAATATAATTTTTATTTATGCGAAAAGAACAGTTTACAAATTATAAGAATTAAGATGAATCTGTGTAACTTGACAATTTTTGTTAACACCGATCGCGTCAAGTGTGCGTCTTTATTTTTTAAAAAAACTGTAACTACTAGTGTTTATTAATAAAATAGCTATTAAAAGTCATCACTGTACACGGATAATATGCAAACACTTTGGCTGAGGAATCATTTGAATTAAAGTTAGCAACAGTTTATAGTACTTGTCGAAAGTGAAAGGAAATAAATGTTGGCGTATTCTTTTTGTTCCAATTTATAAAAAATGTTGAGTTGTTTCTTTTTAACGAATAAAATAAGTCCTATTTAATTGTTTAATAGCTGGTAGTTTATAAACAGTTGTTTAAATAAGATTTTTGACACAAAGTATTGTTGTTGTAGTTGTGTTTTTTAAGTGGGTGGGGTAGGGGTCTGTTTTGACGATTAGATACTGGGACGCTAAATTTTCATAGGAAGGAGTCCTGGACTCCATGTTTTAAATTCTAGCGAGAACTCTGGGCAGTATTGTATCATTGCTATTTATAGAGCGTATCGCTTATATAAATGTAGGCTAAAAAAAATCGTTATTTCGTTACGTAAATGAATATAGCATTCTGTTTATGGCATACAAATGCGTTCATAATTAGCCTCAGTTCTATAGTGTATGTCGAGGATATGTTTATATTTGCATTTTAATCGCTTATGTTAACAATTCTGTGAATTTAATTCCCCAAAAGTATGCAACAATTATTAGTAGACATTAAACCATTGTTGTAAGTTTGCATTCCTTAAAATTAGAAAATGTGTCCAATTCTATTGGCATTCAATTTTCCCGCTGCATAATTATCGCAAGAAATCTAGGTCAAAAGTGATCTTAAACAGCTACGCCCCAAAATACTAAGTTTTTAGTCCCAATTGTCAATTTGCTACGTACGTACTGTTGATCCTTCGACACTGATATATTTGAATTGTGTATATCTGCATCACTGTTGTCTATGTGGTATGGAACATCTGGCATTAAGTAAAGCCTCCCCTTGGCTAGCCTAAAGGAACCTGAGACAATTTGCCTCTTTAATATATTGGTCTTGACTTACCCTAACTGTTATTATATAGTATCAACAAACGCTGCACATTATGAAATATTCGTTTGAACTATACCATACTTATTAATTGCTTGCTCATTTAGGCCTAAAAATAGTTGTTCTGGTGGCCATCAATTATTTGCGCATTTAGGCATACAAAATAGTTATGTTTCTTGTGGGGAAAAAATGGTTATGTTTCTTGTGGCCTTACCATCCCTACTCTTTCACACACCACTGTAATTTTGTAAACACAAAAAACTTATGAGCCGCTCCTGTTTTTGTTTGCTCTGTCACCAGAGCACAACTTTTTTAGCTTGCCGTTTCGAGGAAAAGGCAAGCTATTCTATTCACATTGGCATCGCGTCCGGGCTAGGTTTAAGTTTTTTCGGTAAGCTAGTTTCACAAGAATGACTTGTGGGATTTCATTCAAACTTAAAAAAAAATTCCCCACATTAAAATGAACCTATAGGCCAAATTTGGTATTTTTAGTTTGAAATATGTTAAAAAATGGGCCTTTTTACACTTAAAAATTTAACAAATAAGTTATTTGGATAAGTTTTAGTTTTTCAGAAAGCTAGTTTCTCAGGAATGGCCTGAGGGATTTCATCCAAACTTACAACACTTATTCCCTTTATTAAAATGAACCCATAGGCCAATTTTGATAACTCTATTTTGAAATTTGTCAAAATTATTTCCACTCTCGAACTCGATAATGAATCTTCATACATAGATACCCTAAAGCAATGCTTTACTGGGAATTGCATTTTGGGGTGGTTGGGTGGGGTCAAGGTCAAGGTGAATGTTACTAAAAAATAGAAAAAAAACAACTGCTCAATAACTTGAGAACAAATTGAAATATTGAAATGAAACTAAATTTATAGATACCGTATAGCGAGACATTGCATGAGATAGCATATAGGGTGGGTTGGGTCAAAATCACTGTTTTGAAAATTAGACAGATGCCTTCCACTCAGTAACTTGAGAACGAAATTAACTCGTCTAATTGGCCACTTCTATCCAAACAGTTTGATTTAGAAAAAATGCCAGTATCTCTGACAAGTGCTAGAAAGTCTAGCGCGCTGTCCTCCGACAGCTCTTGTTTTGTAAGCCTTATTTGATCATCATGCTTGTGTTTCATTACAACTTGCTGGTTTAACTTTCTGTTTAAGCTCAATGGGGATGGTTAACCCTGGGGATGATTTGTCATGGGCCACTTTAGTCCGTTCCCTGAGTCTAAATGTACACAGTCATGTTTATGCTTCTGGATTCTGCATTTGTTCTGTGTGTGTTGTATTTTAGTCTGAAGTTCTGCAATGGAGTCGGGGATAGAACTGTGTTGTCATCACTTGGAAACAGAGATTTCAGGCATGCTTTGTATGACGTTTGTCAGCATGTGGTTAAGGGAAATCTAAAAGTGGAGCAAGCTGTTCATGTGTTCACAGACTTGAAGGTAATTGTCAAAAGTAATCAGTTGTAATACATTTCAGGAATAGTTTGTTTCAACAAAGTATTGCATTCTATTCTAACTGTGTAATTGGATTTTGTGAATTGGATTCCCACACAGGCTGCATTTTCATGAATATAACAAATACAAGCGCTACTCAGGAAAAATATGTCTTATAAAGCCTACAATAGATCAATTCCAACTGGTACACTCGGTCTTCTTGATAATGATAATGCCGGGCTTTCGGCAAGTGGGGTATTTAGAAAACTGTAAACTTACTTGGGTTTGTCACGCCTGCTCATTTGTATTTTTTAATCTTTTTGAAACATTATACTTTATGTTTAAAATATATGTATGTAAGAAATATAAATATTTGCTTGCAGTTTGCCAGAAAATATAGCAATTCTAATCTATTACAAATAAGGATGTGTCTTTTACTTTTTCTACAAATTGTAAAGGGTGTAAAGGCATGTGAAATGGAATTACGGATTTGTTTGTGTATTTATTTGCAGGATCGGTACCCCGATGTGGTATCACTAGTAGCTGATATCCTCAGTTTGGCTGGTAAATAATGTTATGTTCTATTCCAATCAGCGGTAAATTATCTTTTTTTTTTGCAAAATCAATTTCTTATAATAGTAAAAAATGTAAAGATGAGATGGCACATAAAGCCACATAAATAGATGCTTATTTCCTCCAAAACTTGGAGAGCACAACATATTTACAGCAACTATGTACAGGAAAACAATTTTAGCAGGGATCATATTATTTCGGTTTTGCTGGTCTGAGACCGATCGGGTTTGTAAAAGATCGATTGAAATGCCTTGTATGCGGTCAGACCAGTTTTCTTAAATTATTCAGTCACTATACAAATGGTGATCATTCACTGATTTCAGTACACAAAACACTCATTTTTATGGCCTCAGGACTGATTGACTTACCTGAAAAATATGATCCCTGAATATAAGGTTATAAATGTCATAATAATATACAAAATATGTTAGAGTAAACAATAAAAGTACGTTTAATGGTTAAAAAGTTCATAGAAGCAACAATAATTAATAGAAATGTTCATGCTTACAGCTCAGACACATTCATCTGACACTTGGGAACTCTATTAGCATAATCTGACACTTGGGAACTCTATTAGCATAATCTGACACTTGGGAACTCTATTAGCATAATCTGACACTTGGGAACTCTATTAGCATAATCTGACACTTGGGAACTCTATTAGCATAAATTACATGCTCAAATTGTATATATTTACACTCAATTTTGTTTCATGCACGTGTTTCATAAGTTTAATGATACCATAAATGTATTTTTCAGTGGGCTACTCTTTCGTTGATTCATTAACTAGATTTCAGTACAGAAACTAATACATTTATCATAACAGATTTGTAATATATTCATGAATAAAGGTCAGTGTCAGGTTAAAGTGCCCAAGCTATACATCTCCGTGGCCTAGTGGTTAGGGAATTCGCCTACAAGGCGGCAGGTCTGGAGTCTTGCACAGGGCTTGTTCTGATTTGGCGGTTATGTACCCTGCAGCTATTTAAATCGAAGGGTAGTGATTGCCTTCCTGCCGAGTGTCCGGCATACATGATAGGAATCAGGAGAAAAGATATTCATCAGTAAAGGTGTCTCATAAGTAAAAGCTGGCTGGCCTTTATCGCGAGGGGTGGCACTATAATAAACAAACACTTTACTTTTATACATGTACTTGACAGATGTAGAGCTGAGCTGTGTAGAGGAGACCAAGGGAGCCAGGGATCGATTGAACGCTTTCATTCAGACTGTGGCACTTGTAAGTATCACACCTGTCTGTTTACTCTGTTTTAATTGTTTGGTAAATTTGTACAAACATTGGTCCTCAAATTTCACTTGATCACTGGCTTTCATAAGTATTGTACATTGTGTTTATGTGAAAGTGAACTAAAATCTCTGTTTGTTTCTGGTTTGGGTTGTATAATTCTTCACAAATTTAGCTTGAATGTGTTTTAACAACTACTTATTTCTACATTCCTTTGGTTTTAATACCTGCAGTTGTATAAGTTAATCGAAAAGTTGACATTATGTGTAATGTATTTTTGATCACAAATGTCTGTCAATATTCATGTTTTTACTTTTTCAGGCCTTTGACTGTGAGGCACTGTTGAAAACACGACTGGATCCTGAAACCCTGGAAAATGCAGGGCTTGTATCCAACAAGAACGTTTTCTCACAAAAGCATGTCAAAATAAAGACCAGACTTTAGTAAGTGTTGTTTTACATGTGGAATATATGTGTATCTTACATTTAGTATTTATTAACAAATATCTTCTTGTTATTCAAAAATTATGATCTCTCCCTGTCAGGGTTATTTGTTAAAAATAACTCATATTTTCCAGAGTTGTGAAGACTTTAAAGCTGTGTAATGAATATAAAATAAAAATACTAAAACCCATTTTCCATTTTAGTTACAAACAGCAGAAGTTCAACCTGTTACGAGAGGAGAGCGAGGGCTACGCCAAGCTGGTATCTGAACTCAATCAGGAGATCACAGACAAGCTCACTCCTGCCGTGGTCCTGCAGAACATCAAGTCACTCATTGGTTGGGCATTAAGCTTAGGCCAAACAAAAAAGTCCCGTTTCTGGTCTCCCCAACGACCCTTTTCTTTTTCTTCCGACCCTACATAGTTTTGCTTCCAAAAATAAACATTTTCATATTTTTTTTGGCAGCAAAATTGAGTTTTTTCTTTGAATTATTCCATGGTGGTTTAGTTTTTAAACTTTTAACAAACAGTTTCAATGTAGGTACAGGTAGGTTGGTTGATCAGTCAGGGATAAAGGTTTTGCAATCTGTCAGCACATTACTCATCTGTATTGTATGTTCCATCTGAATTTAGACACCTGTATGGAACACACACCATCCTGCCCTCATAAAAAAAATAATAAAATAAAAATAGATTCCTACCTACCTACCCTTGTTTTTTTTTAGCAGGAGACCATAAACAGAACTATTTTTTTATTTGGCCACACTACCACATCACTGTACACAATTACTTTGTTTTTTATGGTACAGGTTACGTAGGTTTCCTTATTCTAAGTCATATTTAACAGAGCATTTCCTAAATTCTAGGCTTTTGATATAAAACTGTATTTTCTCTCACTGACAAATAGTCAAATTTGTATGTTGGAATCAAGATGTCAAGTTGTTGGTTTCTAACACAAATATGTATTAGTGTAATGTGCATGTGTTAGTTTTTTCTGAAGTATACTTTTTCCTAAGTGAAACATAAAGAGAATACTAGGTTAGTGTTGAATAAAGATAAGTTTATTTAGCGAGGCTTAGAAAACCTGAGCCATGAGCGTGTTTGCTTTATCACCACAGTGTTGAAATAAAGCAAAGTTTATGATTTGATAAAATTACGTACATAAATGTTCAGTCCATCTTACCATCTTGATGCAGGCTGTTTTAACCTGGACCCCAATCGTGTGATCGACATTCTGCTAGAATCCTTGGAGAACCGCCCTGAGCTGGAGGACTTCTACATTCAGCTCATACGCTCATATGTTCAGGATAACGATACACTTTGCCACTGTCTCGGATTCAAGTTCCAGTTCTTCAAGGTGATAATAATTGTTTTAGAAAGCTGTATGCTATGGTGTATTCATAGTTTTCTGCTTAGATATTTCATGCATGGTGTATGGTACATTTGTTCGTTTTCATTGCATGGAACATGTTCTTGCCCTGGTTTATTTGATATCTTTCAGTGTAGTATTTAGAGTAATATTGTATATACATTTAATACAACATTGCTTCATTTATTGTGTTTAGGGTAATCATGGTTTTGCTGCTGATGCTTAGTAAAAGGAAGGAAATGGTAATGGATTCCGTAGAATGTATTTGTTGATTTTGGTGAATGATCGATTATTATTTCACAGTTGGATATAGAAAAAATATTTTCACAAGTGGAGTATCCACGAGTGAAAATATCATTTTCTATGACCACGATTGAAATAAAAATAAATAGACCACTACTGGTAGATCAATGCTTTTGATAGAAAAATTGTGTGTTTTATGTTAATTTTCACTGCAGTGAAAATATAAAATACTGTATTTTCACTGATCCAACAGTGAGACTATTACATTTCTTTTCACCAGAAATTCTATATTTCTCGGAAAGCATATAATAAAGATATTTATTGTGCATTTTTTTTGTTTTAAGTATATAGAATAGTAATGTTAAATTCCCCCTCCTTTTGATGGATATGTACATAATCACTTTTTAATTCCTTTAAAGGGGATTTTCTTCACACTGCCTTGATGACAGTGTTTGATATTTCATGTTTCAGGATGAGGAGACTCCATGTTCCCTGTTCAAGGTTGCTGCTCTGCTTCTCAAAAATGAGCTCATACACCTTGAGACCCTGTATCCACATGTAAGTGCCACAGGTTGAATACTGTATTCTGTTGTTAATCTTAATACAGTATATAGTACAAATAAAATGAGAACTGGTAAATAAATAAAAGGAGTGAAACTGAATTTGCATAAAATTGTTAAGGTTTCAGCATATTTTGGTAGATCTATTTTGAAGTGAACATTCAGTAAAAAATGCGAATTTGTTGACATTTCGATTATTGTCCTTTTGACTTTTGTAAATTGAAAATGGATCGGTTTTGTTATTATGTATCATAAAGGTAATTTACAAATACAAATACTTGATGCGTGATGTCCTTTCAGTTACATCCCCCTGACTCCACCATCCTTGAATACAGCAAGAAAGAGATGGCTGACGCCAAGACGTATGCCCGCAAGCTGATGGTCGTCAACCTGTCAGATAAGGCAAACGAGGACAAGGCAAAGGAGGAGGAGGAGGCAGTGAAAGGGGATGTGGTGAGTGGTGAACGTAGATCTCTGAGCATACAAATGTTGGACTGCTCTGGGATGTGTAAATGTACTTATACTTACATATAGCGCTACAAAATATTGTGTAGTAATCCAGTGTTTCATTTGTACGTGTGTGTATTATAGGTTGCAATACATTTAGTGAAACTTTTGTTATGATTTGAAATCAAATAAAAAAAAGTCTGAATTATTTTAACTTGTTTTATTATCAAATCTCTCTTAATACCGGTCAATAACGGAACTTGTAGGACCTGACATCCGACACTGTTTGTCAGTCCCGCAAGCATACAATGCATGTATTTCACGCGTTTTTAACGGACACTCCAGCTTTATATTGAGCATTTTGCGAGTAGGTATGCTCTTAACACAAAAACCACGCTGTCCTTAACAAGTTTGTATAAAATCTCTAATGTGTGAAAGTTGACTTACAGAAGTGACTTCAAAGCCAAAAGAGACTGGGCGCATTATATTAGATAATGTCAATGGAAATCTATAGTTTGCTTTTTGACAACAGAAATTGAAATGATATACATGTGCATAACACTATTCTCACAAAATGGTTCATTTAACATGGACAAATAAACACTAACCATCAAAATAAGTATTTTGTAACACGTCATTGAACAAACATGATTGAAAGTGTTATTAAACGAACCATTATCATTTATGTGTATTAAAATAATAAAAATCGCAGTAGATTTATGCAAAATTCTTCTACTATCACTGATTATTTGGTAAATGAATGCTGAAAAATGTTATTTGATTAACATACATATAGATTTATATACGTTGTGTGTATTAAATAAAATAATTATAATAATAAATTATTGTCAAATAATGTTATTGTCAAATCATTTATTATACATTGTATTTCTTAAAATGCTTCATATGAAAACCTGTTTATGCGACAACCTGTCTTATCTGACATTTTCAGTCGGAACCACTGTCGTTATTGACAGGTTTCTCTGGACATACTGTCCTCCTTAGCCATTTATGCTAAAAAATAATATAAAACATTGGGATTACTTGTATATCAGTTAATGGTGATATTAAAAAAATTATGTTACTCCTGGTTGTGGGGATACAGGTTTTACATTTGCCCTTCAGCACGAAAATAATCAGAAGCTGGGTCTTGTGGAGGCCTTGCTAGGCATAGGAGCCTGGGACAAGTCTAAGTGCCTGTTAGACTGGCTGCCGGAGTTCTTTGCCACCACCCACAAGCCTGTGGCTGCAGCCCTGTGTGCCATGATACATACTGCCATGGACCCGGCATACAGGAAGTATGGACATCTGAACCTTCTTGCCACTTTCCTCACATACATTGAAAAGATACAGTTGAGATATTATGTTAAGGAACAACAACCATGATAGCATTGCATGATTTGGAGTAGGAACACCTAAGGTGCTTTAATTTTTAGGATATTAAAGAAAACGTGCATATTTAGCTGTTAATTACTTAAAATTATACAATTAATTGCAGTATGTTTTTGTAAATGTAATTTGTGTCGTAGTTACATGTAGCCTAAAAGGTCTTGTGCATTATCCATTAGAGGCACATAAATTGTACATGTGTCTTTGAAAATTCACTGCTTGGTAGTATAATTCACTGATAATTTCAGGTATAGTGGAATGACCACGAAGCTGGCATCCAAGTGGAGAAGGCCAGAAGAAATGGGCTGTAATGTCCCCAGGGCAACGACATACAAGGAGCTGAACACCCTGGTGTTTCCCATGGTGACATATCTGGGGCCATACATCGCCTGTGACCCTGTGCTTCTGGTCAAGCTTATCAGGCTCGGCAGGGAATATATGAACAAGGTCTGGGTTAAAAAATACTATATATGCATTGCATGTTGTGGTACTACAATACATAACATTATATTATTAAACATAACATACTAAATTTGATATTTTAGATCATATTATGTCATATGCAGGTAGTGTATTTGACCATTAAGGATATTAAACTAGATTTTTATTAAAAAATATGTTCTAATTTGGTTTGCTTGAGGGTTCACTTTGTGTTTAAAATATGCGATTTAAATGAACACTCAAATCACAGTCAAAAAATGATTTTAAAATGAAGTAGTTTGGATTTGTCGTTTTCCAGAGAAAGCTAGGCACAATGACAGTAGAAGACAACAGTCTGTATTTTGGCCTGTTGAACATTCTTGATGAAGTGCTACTGCCCAGTCTTTCATTCCTTACATGTAATTGCTGTGTGTCTGAGGAACTTTGGGGTTTGGTGAAGATGTTTCCGTATGAACTCAGGTTTGTAGGCTTGTGTATATTGTAACTTACTATAATGATTGAATGTTAACATTAAACTTCTTAATGAACTTCCTATGTGTCTTGAAACAGTGTAACTGTGAAACGAGGAAAGGACAGATTCTCAATTCTCTGAATTAACTGTATGTATTTTCCTAATTTGATGCAAAAAATGTCAAATTTCTTCTGAAATTTCCAAAATTCAATACAAATGAGTTTTTTAAATGATCACAAAGCTGCACTGGATCCTAGCGTCATTCATCATGTCGCATACCTGACCTGTTCCTAAAACTTCGACCTTGCATTGTGTATTCCAAGGTAGGAGCTCGTGATGAGAAACTGTGTCCTCTCTTGCAGGTACAGGGTGTACGGTAACTGGAAGAATGAGCTTTACAACGCCCACCCGCAGCTGATCAGGGTCAAGGCTGACTGCCTGGAGAAGTCCAAGTACATCATGAAGTGAGTGGACAATAAGTGTGGCACCCTTGGTCGTAAAAGGCGTTGACAGATTGTGATTTGCATCCATTGCTTCTGTCTCTCATTCCCATAAATTTACATGTTGCATTTATTCTTTAATTGCGATTGTAAGCTAAAAAACCGTCTCACTGTTTATCCACAGATTGAAGAATGAATACCGGTATATGCATTCAGTCCTTGTTGCTTTCCATTTTGTTTTAATCGGTATTTTTTAATAATAATGTATCAAGCATAAATGCCTTTTTTACATGTGTGTAATACTTGACACTATTTGTGCAGGCGTCTTGCTAAAGAGAATGTGAAGATATCAGGTCGACAGCTTGGCAAGCTGAGCCACAGCAACCCTGGAGTTCTTTTTGAATATGTAAGTGCATGTTAACGCATATATCGGGTATTTGCTGGAATTGGATTAGTAAGAACACACTAGTGGAATGTTTTTAAATTTATTTTACTCCTCACATGGGTAATAAACCAGGCATTATTAGACGAGAATAAAGTCATACAATAACATTTTTAAACATGAGTTCTTTCTATGATTTCATGACTTGTACCTTTCCAAATCACAGTAATAATTGCTATACAAATTTTTTTTACTTTTTGGTTGAAAACTGTGTTTTCTATTTATTGTAATACACGTGTGTTGTTTACAGATCATCCGTCAGATTGAGAAGTACGACAACCTGATTGGTCCTGTGGTGGATGCCCTAAAGTACCTCACCAATCTCTCGTATGACATGCTCATATGTATCCTTCACTGTGACAGGAATAACATGAAGCAAATACACCGATCACATATGAGGCGCGCCATGGGAAAACCGGGCATAATGCATGTGCGTAAAGTGTCGTCCCGGAATAGCCTGTACAGTCCGCACAGGCTAATCCAAGACAGCACTTTCCGCTTTTATGGTATTTTCTGTTTCAAGGAAGTCTCTTCTAAAATAAATACACTGTAGGCGGAAAGTGCCGTCCCGGATGAGCCTGTGTGGACTGCACAGGCTAATCCGGGACGACACTTAACGCACATGCATTAAGTCCGGTTTTCCCACGACGCGCGTCATATATTTATGACTTATTTGTTTGGCAAACAGCTTTTCCCCTGTTCGGAAATTAGAGTAATGTTTAAAATACGCAAGTTACGTTCATTTTCCAGATTGCTTGACATGTTTAAGTATACAGGAAATGAAATCCATATTCTCAATTATCCATTTGAGTTTTAATAAAACCAAGCTACAACACTCTTGTAATGACCTAATTTAAATATTAATGCTAGTTATTTGCTCTGTCTTAAATATCATTTCTAAGCATCATTAAACTTTACTGGAGACTTCACTGACATAGTATTCACAACTAATACCAATAAGAGTGCTTAATGAAACAGAAAAGGTAGAATATGACTGCTGGTTTTTATCCTTGACTCTGTGAACCAGTCTGTATTATCGAAGCTGTGGCCAGTCCAGAAAAAGAGAAAACTAAATTGGGGGAAACAAGTCTAGCAGGCTGGCTGCAGAGTAAGTACAGTGTCTTTTCATCCGAAATATTTGGTCATTGGTAACATACATTTTATAGATTATAATCTGGTTGAAGTAAGTCATAGATGTTCTGCATTTAGCATGTTTTCATGCATTTAATTTTCTAATACTGCATGTATCTATAACATAGGCACTGTGTATTTCCTTAATCATGCAAATTCTCTTTTACCATGACAGGTCTGGCCAACTTTGCTGGATCTATATGTAAGAAATATCAGGTGGAGCTGTCAGGCCTTATGCAATATGTGACCAATCAACTTAAAGCAGGGAAAAGGTGAGGAATTGAAAATTTTGCAATATTTGTTTTTAGGGTGTTTACAACATTAATTGTTAAGGTGAAATGACTGTAATTAAACTTTAAATTTAATGTATTTGCTAATATTTGTTGATTTTATACTTAAAAGACATAAGGCATAAAAGTTATGTTTTTATAATCCTTCAAACCAAACAACAATCACTTCTTTTGTTTCATTTTTTAAATCGCCCCCATTTATTAACATGAAATGATCAGTCAGCACCGTTGTCAGAAAACAAGTTTGAGGGAAATTTTACTCAAGGCTTTTAATTTAAGACGATCAACAAGTTTGATGATTGCAACTTGTTCAATACTTGTACACTGTTTTCGCCTTGTACAGTATTGACCTGCTGTTGATGCGCGAGATAGTACAAAAGATGGCGGGCATTGAAATCTCGGAGGAGATTACCAAGGACCAGCTGGACGCAATGTCAGGGGGAGAGTTGCTCAGGCAAGAGGTATGGTAGATACTGAGATTCAACTCTTATCACACATTTAACATGGAGTGAAGTCTTGAAATAAAATTAATTTAACAGTTTTTTCATGTTTTATCATCTTTATTCTATGTTAACTTAGCATTTACACAACTCAATTGGAAATAACATTGTTAGGGAATAAATGTACCTAAGACAGACTTAAAATGTTTGATGTACAACCTAAAGAAACTTCATATAGGCAAAATGTTTGATGTACAACCTAAAGAAACTTCATATAGGCAAAATGTTTGATGTACAACCTAAAGAAACTTCATATAGGCAAAATGTTTGATGTACAACCTAAAGAAACTTCATATAGGCAAAATGTTTGATGTACAACCTAAAGAAACTTCATATAGGCAAAATGTTTAAACAGATGTGCATGGTGTAGATTTTTGCATTCAGGTTTGTTACTGTGGAAAATTGACATGATGTATGAACATGTGACACAGTTTACAGTATAAGCTTCATTATATTGTAAATCACTTGGAACACAAACAGACTTACCAGTTTTCTGTTTGTTCCAGGGTGGTTACTTCACCCAAGTACGCAACACAAAGAAGTCCTCCAGTAGGCTGAAGGACACAGTACTGGAACACGACCTAGCCCTGGCCCTGTGCCTTCTCATCTCCCAGCACAGAGATGCAGTCATCTACAAGGAGGGGGCCAGACATCTGAAACATTTTGGAAAGCTCTATGATCAGGTATGATCTGTGTTTAAGAAATTGCCCGTATGAAGGTTTATTCCAATATCCAGAATATAGTCCAGATATTTGTTATATTTCAGTGTAAGGTTCTTTGTTATTTCTGTGGATTACCTGTTGAATATCTACCTGTTATTTCTGTCCGAGAATTTGTTATTTTTGTGTCTTCTTACTTGTTATTTCTGTCAGTGTACTTGCTATTCAAGTGTCAGACTATTTGTTATTTCTGTCAGTGTACTTGCTATTCAAGTGTCAGACTATTTGTTATTTATGTCAGTGTACTTGCTATTCAAGTGTCAGACTATTTGTTATTTCTGTCAGTGTACTTGCTATTCAAGTGTCAGACTATTTGTTATTTCTGAGCCAGCTTATTTTCATACCTGGATATTTATTTCAGTGTACTGGTACTTGTTATTTTGGTGTCAGTGTGCTTGTTATTTCAGCATCAGGGTACTTGCTATGTCAGTGTGCAGTTACTTGTAATTTTAAGTGTCTATGTGCATGTTATTTTAAAGTTGGGGTACTTGTTATTTCAGTATGCAGATACTTGTCATTTTGGTGTCAGTGTGCTTGCCATTTCAATAGTAGGGTACTTGTTATTTTGGTGTCAGTGTGCTTGCCATTTCAATAGTGGGGTACTTGTTATTTTGGTGTCAGTGTGCTTGCCAGTTCAATAGTGGGGTACTTGTTATTTTGGTGTCAGTGTGCTTGCCATTTCAATAGTGGGGTACTTGTTATTTTGGTGTCAGTGTGCTTGCCAGTTCAATAGTGGGGTACTTGTTATTTCAGTATGCAGTACTTGTTATTTTGGTGTCAGTGTGCTTGCCAGTTCAATAGTGGGGTACTTGTTATTTCAGTATGCAGTACTTGTTATTTTGGTGTCAGTGTGCTTGCCAGTTCAATAGTGGGGTACTTGTTATTTTGGTGTCAGTGTGCTTGCCAGTTCAATAGTGGGGTACTTGTTATTTTGGTGTCAGTGTGCTTGCCAGTTCAATAGTGGGGTACTTGTTATTTTGGTGTCAGTGTGCTTGCCAGTTCAATAGTGGGGTACTTGTTATTTTGGTGTCAGTGTGCTTGCCAGTTCAATAGTGGGGTTCTTGTTATTTTGGTGTCAGTGTGCTTGCTATTTCAATAGTGGGGTTCTTGTTATTTTGGTGTCAGTGTGCTTGCCATTTCAATAGTGGGGTTCTTGTTATTTTGGTGTCAGTGTGCTTGCCAGTTCAATAGTGGGGTACTTGTTATTTCAGTATGCAGTACTTGTTATTTTCGTGTCAGTGTGCTTGCCATTTCAATAGTGGGGTACTTGTTATTTTGGTGTCAGTGTGCTTGCTATTTCAATAGTGGGGTACTTGTTATTTTGGTGTCAGTGTGCTTGCCATTTCAATAGTGGGGTACTTGTTATTTTCGTGTCAGTGTGCTTGCCATTTCAATAGTGGGGTACTTGTTATTTTCGTGTCAGTGTGCTTGCCATTTCAATAGTGGGGTACTTGTTATTTTGGTGTCAGTGTGCTTGCTATTTCAATAGTGGGGTACTTGTTATTTCAGTGTGCAGATACTCGTTATTTTGGTGTCAGCGTGCTTGCTATTTCAATAGCGGGGTACTTGTTATTTCAGTGCCAGGACACCCTGGTACAGTTTGGCAGTTTCCTGTCCATGCAGCTGTCCACGGAGGAGTTTGTGAAGAGACTGCCGCCCATAGATAAGATGGTGGGAGAGTACCACGTGCCTCCTGACGCTGCCTTCTTCCTCTCCAGGCCCCTCTACAGCTATGACATTAATGCAAGTCATCAAAACAGTTGTTTACAATTTACAATTTATACGTACATTGTATTTTAATTCTTGACTTGGAAATTTTATAATGGTTGTCTCCTAAAATGTGATGTGAAGTGAAGCAGTTATATACCGCGAAACCTTTCCGAGTGCTCTTACCCACAATATGTGTTCATTGTGCCAGTAAGCAGCTTTTGATGGGGTTGGTAAGTTTTGATACTTAAGTGATAGTCTTGTAATTAAACAGCATTTTGCCAACCTTACCAAGCCTTGTAGTGAACAATGTATTTTGATCTTCCTAGGCTAAGTATGATGAGTTGAGGAAGACAGAAAGGGCAGACAAAGACAAGAAAGATAAAATGTCATCTTCTACCAAGGCAAGTTGATCTTTTCTTGTTTTTAACATTGACTAGTTAAAATTTATTAGATACTTTTTCAAAGAACTTTTTAATACAATTACATTATTGTTTTCAGCGTTTTATTTTTATATGTTATATGTTTTTAACATTGACATTATGGTTATCAATAAACAGTAACACTGAAATTATTAAGTTTTATGTTGGTATTTTATCTGTTCTGTAATTGTACATATTTTGAAAGTTATAAAATCTTGAAATTTTGTTGTATTGTTAACAGGTTCAGAAATATATTGAAGCCTCAGAGTTGGTGATGACCCCAGTTGTAGAAAATGTCCGTCCTTTGCAGTCTCCAAAAATTTGGGAAGATCTCAGGTAAATTGAATGTTTACAATATGTACATGTGTACTTCCCTGGAATACACCAACATTGTGTTAACTGTTAAAATTGGGTGTGTTGCTACTCTTACTACCTCATTGATCAGTTATATCACATGACTTCCCACCAATATTCAGTTGTATGTGACTAGTTTGTGTAGATCTAGTTTTAATAGTTGAAACCTTTTTACATGTAACCTTAGTTTGATTGTGTCTGCTCCTGGGTAGAACCAGTACTTGAGTGTCTTTTGAGAAAGATCATTCAAATGCTCCCTGAGTACGGATCAATCTCACGACCTCCAGATGGCAAGATTGTGTAAAATATTCAGAGCAAAAGATGTGGCACATACTTTCCTAAATATAGATTCTGAAACTCAATTAATTTGAAATGTGATGAGTGACAAAAGTCATTTCATATACTGCCTACCCATAAAAACACCAAACTGTTGGTTTAAGATTGGTCAGTGTATTAATGATAGTCATATGCAGTAAAAAATATGAGTGTCGATCATGATATCATGCGACCTGTAGATAGATGTACAAAGTTTGATACCACTAATCATGCATGGTTGAATAATGGCAGACATGTAAATTGTAATAGTCCCACACCATTTGTGGGTTATGGCTGTTTTACGCAATTTGGGTATTTCCAGCAGTCACTGTTAATGGTATGGGGTAGCTTAATTTCAAGTACTCAGTTGACTCACCCAAAACTCATATTTGAAACTTGATGGGGTTATAGCGGTACTTAATTTTGGCAAAATCCTTATCTGTAGCTCAATATATTTCATTGTTCAACATCATGTAATTGTCAACAAATATTGTTCTTGTTGTTCTCTTAGCTATATGTTCTTCATTGCACTTTCAGCCCGACATTCTATGTGACGTTCTGGGCACTGTCCATGTATGACATCCACGTGCCCACCTCAGCCTATGAGAAGCAGATCACCCAGCTGCAGGCTCAGGCCCTCAGCGTAGATGACAACAAGGACATGGTAAGCTTGGGTGATATATGGGTCAGTTCCTCAAAATTCTATTGGCCAAATAAACCAACAGCCTGTTAACTTAAGATGTAAATATAATTAATATTGGATGCAACTTGATAATGAAACATTTAAAATTATTTCAACATGACAGTGGATATAAAATATATTGACAGTTAATTATTGTGATGTTTAATTTACATTAATACCTTCATCCAATATTTTGCTATAATCATGTGCAGTTGGTTAGTATTTTAACAACAACGTAGGCTTGCAATTAAGATTATATTTAATTTTAATTATTTAGTATGCTGGAAAATGATCAGGCTGGGTGAGGCATACTAACTTAACGGTGTTTCTCTGTTGAATGAAACAAATAGTAATACAATGTATTATTTCATACCACAAAACTGATGTAAAATTGTCATCTATTATGCTTCCATGATTTTGTATATCAGGTCTATTTTGAACACTTTTGTCAGACTTGTATCAGTGCTTTTTGAAAATATCAACTTATCAGGTCACCAGAATCTTTGTTATATTTGTGAAGTAAGGCCAAATATAAAAAAATTCTGTTTTTCGGGCAACAGCGCCTCTAAAAAAAATTTTGTTTTCCATAAAATCCGTATTCGTCAGATTTTAGATAATGTTCAAATATTTATGACCAAAATGTGTCTTTAAAAAAACAAGTTAAAAAAAAAACTCAATCCCGACACTACCTTATTTTTTCGAGACCGTTGCCAGAAACACACAATTTATATTTTTTGACCTAATTGTTTATGCTCTCTATCTCCTTGCTCAAATAAACTGTATGAATAAATCTCTGATATTCTTATCCTGCAGCCGCAGAGCAAGCGTAAGAAGGAGAAGGAACGGTGCACTCAGCTGATAGAGAAGCTGAAAGACGAGGAGAAGAAGCAGACGGAGCATGTCCAGCGGGTCAACGCTCGACTCAAGGCTCAGAGAGAGCAGTGGTTCGTCTCACGTAAGTGGTGTTGAAGAGAAAATTTTCAGTTTTCAAAATAATTCAATGTGCTTGCATCAAACATACCTTCAAGAAGATTGTACACTTATCTTGTTATTAAGATGTTTGTACAGTTTTTCAAGGATATCAGGATTATGGCAATTGCATGTTACTCAGATTTAACTTTTTATTATGCTCCCCGAAAAGGGTGACCATATATTCGCCGATTTTTCCATCCGTCCGAATTCTGATTTCACTGCAGTTCAGTTTGTCCGCGTGGGAAATGAATTTCCCCAAATTATTTTATCCATCATACACTATGTCTGTCAGTTTTTCCTTCCTCTGTCCTTCCATCCGTCCGGTACTTCGTTTCCACGCGAGATATCAGGAACTAATGACCTAAATTTGATAAAACTGTATATGCAGCATCCCTATAGGGTGGACATGCGCATATTGTCAGGTTGTTCCGGTCCGATGATTTTTCAGCGAGTTATTGCCCTTTGATTACAAATAGGACATTTTCTATGGAAATTGTCGTATCCGCACGAGATCTCAGGAACTAATGAAATTAATTCAGTGAAACTTTGTATGCAGCTTCCCTACCAAGGGAACATGCGCATATTATTAGGTTGTTCCTGTCTGATGATTTTTCAGGGAGTTATTGCCCTTTGTTTATTAAAAATAATACATTTTAATGGAATATTTTCGTTTCCACATGAGATCTCAGACACTAACAACTCGAATTTATTGAAACTTTATATGCAGCATTTGCTAACAAGGAGACATGCTCATATTGTAAGGTTTTTCAGGTCTGATGCTATTTCAGGGAGCAATTGCCCTTTGATTATTGATTGGCTTATTTTGCTTGTCCGCACTATAACATGGATGGAGGGATCCTAGCATTACTTGGCACAAATGTTTGCTGCAATGAGCTGGTGTGTATCGCTCATGAATTAGGTCCCTAGATCAAAGGTAAAGGTCATCTAGAGGTCATCAAGGGGCAAATTTGACTTTTGCTTGTCTGTGCTTTAGCTTGCCATGGATTTTTCAAACTGTTAACCTGAATGAGACAACATAAGTGCATGTAAACCAGATTCATATGTCAAGGTCAAGGTCACACTTAGAGGTCAAAGGTCAAAATCAGTTTGTTTGCTTGTCCTGACTGTGACTTTTAAACTTCTTTATGACTTAACATAAATGTAAGCCTCAACATGACAACATGTCTTCATATGAATCAGGTTCTTAGGTTTCAGGTCAAGGCCACATTTAGAGGGCAACGCGGCATCAGATAGCATCCATCGGTTTTACCGATATTCTTGTTTAACAGAGTGATTGTTGGTACATTGTATTTGTACACAGTTATTTGACCAATGGCAATACATTTACAAGTGGTTGCTGTTCTGGCATATCCATAAAAATCTCAAAAGATTCATTAAAAAACCTGTACAACTTACATTCTTAACATCCTTTATCTTCCAAACTTTTTAACTTTAAATTTTTGAGTTTGCAGTTACTTTTCTTGTCCTTGCCAAGTTACTGTATAACCATCCTTTGCTGGATACTTTCCTAGGTGCAACAAAAAACGAGACCATCACCCAGTTCCTCCAGTTGTGTATATTCCCAAGATGCTGCTTCACTGCCAGTGATGCAGTGTACTGTGCAGAGTTCATACACATTCTACACAATCTGAAGACACCCAACTTTTCCACCCTCATTTGCTACGATCGGGTATGTGTTTGTTTGGTACTTTCAGTTTGTTTAAATGTGATTTGGCCTGTATATTATTTTGTAGTGTTTGTTATTAATACTATGTCTACACGCCAATTTTTAGGGAAAGCCCCATTGCAGTAAATGTAAGTGACTAAGTCCATGTAAAAAAAATAATCACAAAACAAAGTTCAAACATAACTCTTTCCAGCAAAACAATTGAACATGCTAATCATAGATAGGTGATTAATATGCCACTTAATTGGGCCAGTTCACTGGTTGTTTGCAGTCATATATAGTGTTGTTCACCACTGTATTCAAGTTAGATTGTATAAGACCTCCCATGTCCAGATATTCTGTGATATAAACCTAGAAGGTTTTCTTTCAGTCACTTTCAATTAACATGTTATTAATGGTTTAGGTGCGATAAGTTATTGCTCTATAATGTGTCCTATCTTCAGATAGTCTATGATATAATCTACAGTGCTTTCAGTCTCATGATTAATATATTATTAGTGATATGAATGCAATGAGATTTTATTCTATGATGTTTCCCATGTTCAGATATTCTGTGGTATAACCTACAACTCATTAAGCCTCTTTTGATTATTTTGTTATTGATGATTTAAGTGCACTGAGATATTACTTTATAATGTTTCAGATATTCTGTGATATAACGTACACGGTGTCCTCGTGTACGGAGAACGAGGCCCACAGGTACGGGCGATTCCTCTGTGCTGCCCTGGAGACCGTGATGAGGTGGCATAGCAACAAGGAGTTCTATGACAAGGTGCTCACAAACTTCTCACTCCTCTCACAGTATGACAAGGTGCTCACTAACTTCTCACTCCTCTCACAGTATGACCAGGTGCTCACTAACTTCTCACTCCTCTCACAGTATGACAGGGTGCTCACTAACTTCTCACTCCTCTCACAGTATGACAAGGTGCTCACTAACTTCTCACTCCTCTCACAGTATGACCAGGTGCTCACTAACTTCTCACTCCTCTCACAGTACGACAAGGTGCTCACTAACTTCTCACTCCTCTCACAGTATCTACATGCTGCTTAATGTGGACTTGCGTATTGAACTTATCTCAACATTTTGTGTTGAGAATACTGAACTGTACCGGTAATTGTGGTGAGAATACTGAACTGTACCGGTAATTGTGTTGAGAATACTGAACGTACTGGTAATTGTGTTGAGAATACTGAACTGTACCGGTAATTGTGTTGAGAATACTGAACTGTACCGGTAATTGTGGTGAGAATACTGAACGTACCGGTAATTGTGGTGAGAATACTGAACTGTACTGGTAATTGTGTTGAGAATACTGACCTGTACCGGTAATTGTGTTGAGAATACTGAACTGTACCGGTAATTGTGTTGAGAATACTGAACTGTACCGGTAATTGTGGTGAGAATACTGAACTGTACCGGTAATTGTGGTGAGAATACTGAACTGTACCGGTAATTGTGGTGAGAATACTGAACTGTACCGGTAATTGTGTTGAGAATACTGAACTGTACCGATAATTGTGTTGAGAATACTGAACTGTACCGGTAATTGTGTTGAGAATACTGAACTGTACCGGTAATTGTGTTGAGAATACTGAACTGTACCGGTAATTGTGTTGAGAATACTGAACTGTACAGGTAATTGTGTTGAGAATACTGAACTGTACCGGTAATTGTGTTGAGAATACTGAACTGTACCGGTAATTGTGTTGAGAATACTGAACTGTACCGGTAATTGTGTTGAGAATACTGAACTGTACCGGTAATTGTGTTGAGTATACTGAACTGTACCGGTAATTGTGGTGAGAATACTGAACTGTACCGGTAATTGTGTTGAGAATACTGAACTGTACCGGTAATTGTGTTGAGAATACTGAACGTACCGGTAATTGTGTTGAGAATACTGAACGTACCGGTAATTGTGTTGAGAATACTGAACGTACCGGTAATTGTGGTGTGAATACTGAACGTACCGGTAATTGTGGTGAGAATACTGAACTGTACCGGTAATTGTGGTGAGAATACTGAACTGTACCGGTAATTGTGTTGAGAATACTGATCGTACCGGTAATTGTGTTGAGAATACTGAACGTACCGGTAATTGTGGTGAGAATACTGAACGTACCGGTAATTGTGGTGAGAATACTGAACTGTACCGGTAATTGTGGTGAGAATACTGAACTGTACCGGTAATTGTGTTGAGAATACTGAACTGTACCGGTAATTGTGGTGAGAATACTGAACTGTACCGGTAATTGTGGTGAGAATACTGAACTGTACCGGTAATTGTGGTGAGAATACTGAACTGTACCGGTAATTGTGTTGAGAATACTGAACGTACCGGTAATTGTGTTGAGAATACTTAACGTACCGGTAATTGTGTTGAGAATACTGAATGTACCGGTAATTGTGGTGAGAATACTGAACTGTACCGGTAATTGTGGTGAGAATACTGAACGTACCGGTAATTTGTGAAGTCCAGTAATAAAGCTGAATAATTATCTGTAAATACATAGAGTCTCTCTTCCTCTAATACAATACGGCATGATTCTCTCAACTTCTGTTAGACTTATCCTGCTAAGTGAATGTTTTGTTGATTTTTTTTTGTAGTTTATATATTAAGCAAAGGTGCCACTTTATTAAATTTTGCAATCTCATGGAACTCAATAAAGAAAAAGTTCTTAAAATGCTGACAGTAAATGTATTATTACATATATAATTGATCATATGTTGCACATGACTCACAAAATCACATATTTAATATTTTAATATATATTATTTAATCTGCTTTATCTGCTTTTCATGTTCTCCCCCTATGCAGGAGTGTGGCACGTATCCAGGGTTTGTGACGGTGTTCAGGAAGGGAGAGAACTCCAACACGAAGGCCGACCAGCTCGACTTCGAGAACTACAGGCACGTCTGTCACAAGTGGCATTTCCGCATCACCAAGGCCATGGTAGCCTGCATCGAGTCAGGCAACTACATCCAGATCAGGAACGCTCTCATTATTCTCACTAAGGTACTTGGGATTGCAGTTTTTAGGTTTAGAAAATAAATAGTCTTCCTGCTCGTTTTATTTGTATAATCATTCATTTCAAGTTGAACTCGCTGCACCAGCATCAGGTTATAAAAGCTTTACTGCTGATTATATATGCTTCAGAGTCATGCTGAACTAATTTGAAATCTGATTTCATAATTAAATGATGTATTTGAAACTTAGTATTGGTAACATTTGTAACATTGTGTTTTGTGACGGTGTATGTATTTTAGGGGTGTCACGATATTAGAAATCCATATTGCAATATATTGCGATATTTTTTAATTTATCGCGATATGTATTCCGATATATTGCGACCTGTGTATTTATGTATTTAATAAGCTTAAGACTGATTAAATCATTATGAACAGCGCAATATTTTATAGGATGTTTTTTTATTATTAGCTCACCTGAGCACTAAGTGCTCATGGTGAGCTTTTGTGATCACCCTTTGTCTGCGTGCGTGTGTGCGTGCGTGCGTCGTCAACTATTCATTCCAACAACCTCTCCTCCTAAACCGCTTGGCAGATTTTCACCAAACTTCACAGGAATGATCCTTGGTTAGACCTCTTTCAAAGTTGTTCAAGTCTTTCCGGTCTGCTGAATCTGTCGGTCACCAGAGCTAAAAATAGATTTAAAAAGTGAAAACTTTAAAACTCTTCTTCTATAAAACTGCTAGGCTCAGACCTTTCATATTTGATATGTGACATCCTCTAGAGGTCCTCTACAAAGACTGTTCAAATTATGCCCCTGGGGTCAAAACGGGCCACGCCCCGGAGGTCACATGGTTTATATAGAGTATATAGCAAAATGACTTTAAAAATCTCCTCTGAAACCACAAGGCCCAGAGGTTTCATATTTGGTATGTAACATCCTATAGTGGTCCTCTACAAAGATTGTTCAAATTATGCCCCTGGGGTCAAAACTGGCCACGCCCCGGGGGTCTCATGGTTTATATAGAATATATAGCAAAATGACTTTAAAAATCTTCTTTTCTGAAACCGCAAGGCCAAGAGGTTTCATATCTGGTATGTAACATCCTTTAGTGGTCCTTTACAAAGTTTGTTCAAATTATGCCCCTGGGGTCAAACCACAACCCGGGGGTCACACGGTTTATCTAGAATATAATTATAGCAAAAATCACTTTTAAAATCTCCTCTGAAACCACAAGGCCCAGAGGTTTCATATTTGGTATGTAACATCCTATAGTGGTACTCTACAAAGATTGTTCAAATTATGCCCCATGGGTCAAATAGACCACACCCCATTGATCACATGGTTAATATAGACTTAAATAGCAAAATGTCTTCAAAATTCTTTTCCTTTGAAACCGCAAGGCCTAGAGGTTTCATATTTGGTATGTAACATTGTTTAGTGGTCCTCTACAAAGAGTGTTCAAATTATGCCCCTGGGGTCAAAACTGGTCACGCCCAAGAGGGTCAAATGCTTTATATAGACTTAAATAGCAAAATGACTTTAAAAATCTCCTCTGAAACGGCAAGGCCCACAGCTTTCCTATATTTGTTACCTAACATTGCATAGTGGTCCTTACCAGAGATTGTTCAAATTATGCCCCTGGGGTCAAATCTGGCCACCCCCCGAGGGGTCACATGGTTTATATAGACTTAAATAGCAAAATGACTTAAAAAATCTTTACCTGAAACTGCAAGGCCCACAGCTTTCCTATATTTGGTACGTAACATTGCATAGTGGTCCTCTCCAAAGATTGTTCAAATTATGCCCCTGGGGTCAAATCTGGCCACCACCCCCAGGGGTCTTATGGTTTATATAGACTTAAATAGCAAAATGACTTAAAAAATCTTTACCTGAAACCGCAAGGCCCAGAGGTTTGTTCAAGGTTGTTCAACTTATGCCCCTGGGATAAAAATAAGCCAAGCCTCGGGGATGCAAATTCTAATTGGGTTACAAGGTCTCAGGTGAGCGTCCTAGGGCCCTCAGGGCCCTCTTGTTTGTATTTCCACCGATGTTGATGACAGGCGCAACAATTGCAACATATAAACAGCAGATAGAAAAGCAAAGCAATTATGAGCAAACTCTCAAACTGACTGTCATGACTATTCGCTGTATTTATTATATTACATACAAAGGCATATTGACATGTACAGGTACTCCAGTAATGGTGTATATTTGTTGTGTGGCTTTGTGCATAACCATGTACTAGTATGTATTTCACTCTTTATTTTAAAAGGAAACAATGTATCAGGTTTAATGTATTATTAAGCATAAACATTTTAAGGGAAAACATGTATACCAAACCTAAATACAACATCATTGGTAGCCAGTACAGTCTATAATGGTCCGGCTTTTGACCTTCATCCCAAGAAAACTATCAATTTTACAAAATGATACTGGCTTTCAATTGTTTATCACTGACAATAAGCGAGTTTTAATGCAGTCAAAAGTTTTGTTACCAAGGTAATAATAACAGGACAAAAACACACATCAGTAAAAAGACCACTTAAATAATGCAATATATGGGTATGGACATTCAATTGCGATATTTTATGGCAGAATCAAAGATTGCAATAAACCAATATACCGGTATATTGTGACAGCCCTAATGTATTTGATTGCAGATCCTGCCTCACTACCCGCGCATACTGCAGTTTGGATCCCCCTTGGAACGCAGGTTGGACAGACTCAAGCAAGAGGAGAAGGAAAAGAGGCCAGACTTGTTTGCACTCGCCATGGGGTGAATAATTCGTTTCTGAATAATTGGCTATACACAAATCCAAACATGTTACATTCAAACATACAGTATACTGGCACTTGTAGCAATTTTTGTTTTTCAGTGTTCACCACGCTAAAATATACAGAAATAAGTATTTAAGTACTTAACTTTGAAACTTTATAAAATCATGTATTTGAACCCCTAGCTCTTTTTGTGGCTTTTGGTCCGGTAAACTGTTTAAAAATAATCATGATTATGGCTAAAATCTTTTCTGTTGTTTGTATTTATGCACAAAATTCATGTTTAAGTACATTTATAATTTTAGTATACAAAATATTTCAGGAAATGGTACTTTTGTTGGGTGCTTGAAGCAGCATGATTGCCATTTTTACACACTAGCTTTGGCCTTTGACACAGTATTTATTTTTAGCTCACCTGAGCTTGAAGTGCTCGGTGAGCTATTGGTATAGGGGACCTCTCCTGCGGCGTCCGTCGTATGTCGTCCGTGTGCCATCAAGAATTTGTTTCATTCTCACGCTGGAGACTTCACTTTTTATCCAATCTTAACCAAACATGCACAGTTTATGTATGACCATAAAATCTCGGACGGAATTGTTTTTGGGCCAGATGACACCAGTAACACTCGAGTTATTTCCCTTTTTCATGCAAAAAAGTGCAAAAATGCCTTTTTCCAACATAAAGACTTTATTTTCCATCTAATCTTAACCAAACTTTCACAGTTTGTGTATGACCAACAGATCTCAGCACGCCAAAAATGGGCCAGATAGTGTTTCAAACTGCGGAGTTATTGCCTTTGGTTTATGAAAAAATATACAAAAATGGACATTTATCAGGATAGAGACTTAATTTTTCATCCCATCTTTACCAATATTGCGAGTTTGTCTATGACCATGAGTTTACAGTTGAAGTCGAATGTAAGTAAGATTGGACCAGAAACACTGGAGTTATTGCCCTTTGTTTATGAATCAAAATATGCAAAAATGGACATTATTCAGGATAGAGACTTCATTGTTCATCTAATCTTCATCAGTCGTGCACAGTTTGTCTATGACCAAGAGATTACAGGTCAAGCTAAAGATAAACAAAATCGGGCCAGAAACACCAGAGTTATTGCCCTTTGTTTGTGAAAAAAAAGGACATTATTCAGGATAGAGAGTTCATATTTCATCCAATCTTCACCAATCTAACACAGTTTGTCTATGACCAGAAAATTAAAGATGTAGTCAAATATAAGCAAATCGGCTCAGAAACACCTGATTTATAGCCTTTTGTTTGTGGAAAAAATATACAAAAATGGACATTATTCAGGACAGAGACTTCATTTTTCATCCAATCTTCACCACTTGTGCACAGTTCGTCTATGAACGTAAGATTACAGGTGAAGTTGAATATAAGCATGTTCGGGCCAGAAACACCAGAGTTATTGCCCCTTGTGTGTGGAAAAAAACATCAACAAGTTATCAATGATTGGATTGCACACACGATTTTTTATTCAATGTTGACCAAACTTACACAGTTTGCGTATGACCATAAAAATTGATTGATAAAATTTGATTTCCAACAGTTGCAAACCTTGCATCCAGTTACTTGTACATGCAACATTGATGGCTTCAGAGCCTGCATTGACATCATTTATCATCATTGGACAGAAAATTATCGAAGAAGAAGCAAAACTTGACCTTATAACACAGCAATCGCAATTATCGCATTGCAAATAGTTCTCCAAAACTGTCTGCAAAAAAGACATCAACATTTACTGTTTCTGCATTTTCCATAATTTTTACTGACTTAATGAAAAAGGATCAGGTAAAAATATCGAGAATAATGATTTGAGAACCATTTGCAAAAACACCGCACATCCACTACCCAACTCATACTTTATTTAGCCCATTGCACTAACCAAGGTTTTAAATCATATCGATCTTATCCCCCTATGCGCATTCTTCGGATACCTTAATTGTCAAACCTATCACAACAGTATGGTCTTCATCTGTACCGTTCTCAGGTGAGCGCTTTTGGCCATCATGGCCCTCTTGTTATTGAACTGTTTCTGCTACAAATCTGTATCCTTCAGATATTCCGGCCAGCTAAAGGCAAAAAAGAACACCTGGGTGCCTGAACACGAATTTCATGTTCGGGATAAAGAGGTGCGGTAGATTTAGTCTGATGCTACAGATTTATAGAATAACAGTTTCTCTTTAAAAGTAAAAACTAGAAACAAAGTTGTATATATAATCAAATATTCTATTTTTAATTTACATTGTTTTCCCATATTGATGATAGTGCAAACTCATGTCCCATTGCAAAACTATAGTACTTTATACATCAAATACAAGGCATAAGGAATTAACATAGAATTTAAGTAGACTTATGCAGTGATTTTTTTACCTCTGCGTCCTGCGTCCAGGATGCAGTAATATTGCCGTAGACGCAAAGTTTCAGTTTATGTGCGTTCGCGGGACGCATGCATTTTGTAAGTAGCGAGTCTTGTCTGGCAGTTTCGAAGCATTTTGTGTACGAGTACTGCCATAATACAGGGTACAATTTACCATCGCACCGCTTCGTCTATTTTTGTTACGACTAATCTCATTGGATAATCGATTTGCGAATAACCAATGGCATTAGTCGTGACGTTTCTAAACATAACGGTGTGAAGGTATAATAATATTTAATCTTTTGGGGAAGTTAATCTGCAACATGGGTCCGAAAAGAAAAATGACACATGACTAATTGCAATACACCTGAAGTTGATTCTGAGCAGGTTCTACCGAAAATGGTCCGAAAAAAATAGAATAAAGAAGTTGTTTTTGTTGGTGAGCATATACATTGAAACTACAAAATTTAATAGCATGTGCTGCACTTCGTGTACGGTCAATAAAAGGTGCAATGGTATGGGCACAAACTTTCAACAGTCTACTCGATCTAGACAAGCTTCTAAAAACACAAAGTTAAAATTATTTGTGCTATATATAATAAAGAGTTAATTGTATTATTGCCTAGCTCGTTTTATTAACAGCGGTCAGCCTGCTTATATTTCCATTGGAATTAATGAATTTAATTTGCGACTCATAGATTTTTAGTCCAGCGAGTCCTAGGACTCATGGCTGTAAAATTGTCAAAAAATCACTGCTTATGGTAATAACTGGACATATGATTGTAACTTAAATATTTGCACAGGCTGCATGACTACAAACATTCTTAAACTTAGTCTTAATCTTGAAAATTAATGGAAGGTACTCCTGTTTATAATCCGTACTTAACTCATTGTTGTCTTTCTGTCCTACAGAAGAAGCAGGGTGGTGGGTCCTCCCAGGGTACGAGTGCTCAGAGCAGTGGCAGCCTGGAGTCGGCACCTGGGAAGACTGAGACCGCCAATGGGAAAGACAAGGCTGCTAAGTTGGTCAATGGAGACAGTAAGACTTGTCTTGACATTCTAATATGGCAGGGTTTTTACGACATTCTTATAGTTTTCTATATGCTACATAGAATACTAGATCTGTATCTAGACTTTGTTTTAGTATGCCCCCCATCAAAGATGGTGTATATTGGTTTGCTAATATCGGTCGGTCCGTTAGTTGGTCGGTCTGTTGGTCGGTAGACCACTTTTGTTTCCATTCTCAAAGTCCAACAGTTTTTATCTGATCCTCACCAAACTTCATGAAAATGTTTGTGGCCATAATATCTCGGCCATGTTCGTTAATCAGCCAAATCACCTCAGGTATTGTTGAGTTATGGCCCTTGAAGTATCTAAAATTGGCCTTTTTAGACGTTTCGGCTCTTTAAGTTCAACAGTTTTCATCCAATCTTCACCTTACTTCAGGAAATGTTTGTGGCCATAATATCCCAGCTAAGTTTGATGGTCAGCCAAATCGCCTCAGGAACTGCAGAGTTATGGCCCTTGATTTATCATAAATTGGCCTTTTTTAACAGCATACACGCTCTTATGTCCAACAGTTTTCATCCAATCCTCACCAAACTTGATATTTTAAAGATTGCTTTTAACCTAGAGGGGGCATAACTGTTCTACAAACAGCTCTTGTTTTTATAACCAAATGAATGGTAAGTAACCATGGCATTATGTTGGTGAAAGTGGCTGTATTGGTTCCATTTTAATTTAATCGTTCTGTTGCATAAACACAAAACAAAAATACTCATAAGTTCTTTATCCTTGAAACAGAGAATGGACCAGTAAAAGATAAAGATGCTAAAAAGACAAAGACTGAGAAGACAGTGGAGAAGTCAAAGTCAGAAGAAAAGGTCAAGGTGTCAGCTGGTGTGGAGGTCAAGAAGTCAGTCAGTGATTCTGATAGGAGGGAGGATACCACATCTGTGTAGGAAGCATTACATACAACATGTAGATCCATTCGATGTATTGAACTTCTTAAACCATGTCCTTTATTCATTCATCAGGACAATGGGCGATACCGTAATTGCCCTAAGTATTGGGACACTTAAAAATAATTAATTTTTTTATTGTCCCAATATTTAGGGACATAAAAAATAATTCTCGAAATTGTGTCCCAACATTTAGGGCAATATATGGTACAATCTATTATGCATAATATCTATGTCTTGAACCAATTATTTTTATTTCTTTGGGGTAATCGCTTACTAAAATATATTAAGTATTTAATTATAAATAATTAGAAGGAATATTTTAAGTAACTGATGATCAATTATTTCTTGCTGGGGACTTGATGGTTATTAATTGAAAAGTTTAATTAAGAAGACCATGCTCCAGTAGAGTACACAGTTTGCACCACGTGCCAACTGCATGTAAACATACCCCTGATGGTGCACATTATGATGTATAGATCAGCAAGCGCAATATACTGTGTCACAAGTCGCTCTGCAACCAGCGTAGTTGCAGGGTATGGGATGCTTATACAGTAACAACATAAGGTGCTATTTTGGTGTCCCAATATTAAGGGACACAAAATAATTTAACTTTGAAATGTGTCCCAATATAGTGTTTTTTTTAGGGCCAATTTGGGGCCGAAATTCGGCCCCATTCCCCTGCTTAAAAAGTATATATTTTTCCCCTATATTTACCTTAAAATTCCTCTCAGAAAGTAAGCTCTATTAAAAAAAATTTGACCTAAATCGGACAAAAATTGACTAAGATGGAGGAATTTTCGTACACAATCCCAGCAATTTTTCATCGATTCAAATTAGTGCGTAATCTTATTAATCATTTGTAGCAAAACAATTCATTAATATATATTTTATAACAAGGTAGAATATAAACATGTAATAATGGCTTTCAAACAAAAAATCCCCTTTGCTGTAAATTCCCCCATCTGTGGGGCCCCACCACCTTTACCGCAAAGGTGAAAAAAAACTGCAGTATTAAGGGGCGCGAAAAATAATTAGTTTTCCAAAATTTAAGGGTGTCCCAATATTTAGGGTGTCCCAATACTTAGGGTCATTACTGTTCTCTGTGGGATTTATAACCACGCCTACTGAAGTCAAACTCTGACAAACACCATTGACAATATACAAATGAGGCGCGTCATGGGAAAACCAGACATAATGCATGTGCGTAAAGTGTCGTCCCGGATAAGCCTGTGCAGTTCGCACAGGCTAATTAGGGACGGCACTTTCCGCTTTTATGGTCTTTTCTGTTTCAAGGAATTCTCTTCTAAACATATATCAACTGTAGGCGGAAAGTGCCGTCCTGGATTAGCCTGTGCAGACTGCACAGGCTAATCCGGGACAACACTTTATGCACATGCATTAAGGCCGGTTTTCCCACGACACCCCTCAAATGTGTTTACAAGATATGTTCGCCAAACAATTAAGTTTTTGCTTTCTGAATGGCAAAACACATCGCCAATCAAATCTTGTCATAAGGTCCATTGCACATACAGATTAATGGTTACAGAACAGATACCGGTATGTTTAATTATTGTTGTTTGTTTTTTTGTAGAAAATGGCTTTGCTTTTCCCCTTACATACTTTGATGTATTTTAAAAGATATCAACCAGTCATTTTGAGTAGCATCTGTAAAAATTACTGTACCTATTGTTTCAGCCAAGATTTGGACAAAAGCAAAGTAGATGGAAAATCAGAGAAAAAAGTAGATGGGAAATCAGAGAAAAAAGATGACAAGGCCAGTAAAAAAGAAGACAAAGGAGCTGCTAAAGAGAAGATCAGCAAGTCAAAGGATGACAGGGTTGATGGAAAAGTCAAGGTCAAGAAAGAGCATGACAGTAATGATGATCCCAGGAACATAGTTACTCCACTGAAATTAAAGGTGAAGATTAAGGAAGAAAAATTGGAAGAACCTGAGGGTCCAAAGGTTGAGAAGAGAGGCAAGAGTAAAGACAGGGTTAAAGATGGATTCGACAGGGTGAAGGGGGACAATGATGGTGACAACCATGACAATAAGGCCAAGTCCAAGGAGATTAAGGAAAAAGAAGAGGAGCTGCAAGCGAGACTGGAGAAAATCAAGAGGGAAAAGTCACGAGGTTGGTTGAGTAAAAATATTCACATTAACTCAATGGATTCTCTTTAATTGATCTATAAAATGATGGCTCACAGTTATTTTGAAGTATGAAATATGGATATTCAATAGTGTAAAATAATTTTTTGTTTGGTCAATTTGGTTTAAAGATTGCTAAATGCAACATTAAAGGTATTATTTAATAAACATTGTATGTAACAAATCTTTGGACTTAATACTAAATATATATTTTATTTTGAAATCAGCTTCACATTCATGCATATAATTATTACTATATTTTGCAGAGAAGGAGGCGCGGAGGGAGAAGCAGGAGAGGAAGAAGAGAAGTCACAGCCCGGAGGAGGCAGCGGTGGGGCAGGACGGGGCTGGGTACCGTGACGAGCGAGACTGGGAGGCAGCCAGCATCATGTCCACCAGCAGCCACCACTCCAATAGGCACACACCAGATGTCTCACCCAGGCTCGCAGACGAGAGAGGTAACCAATTCTATTGTCATTAGTACTACACTTTCTTCATGTCGGTATTATACAGCATAAATTGAACATGCTGTAAGTAAATTGTTTAGTTTTTTTCTGTTTGTAATAATTTGAAAATTTGAGATAATTTCAAAATTAACACTGTATTATTATCGAGCTACATGTCATAAACAGGTTTACTTGTTAAAGTTGTGCTTTTATCATTCTTAGTATAAAACATCTACATATACAATAAGGACTATATTTTGTTTTCTTTGCATTATCAGATTCCAAACGGAGGAAAACTGACGGTGGTGCATCTGGGTCCAAGGTTAGTATTGATCAGGTGATTTCACCCATGATGGAGGTTACCTAGCAACCTGCACTTGTTACTATGGTTTCTTCAGTAGAGATCTGGGGCGTTACCAGGGACAGAAGTTGATGCACAGAATGAACGCTGGCCTTTTGTCAAAATAGGAAAGAAAAACATATTTTGGGACTTACATATAATAAGCTATTTCAGCCAGTTAAAATTATGTAAAACCTTGGAGTATGATTATTGTGCACCATTTTGGACTGAAAATTTGTTTCCATTAAAAATAAAGTTGAATTCTCAAGAATGAACTTCGTATTAGCATAGGATACTGTTGTGAAATGTTATCAGAAATTGAAGTGAAAATAAAAATAAAAGTGTTGGTGATGGAGCTTGAATTGTATCGTCAAAGACTGCACAAGCAAAGTTGCATGCGAACGTCGGAAACATGCTTGCAGATGCACAAAGATGTATTGTTTTATTGAAAAAAACACACCCAAAAGAACGGATGATGTAAACAAGAAGAGTGTGAAAGACAATTCGTACAAAAAAGATATCTATTTAAGTGTGTTTTGAATTTTGAACAAAGTTCATAATACTCCTTACATGATTTTTGTCAAAATCTACAGCTGTTATCACTTCTTCATTTCATCGAAGTATTTGCTTTGTGCTTCTTCGGATCTTAAGATGGCTAGTAGAAAGTTCTACTGCAAGAAAAGAAATGAAACAACTAGAAATGAAAATAGATGTAATCGTGAAAACTTAAGTAAACAAATTTTTTGCTGCGAGAAAGATTTTAGGAAATTTTTGCTTTAAAATACAGACCCAGAGGGAGAAGTACACAATATCTCCAAAAGCCAATTGTAGCCAAAATATTCTTCTGAAATCTCATTTTGCCTTGGGAATCTTATAGATGAGCCAGGAGATAAATCAGATAATAGCAGAAATTATATTGTAAAATGATTTTAAGAACATGCCGCCAACAAGCTGCCAACATGTCGCAATATCCATCTGAAAACAAGCTGCTAAGATGTCACAATATCCCCTGAAAAAATACAGCCAAGATGTTGCAGTATCCCCTGAAAAAATACAACTAAAATGTAGAAATATCCCCTGAAAACAAGCTGCCTAGATGTCGCACTATGCCTTGAAAACATACAGCCAAGATGTTGCAATACCCCTGAAAACATACAGCCACGATGTAACAATATCCACCTGAAAAAAGCTGCCAAGATGTCGCAATATCCCCTGAAAATAGTCAGCGAAGATGTCGCAATATACCCAGAAAACATTCAGTCAAGTTGTCACCATATCCACCTGAAAGTAAGTTCCCAAGATGTCATTATATCCCCTGAAAACATATAGTCAAGATGTCACAATATCGACCTGAAAACAAGCTGCCAAGAAGTCGCAATATCGCTTGAAAAATACAGCCAAGATGTCACAATATCCCCTGAAAACAAGCTGCCAAGATATCGCAATATGCCTTGAAAAATGCAGCCAAGATCTTGCAGTATAACCTGAAAACAAACTGCCAAGATGTCATGATATCCACCTGAAAAATATTCCTGAAAAACAATCTGCCTAGATGTCGCAGTATCCCATTAAAACAAACTGCCACGATGTTGCAATATCCCCTGAAAACAAGTTGCCAAGATGTCTCAATAACCCCTGAAAACAAGCTGCCAAGATTTTGTAATATCCCATAAAAACAAGCTGTCAAGATAACACAATATCGCCAGAAAACAAGCTGCAAAGATGTCCCAATATCTCCTGAAAACATACAGCCAAAAATTCGCAATATCCACCTAAAAACATACAACCAAGAAATCGCAATATTCACCTGAAAACATACAGCCAAGATGTGGCACTATCTCTTGAAAGCATACAGTCAAGATGTTGCAATATCATCCTGAAAACAAGATGTCGCAATATAAACCTGAAAACAAGATGTCGCAATATCCACCTGAAAACAAGCCTCCAAGAGGTGCAAATATTCTCTGAAAACTTTCAGCCAATATTTCTTAATATCACCTGAAAACAAACTTGCAAGATGTCGCAATATCCTCTGAAAACAAACTGCCAAGATGTCGCAATATCCCCTCAAAACAAGCTGCCAAGATACCACAATATCCACCAGAAAACAAGCTGCCAAAATGTCACAATATCAACCAGAAAACAAACTGCTAAGATGTCGCAATATGCCCTGAAAACAAACTGCCAAGATGTCACAATATTCCCTAAAAACAAGCTGCCAAGATGTTACAATATCCCATAACAACAAGCTGCCAAGATGTCGCAATATACCCTGAAAAATACAGCCAAGCTGTCACAATATACCCTGAAAAATACAGCCAAGATGTCACAATGTCATTGAAAACATGCTGCAAAATGTGACAATATCGATTGAAAACCTATAGCCAATATGTCTTAATATCACCTGAAAACAAACTGCCAAGATGTCACAATATCGTCTGAAAACATGCTGCGAAATGTCATGATATCACCAGAAAACATACAGCCAAGATGTTGCAATATCCACCTGAAAACGAGCTGCCAAGGTGTCACAATTGCCCCTGAAAACATGCTGCAAGATGTCACAATATCATTAGAAAACAGCTGCAAAGATGTCCAACTATTAACTGAAAACAAGCTGCCAAGATGTTACTCTGTCAACTGAAAACAAGCTGCCAAGATGTCACACTATCAACTGAGAACACGCTGCCAAGATGTCACACTATCAACTGAAAACATGCTGCCAAGATGTAACATTATCACTTGAAAACATGCTGCCAAGATGTCACATAATCACCTGCAAACAAGCTGCCAAGATGTCACACAGTCACCTGAAAACAAGCTGCCAAGATGTAAAGATGTCACTGACTGTCACAAGGAACCACATCTGTAAATACAATATGCCAATTAACCGGAACTATCTTCTGAAAGACAAGCATTCAATTGAAACAAATTTGCAAGGATAAGTCAAATAGAACCACATCTTGTTAGAAAACACCTTTTGAGTTGATTAGACTCCACATCCATCCATAGCATACTAGTACACGGTGGGAGAATAGCGACTCTTAAGCGAGTCACGTTTTCATTGGATACAAATCCACGTCAGAATATGAAACTGTGTAAAATAAGCAAAAAGTAGTTTAATTTCAAATAAAGCAACATGTATAGTGATGAAGTCCTACAATTGCCTAGTAAGCAGAAGCAAATATATATGATATATGTATATCAATAGCTGACCGAAAGATTCAAATTTTATATAAGTTAGTCTTCTGAAGAAAGATGACATTAACCCAAATAAATCCTAGCACTATGATATTTAGATACAATAGGTGAAATAAACATTTTAAGGAAACCCTCACTCAAAAGACAACAATATAAAAAGGACTCGCTAGATCATATTTGTTTTAATATGGGTAGACGGTTCACAATGGAATAATCTCACTTCTTTTTTACTAAGAGATTCATTGTGATTAAGTCTTTATAATATGAGCACAAAGGACAACTGAATGTTACCAATACTAAGCATATCATGATGTTGAAATGGTCCTAAGGAGACAGGGTTGAACTGTTTTATACATTATGTAATGATATTAGTTATGATGGTCCTAAGGAGACAGGGTTGAACTGTTTTATACATTATGTAATGATATTAGTTATGATGGTCCTAAGGAGACAGGGTTGAACTGTTTTATACACAATGTAATGATATTAGTTATGATACTTAAAATATGTGTTATCTACTTTTTATTATATTCTTGTAAGTGAAATGTAGAATTTTAGTGGTGAAATAAATACTTATATTTTCAGTGTTTAAGCAGTGAAAATATAAGATTTTATATGTTCACTGCAGTGAAAATATAACATAAAACACGCTATTTTTCTATCAATAGCATCAATCTTACAGTATATGTTTACCTCCCTTGGCAAATGTATATACATGTCCAGTATTTACATACATTTTGTTACAGAAAAAATTCATGATAAAATTCAACAAAAATATAATTAAGCAACAACGACGCTAACATATGGCACTTTTTTTCCCACCATACTTATGATAAACAGTTTTTTCCCACCATACTTATGATAAATAATTTTGGAATCATTTATGACGTCAGAATACACGAACGTGCAATTTTATTTATTAATTGTCCAAAAGCATAAAATAAAAAGGAAATTTGTTGATTTCAGTGAATGATCAAATATTTATTTCACTTGTGGTCAAAGAAGACTATATTTTCACTTGTGGCTACACCACTCGTGAAAATATTTTTTTGTATGACCACTCGTGAAATAAAATTTGATCATTCACCGAAATCAGCAAATAGCCTCTATTTATTTAAGTAATTATGAATTTACAATTAAAAGAGTAAATGTATAATGACATTTGGAATTAGGTTTACGTGCATATATTCATATATGATTTGTTTACAAAATATGATCTCGATTGATAATGGGCAGTTAATGCATTTATGGTTTATACTGAGTACAGGGAACGAAAGATTGCAAATGTTTCGCTTCTAAACTGCAGATGTGTTTTTCTGTCAAAGCTCTGAAATGAAATCCATTTTTAAACTGAAGGTTGTGATGGAATCTGTATGCATTTATTAAAATTATTGAACTTCCAAATAGTTTATTTTAATAGCATTATTTTAAGTTATTTATAGATTAACGAAATGCTTTACAGATGTTTGTTAAAATTTAGTTTTGCCATATCTGTTAGGATATCTATTATGTTTTAATATAAGATATTTATGTAATAACATGTGAGGAGTTTGTGTGGATTCCCATGACTAGTATTAACGTGACTATGTGTTCATGAATATTTTTTAAATAAACACATTTATCACGATTTTAATGGCATCTTTGTCTGTCGTTGGTGTTTTTTTGTGTGTAAAAATTTGCTTTTTTGGCTTTAATGTTTAACTTAAGGAGTTAAAAGAGTACAAATGAATTACAAGTTCTTTTAAACCGCATGTGTTATTTGTACATACATGTCCTCTTGTGCAACAATGGATATACGATAGTTTTTATAATATTAGAATCAACAGTTATTTTCATATTGGATTCTACAGTCTTTCATAATATTAGAATCTACGGTCTTTTCAAAACCCATACTGCTCAGAACAAAACGTTGAAAATTAAAAAATATATTTGTACATGTAGTTTTATTAACGATTGCATAGAACAGTGGGTTTCACAAGGACTGTAAAAGTAATATGCTGTGAATTGTTTTCGAAATCTAAGTTTTTCAACACACTTTATGTGATATGCTTATAAGCCACTGCCATTTAAACATTGATCAGGCCAGTAATCATGCTTGTGATCAGAGAAACCTGAACACCTGATTGTTTTCTACATCAATCTCAGTGCCGTGTGTGCCATTCAGAATGTGAGGATGTACATCTCCATTGACAGAAGATACTGAATAATAAGTGATACACGCATACTGTTTGTGTATAGCATGCCTAGGAAGTCTCTTTCAGCAGTTTTCAGCTAGTGTCGAGGAGTGAAGTCACTGGAGTGTAACCCATGCAGCTGTGGACAATCCCATATGGGCTGCTGCAGAGCACTCGTGTGTGTTACGTCTGCTGCCGATGTCTCATTGTGCCTTTATAAGAGAACTATTGCCATGTTTTGTCATTCTAGGAGGACACGGGATTAATGTCTAAATCCCGCCACAGACATGTAAGTGCAATCTTACTATTCATCATTGCGGTACTATGCTGTTTTCAAGTTAATTGACTGTTGCAATCAAGTTTGCATTTTGCCATTATTGAAGTGAATTCTTTTAATACTTAATTCTGGGATACAAATTATTGTTGGTTGCACTGGTTTTAAAGTGATAAAGTTTCCATCTCTTTTGCGTCAGTTATGCCCCCGACATCTTGAAGCAGGAGGCATATAGTGATCGTCCTGTCTGTCCTTCCGTCCATGACAAGGTTAAAGACGATTTCGGTAGTTTTTTCTGCCTATATTTTCACGCATCAGTGGAGTTGATTTAAATTTTCATAATGGGAAGTGTTTGGACAGATAATAATATTTATTAAATAGTGTGAAGACTGTAATTACCAACTAGAAACAAATATATTCATAATAATTGCAATGATCATATTAGGAGTGTCTTGTGACTCGATTTTATTTGCGAAAGTTTGATAATACACTGAAAACGACAGTAGGAACACGCTGACTGAACTTCGGACTAGCATATACAGCTGTGCACATGCTTGCGTTTATTGTGTAAGTGTTTTGGCTGTAATAACCTTTTTTACATAGTCATGATCAACTGCTGTTACTAAAATAATTATATATAATATATATCTATTTACTTTTATAAGTGTATTGTTATAAATTATGACGGTCATTCCATCCTGTTTTTTTACAGAAAAATGTCCAACACGCACATGTAAACTACATATGAGGCGCGTCGTGGGAAAACCGGTCATAATGCATGTGCGTAAAGTGTCGTCCCGGATTAGCCTGTGCAGTCCGGTCATAATGCTTGTGCGTAAAGTGTCGTCTCGGATTAGCCTGTGCAGTCCGCACAGGCTAATCCGGGACGGCACTTTCCGCCTACAGTGGATTTATGTTTAGAAGAGACCTCCTTGAAACAGAAAATACCATAAAAGCGGAAAGTGCCGTCCAGGATTAGCCTGTGCAGACTGCACAGGCTAATCCGGGACGACACTTTACGCACATGCATTATGACCGGTTTTCTCATGACGCGCCACATATTTGTTCTCGAAAACAAGTACGGTGACCCCCTGTTTTCTTTTTTGCTGTTTGTTAAGAATATCATTATGTAGTAAATATCGAAAATTCAGGAATTTTCACGGAACAGATTTTTTTCCTATAGTCGAAACCAAACTTTTATATGATTACAAAATGTATAATTTTTTTGTTAAAAAAGGATAAACATGCAATTTTTGGCAAATATAATTTTATTTTTCACTGTGTAACGGATTGCTTTCTTACAATTACCCATTTCAACCAATAGGATGTCGTTATTTTTTACCAATTTATGGTCAATAGTATTTTTTTGCTAAATATAAAACAGCATCAAAATTTCCTAAAATGCATTCACTGGTAGGTCATTTACATGCATTTTCCAAAAAATCTAATGCGGTGACCGCCATTTTGATGGTTTCATTGTATTAGGCATTGAACGATCTGCACAATATGTAAAAATTTTCACGGAAAGGAACAAACTGTAGACATCGTCTTTAAGTGTACATTTTACTGTGTGTCTAGCACCAACACCGCTTACTGCAACACTTTGATACTTACACAGTTGTTGCTTATGACCATTCCCTATCCACCCATATCAACCAACCTTACTTTGGCCTTGACCTTGACCTAATTTGGACTTAAAATAATTCAAAAGTGCCATTTCTTGGTTAACTAGATTTTACTGTTTCATCTAGAACCAACACCACTTACTACAACACTTAAGATACTTACACAGTGGTTGCTTATGACCATTCCCTATCCACCCATATCAACCAACCTTACTTTGACCTTGACCTAATTTGCACTTAGAATAATTTAAATGGGCTGTTTCTTGGTTAACTAGATTTTACCGTTTCGTCTAGCACCAACACCGCTTGCTTCAACACTTGGATACTTACACAGTTGTTGCTTATGACCATCCCCAATCCACTCTTATGACCCAAATTGACTTTGACCTTGACCTAGAACTAATTTGGATTTATAATAATTAAAAAGTGCCATTTCTTGGTTAACTAGATTGTCTAGCACCAACACCGCTTACTACAACACTTGGATATTTACACAGTTTTTACTTATGACCGTTCCCAATCTACCCATATCACCCAACCTCACCTTGACCTTGACCTAATTTGGACTTAGAAACAGGCTACCCAGCACTAATGGGGGGGGGGGGGCATTTATGTTTATCAAAAACAGAATCCTATCCTAGTTTTTAGAACATTTAGTTGTATATTAATCGACATTGTTTGGTCAATTCCTGAATTGAGAAGGTAAAAATATTGAATTATGTAAAAAAAAAAAAAAAAGGTGTGTAGACTAAAAAGTTTTTAAAATGTTAAAAAGGATAAAATATAAACTGGAACTACTATGCACTGGTATTACTTGTAATATGATAATGTGCCTGAAAAATTGCATTCCGGTCAGAGAAAAATAAAAAACATAAGGGAATTTTAATTAGGAATTTTAGCCACCCGGTCACTGGAACCCTCCAGATATTTTAGGATCTTTTTACATTAAATATCTTACAAACATTTCCAGAACTAGAAATAAAATTTAGTAGCCAATGTTTTAGATTTTGTAAAAATAACTGTCATTTTGAAATATTTCACCCAGAACATGGGAAAATGTGCCTCATTTTTAAACCATTTTAGCCATTGGCTTTTGGGCTCTTGTGATCACTAACATAACGGCAAACTGGCCAATATGAGCAGAACTGTAATAGATTGTCAGGGAACACATACATACATGTTGTTATTGTCATGTTAGCTGAAATGCATGCTGAACTCTCATGTCTATTCTATAGAGTGCTTCCCCAGACAGAGATAGGGATCGTGAACGGAAGGAGAAAAAGAGGGTAGGTTCTTCAATAAAATTGTGTGTTCATTAGCATGGGACAGCTCCTGAATGTTTCAGCCACAGTTTGGTGACCTGTTTTCAATTGAGTTGACAATGGTAAAAAGGCATCTTGTTATGGTACACTAGAATTTGACAGCTATTATATTCTTACATGTACACTAATGCTGGGTTTCCCAGAATGGTTTAGACATTCAGGATTTACTTGGTTACTTAATGTACCCGTAGTTGTTGGAAACTGGTTTTGGTATTTGGGGATGGTGCACTATTATTTTCTGAAAAATACTGATTACAAAAATATGTTTTGCTTCATATTGTTTTGAAATTCCGCACAACTGTAGAAGTATTTCATGAGTACAGACATATACTGGTCTAATTGAAAGGATATTGGTGTTTTATATCATTAGATCCGGACCTTATCTTTACTGCAATTATGTCTTGTGATGCCTGTGGATAGTAACATATATATAAAAACTCATATTTTTACAGAGAAAAAAAACTATTGGGGCAATTATGGTATTTTCATAGCAGAACAAAATCACTATAACAGCATTTTCATAGATTATTGAGCCATGAAATAAATGCATTGCATTTTCCTAGCTTCAAGCCTGAGATGCACTTATACCGCTTTTCATTAATCAAATGTATTGAATTTCAAAAGCACTTGCCTTAGCTATTATTAAATTGCACACAAATTGTGAAAATATACCAAGGAAAAATGCAGTCATTATTCATATTTGCATGTTCTAAATTGTTCACATCATTCATACAACATCATTAATTAGCAAGTTATGTTTTCAGAGTATCACAGTCTGTGCTGATACAAAATTCCCTTGTTTTAAAGATATTTCTATGCCCCCCCGAAGAGAACTTCAGAGGCATATAATAATCGCATCGTCCGTCCGTCTCGCTTGTTGTGCAGAGCATAACTCCATTAGTATTGAAGGGATTCAAATGAAACTTCATAGACTGATAGAGGACGATGAGAGGAAGTGCAGAGTACAAGGACCACAACTTTTTCTTCAATATTGACAGAGTTATTGTCCTTGTTTAATTTTCTTGTGCAGAGCATATCTCCGTTAGTATTGATGGGATTCAAATGGAACTTCATATAATGATAGAGCACAATGAGAGGAAGTGTAGAGCACAAGAACCACAACTCGGTCTTTAGTATTTGTGGAGTTATTTCCCGTTGTTTTTTTGTCCTTATGTAAAGCATTAATTTCGTTGTGCGGAGCATATTTCCATTAGTATTGAAGGGATTCAAATGAAACTTCATATAATGATATGGCACAATCAGAGGAAGTGCAGAGCACACAGACTATAACACTTTCTTCAATATTAACAGAGTTTTTGCCCTTTGTTTAATTGTCTTGTGCGAAGCATATCTCCATTAGTATTGAAGGGATTCAAATGAAACTTCATATAATGAAAGAGGAAAATGAGAGGAAGTGCAGAATGCAAGGACCACAACACTTTCTTCAATATTTACAGAGTTATTGCCCTTTGTTGTTTTTGTGTGTGCAAAACTTAACTCCATTGGTAATGAAGGGATTTAAATTAAACTTCATATAATGGACAATGAGAGGAAGTGCAGAGTACAAGGATCACAACTCTTTCTTCAGTATTTATGGAGTTATTGCCCTTTGTTATATTTTCTTGTGTAAAGCATTAATTGTCTTGTGCAGAGGGATTATTATTGGAGGGATTGAATTGAACATTCATAGAATGGTAGTGGACAATGAGAGGATCTGCACGGACAATAACTATTTCTTCAGTTATTAATCTTTGTTTAATTTTCTTGTGCCGAGCATTACTCCATTAGTATTGAAAGAATTCAAATAAAACTACGTATAAGATTAAGGACAATGAGAGGAAGTGTCATTTTTTTGCAGATAATTACTACCTTAGTATTGAAGGAATTTAATTTAATACCACATATATTGATAAGATGACATTGAGAGGAAGGGCAGAGTACAAGGACCATAACTCTTTCTTCAATATTTATGGAGTTATTGCCCTTCAGTTAATTATGCCCCCTTCGAAGAAGTGGAGGTATATTGCTTTGCACCTGTCGGTCGGATGGTCTGTCTGTCCGTATACCATTTTGTTTCCGGACGATATCTAGAGAATGCTTTGACCTACGATCATTTAAGTTGGTATGCTGGTGTTAAGTTGGTATGGAGGAAAGGAAGACGCCTATTGATTTTGAGGTCAAGGTCACAGGGGCTTGTAACATGAAATTCGTTTCCGCACTATATCTAGAGAACGCTTTGACGTATGATCATTTAAGTTGGTATGCTGGTTACTTGGTAGGAAAGGAAGACGCCTATCAATTTTGAGGTCAAAGGTCAAGGTGACAGAGGCTTGTAACATGAAAACTGTTTCCTCTGTAGACCATTTTGTTTCCGCATGATATGTAGAATACGCTTTGACCTACGATCATCCAAGTTGGTATGCTGGTTTCTCGGGAGGAAAGGAAGAAGCCTATAAATTTTGAGGTCAAAGGTCAAGGTCACAGGGGCTTGTTACATGAAAACTGTTTTCTCTGTATACCATTTTGTTTCCGCAAGATATCTAGAGAACGCTTTGACCTACGATAATCCAAGTTAGTATGCTGGTTACTCTGGAGGAAAGGAAGAAGCCTATCGATTTTGAGGCCACTTAGTCAGAGGTCAAGGTCACAGGGGCTTATAACATGAAAACCGGTTCTACACAGTATCTAGAGAACACTTTAACCTAAGATGATATAAATTAGTAATCTGGTTAGTCTTGAGGGAAGGAAGACCCCTATCGCTTTTGAGATCAAGAAATCAAAGTTCAAGGTCACAGGGGCTTGTAAAAAAAAAAAAATTCCACTTAATAACAGATGAACCATTGGTAAATGGTCCTCAAACTATATAGGTACAATGGTCAGTTTGAGTAGATGACAACTCCTATCAAGGTAATGGTTAACATGTCTCAGCTTAGCTTTTTCAGAAACAGTACACTTCTGTGATGAACAAAGGCTACAAGTCATGGGGCATACATGTTTTACAAACATCTCTTGTTGTCTTGTGTAGTGCATAACTCCATTAGTATTGAAGTGATTTAAAATAAAACCACGTATATTGATAGAGGATGTTGAGGGGAAGTGCAGAGTACAAGGACCATAACTCTGTTTGGAGGAAGCGTCATTTTTGCCAACATGTAACTGACATTCTGTTGCCTTCTTCTGACAAGCATATGCTTCGAGGGCATACGTCACATCCTGTGACAAGCCTTGTTATTGTCAATATACATGTAGTCTTCTGGGAGTAACATCTTTGGGGGATTTTGATGGAATATAAATGGCGGGTGCAATCAAATGTGCAATAATATAATTGAGAAAAGTTGAAGCTTAATTTGGGGCACTACAGCAATTTGTCAGAGATGACATTTTGTTTGCAACTTTGAATGGTCAAAGTTAAATCTTAGAACAGTTAGAAACTTGTCATCTGTTTTCATTGAGATATATTAAAGATGCCCTTACAGAAGTAGATTGTAGAAATATTTGTGCTGCATATCATACAAGATAATTTAAAAAAATGTAGTAGTAGACAATAGTTTCAATTAATTGCATGCTATTTTTCGTAACTGTTAAACACATGTGTCTGGGAAAACTGCTTGTGTTTTTCACCCATTCATTATTAACAATCCGTCATTGTGATTTTCATGTAAAGCAGAGGAAAGAAGCAAAAGCCACCGTCAATGATGCAGATTCTTCTCATTCAAATAGTTTTGATGTCGAGGTAACTCATTGCCAGTTTGGTGTACATATGGGTACCAATAACATTCATTAGGAACAAATTTGACTAGTGCTTAATGTTTCATTTCAATCAGTCCATTAGTAAAAAAAGGTATGGTTTATTTTCAAGTTAACCTGATATTAATTATAATTATTTCTTAAGTGTAATTTGTTATTAAGTACAAAAACATGATTTTGATCACTGTAGTTTGAACACGGTACTTAAGCCAGGCCGGCTAGCTCAGTTAGTAGAGCGCTGGACTACAAAAACGAGGATTGCTGGTTCGATTCCCAGCCCGGCCACATCTATGGCCATTCTCCCCCTACCTCTGATTCAAGTAGGGCAGTTGTCAGTTACTGGCATAAGTATGTGCACTTAGTACTGGTAAACCAGCTTACCCAGGAAAAGTGTGAGTAGGTTAATTGACCGCCATTATATGACTGAAATACTGTTGGATACGGGGAAAAATCCAAAAAACAAACAAAAACTGAACACTGTAGTTAAACATACTGACAATTATATGGAATGCATTAACATTGTTGCAGTTGCAAAAACAATTTTGACTTAAGGTTTTGGTATTATATATTCTGTTAATTTAATACCCTACAAATGACAAAATTTGAACCCTTGAACATTTAAACCTATCGCCATGTTATTTGTAATGTAAACATTAAAAACTGTTCCCATGTTATTTGTAATGTAAACATTAAAAACTGTTCCCATGTTATTTGTAATGTAAACATTAAAAACTGTTCCCATGTTATTTGTAATGTAAACATTAAAAACTGTTAACTGTTCCCATGTTATTTGTTATATAAAAACATGCTGCTTGTTAGATTCGATGTTTTGTCCTTTTTAGCTTTGTATTTTTACTTTACATTATCATTAATATTTGCAATAATTACCATTTTATTTGAAGTTCTTTGTATAAATTGGAGGAAGATGTATAGACATAATTTAAGAATATTTTTTGCGGAAAACAATGTTTTTGTTTTATAATTTGACATGAAGTGCCAAAAGGTCTTGTATTCTAGCAAAAAAATCACTTTGCAGACCTCAGCATTTGATTAATATGTACCCTTGGTTGTTTCTGTTCCAGGAACGAATGGACAATGAGGCAGCTGTTCAGCAGTCGAAGAAACGCAGAAGCATTGAAACTCCAGGTCAGGTTCTGATATTCAACATCTCTGAGAATTGTGTTTGAAAAAGCATGACAAAAGTGCTCATGGCCCATATTCATAAAGTGCTCATGGCCCATATTCATAAAGTGCTCATGGCCCATATTCATAAAGCTCCTAAGGAAAAATTAAGTCATGTATAGGTCTTTTCACATTAAAATGTTTTAAAACTTGTATACAATATTGTTAAGATGTTTAGTATTTACCCTTTTGTAAACAGAAATCATTGGATTTCTTTATTATTGAAAATTTGATCTGAAACTTAAGTTTCGATAAGGAGGTTTCTGATTACGGGCCCTTGTCGTTGTTAATGGGTAACAAAGAATTATGTGTTGCATAGTGCAGAGATATGTGGACACTTACGTTTGTTAGTCTAGTTATGATAAATTTAATGTACATGGATATTGAATAATATTTCAAACTTTAAATGCAAGTATATGTTAAATAAACTATGTAAAATAATGTGCATAGTAAACTGTACATGTAATACTATGTTAAATTAACTGTATATGGCCTAGTATGTTAAATGAACTGAACATAACATACAATTCATTTGTATGCCCCCACTTTAGATGGGGGGCATATAGATTTGGCCTTGTCCGTCCGTCCGTTGGATTTTCCTGCAGTGCATAACTCAAAAAGTATAACTGCTAGAGTGATAAAACTTTATAAGCATATTCATCGACATCGAGGCTTGCGACCTGGGTAGTTTGGTGCAGTTTTTTCCGATATCAGTTGAGTTATGGCCTTTTTTTTGCAAAAAATGACATTTTTGGACTTGTGTCGCGCGTAACTCAAAAAGTATTGCTGCTAGAGTGATGAAACTTTACAAACATATTAATCAGTTTGTGAAATTGTGCACCTGGGTATTTTGGTGCAGTTTTTTTCCGACATCAGTGGAGTTTGACATTTTTGGACTTATGTTTTGTCTAGAGTGATGAAACTTTATAAGCATATTCATCAGCATGTGCACATGGGTATTTTGATGCAATCTTTCTAGACATCAGCGGAGTTATGGCCCTTTTTTAGCAAAAAATGACATTTTTGGACTTACGTTGCACGTAACTCAAAAGCATTACTGCTAGAGTGATGAAACTTTATATACATATTAATCAACATGTGAACTTGTGCACCTGGGTATTTTGGTGCAGTTTTTTCCGCCATCAGAGGAGTTATGGTCCTTTTTTTAGCAAAAATCACATTTTTGGATTTGTGTTGTGTGTAAGTAAAAAAGTATAACTGCTAGACTGATGAAACTTTATAAACATATTCATCAGCATGTGAACTTGTGCACCTGGGTAGTTTGGTGCATTTTTCCCAACATCAGCAGAGTTTTGTGACAACCAGTGTAATATGGGGGCATACATGTCCTACAGACACATGTCTAGTTCATATGAAATTGACTAAAGTGATTGTGTGTCACTTTTTTTTTTTTTGAAGAACCAACATTATATATTCTCATATTTTCTAATTAACAATAATTTATCATTTGTCCAGTTCGCTCGAGCAAGCAGAATGGTGACTCTGATGACAGACGGAAGGAGGACTATGATCGGGAACAAGAGGACGGCTACGCCAGAGCCAGCACCAGTAGGAAGGTGAGCCCTCGGTGCTGAAATACCGGGGTGGAGGCATTGATAATATTGTGGAGAACTTTGAAGTACTGGGGGTTGAAATAGGAAACATTTAAAAGGGCGTTGATCATATTGTGGAGAACTTTGAAGTACTGCGGGTTGAAATAGGAAACATTTAGAAGGGCGTTTATCATATTGTGGAGAACTTTGAAGTACTGGGGGTTGAAATAGGAAACATTTAGAAGGGGGTTTATCATATTGTGGAGAACTTTGAAGTACTGGGGGTTGAAATAGGAAACATTTAGAAGGGCGTTGATAATATTGTGCAGAACTTTGAAGTACTGCAGGTTGAAATAGGAAACATTTAGAAGGGCGTTGATAATATTGTGGAGAACTTTGAAGTACTTGGGGTTGCAATAGGAAGCATTTGGAAGTTTCTGTTCATGGTCTTGAAATTTTCTTATATTAAGTTGTTGTTGTTTTTCGTTATATGTCTTTGTTACTACCTGTATTATAGTTCAAACATTGTTGTTGATTTTTTTCTTAAAGATGATCAGGATAAACATAATGAAGGGAAATATCTGGAGAAAAATAGCAGGGTGCCATACCCTACTCCTTTGTTGGTTCCCCCTGCTGCCCATCTGGGCTGGTCAACTCAGAAATAAAAAGCTTTAAGCATTAAACTGATAATAAAATGTACGAAAGTCTTAACTGGACATGTGTGTGCATTGAACTGAATTTCATGCAAAGTAGACTAGCATTTTGATGAAATAGACAAGCATGTTTAGAGCATTTACTGAAGACTGCAAGAACCTAGCCTAATGTGAAATCTGTGTTACATTTCAGGGACTGAGGGATGGAGAACACGAGCATGAAAGGTCAGACAGCAAGGACAGGGATAAGAAGAAAGACAGATCGTATCCTTTTTACATGCTCTATACAACTTCTCATTGTAATTATGTATGATTGGAAATGCACAAGCTGTCCTAAGCTGGCTGCATAAAATGGTGCTGATTTTCGTGTGCCTTTGATGATGTTTTCGTACCCATGCCCGCATTGCTAGGGCATATTTGTTGTGTGTTAAAGTCTCGTGTAAGCATTTTCAAATGGGAAATCATTAGAAGCAATTAGATGATTTATACCTCTGTTTACTGGGAATTATGATTGTTTATATTTTGTGTTTTAAAAATAAAATCTGCCAATGTTACACTGTTAATGCACCTTAAAATGTATAAAGATAAAAGGCGCAAAAAATACAAAACTAGCTCGATTGTCGCAGTTTGAAACGGAAACTAGAAGACTAATGTTTTGCGATTTTCTCAGAATTCTCTTTAACCCAGATTTCCAGAATGAGCAAGCGTTCCAAGAAATCTTGAAGAATACATTTTCCGAGATGTATCAGAGAGTTAAAAATACAGAAGAAATCAGCATTGCCTGATTCTGTTGGACTCAGAATGGCTGGCACAACAGTGTCTTCAAGATACATGTAGGCTGGAATATGTTCACAGATCTATTCATATCTTTTCTACATGCATATTAACTCATGGTTACTGTTTTCTTATTTCTCTGCCATGTCTTTGAACTGTTGTCTCGTACGAATCTTTCAATCTGTCATTCTTATGAACACACATTTTGGGGTTTCTTTATTGAATAATATGAAGGTACTAAATTTAAACCTTTATTTTGCGTACAGTTGTATTTTATGAAATATGAAATATCATTCCTGAAGTATGTTAACGAGTTATTTGTTCAACTGAAATTGTCAGTTTATAGAGGAAACATACATTAATTTGTGTATGAAAATATGAAAGAATTTTCTTTAAAGTCGAAATAAATTCTCGTGTTTTTACAGAGTCATGTTTCATTTTTTGTCAGTGTCGGCTTTATACTGGTTCAATTCCCAGCCCGGCCACATAACTTGTGTGGGGATTGGTCATTAAATTATTTCTACGGCGATTCTCCCCCTACCTCTGATGCAAGTAGGACAGTTCTCAGTTACTGACGTAAGTATGTGCACTCAGTACTGGTAAACCAGCTTACCCACGAAAAGTGTGAGTAGGTTAACTGACCGCCGTTATATGACTGAAATACTGTTGAATACGGCGAAAAATCCAAACAAACTACATGCAAGTGTGTTCTCTAAAATTGAACTCTATTATGGAAGCACAAAATGGTTGTATTTGTACCCCCTCCAGCCAGATGCCTTTCTGCATAAGATCCTCTTGTTTGAGTTATCTAACGAGCTGTACTTTTTGTACAGTACGACATTTTCAACCTATACAAGATTCACAATGTTCTGGAAATCAATATTTTTATTTTATTTAAGGCAGATGTGTAGGTGAGATGAAGAATAACTATTTTAATACTCCTTAAGTCATGTGTGGATTAAGTTAGAAGACTGATCACTTATTAAATAATACATTCATTTAATGTACGTAGATTATGTTTAAATATACTTTCAAGCTAAGCCTTTAAATATATGCTGGAAATTTAATGTTTACCTTAACAAAAACGAAGCTGTTTGTATTTATGTGCATTAATTGAAGCACAGCAGAATTGGCACAAGAAAGTTGGGCTTATCTTAAAGCATGATAAATATCCCACATACTGCTTGAACACAGATAATGATGCAGTTGTGGTGCTTTGACACGGAACAAGGCTTTGAGTGACATGACCTACATTTGACGAAAATGGGCTTGAAATGCATCAAGAGTACAGTATATGCCGTAGAAAAATATTTTGGCCTTGACCTTTCAGTTACAGACCTGGTCCTTGCCCATCACAAACCATTTTGTAATGATCATTACATCTGCCAAGTTATGAAGTTCTTTCATTGTGGACAAAATAATGCATTTGACAAAATTTATTTTATTATGTTTGACCTTTAAGTGTCACCTTGACCTTGAGCCCACAGACCTGGTTCTTGTGTGGGACACATCCTGCCGTGAAGGTGGTCACTTCGTGCTTAGTTTTAGCACAATCCCTCTGCCTGTAGAATACATGGCCCAGAAAAATATGATACTCAACCTTTTACCGCTGTGACCGTGACCTTTAAGCTTCATGCCTGGTTCTTGTGTGCGACATCCCACTCATGATGGAGATCATTTCTGCCAACTTGTATGAAAATCTTTCAATGCCAGAACGCAGATAAATTATTGACTGATATTTGACCTTTGACAGATAAGCATGGGTCATGTGCGAGCATCGTTTAGTCATGGGGAATAATTATTTAGTGTATTATGAAAATCCTTCCCGTCATGTAGAAATAATGGAGTTGAAACGAAATATGGACCGCCAGACAAACAGGTGGACTAACACTCGTGAGTCTTTTACAGTCCCGGTATAATTAAACGTACACAAGGAAACACAAGTGTGAAATTGCCTTTATTTTTCCAATATTTTGTATGTGAGCGTGATGAAATGTTTAACGTAAATTATACATACAAATATAATATACGAGTAGAAGTGGTCCTGAATCAACACAACTCAACATGCCATTTCAATCCATTCTCACAACGAGACCTTATAGTCGTATAAATGCAACTATATATACATGGATTGGTATTTAATTATACCGTTAATACACACTTCACTTGCACAAAAATATGGTTTGCATATTGGTACATCTATAAATTACGCCTCCCAACTCACTGTTTATTAATGCAACAATAGTATTTAGACAGTCTGAACTGAAATTCTGTAACGATCTACCTAGGGACAATTCCATACCGGGTAATTGTATTATGGCGTAAGTATTTGTTCTCAAGCATTTTAACAGATCTTGACAAAGACTGTATGCTTAGTTAGGCCAGTTAAAAAAAATCCTGCCATAAGTTTGTAACATCTTGTCAATGACCAAGCTATTGAATTATTTTTTCTCTACACTGATTTTACCAAACAAAATCATGTGAATCAAGAAATCCTTTCCTGTGTTAGTACACTTATAAAGATGAACAGAACACTGTATTCTGGTACATACACCCACTGAACAAAATTAATTTTAATCAAAAACAGAAAAAAGATAAATGTATTACTTAACCATTTTACTCGAGCAAAGTCATCTAGGACCTACATTGGCATGTTGTACATTTCTTCCATAATAATTGCAAGGTTTTAATCACAGCTATTTAATTTTTTATTTGCAAGGTTTTAATCACAGCTATTTAATTTTTTATAAGTACCAATTTCGTTGCACATCTTTCAATTGACTAGTTGAAATATATTAACAAATACCAAATGCAATTAGAAAATTTAATTTATGCGTGATAAAATCATGTTTTGCTGTCTGGAGCTAAAAGATGTTACAAAGGCCACCATAATACATGGTAAATTTACGTATAAAATCAATTACATCCAGTTTAACAAAAAGTCAACCAAATAAAACCAAAATCTTCGTCAAATGCCTTAAAAGGATCAAGAAACTTGGGCAAATCATGAACATCATCTGAATAATTCAGCAGCAGTGGTGTCCTGGTAAAAGTTGAATATACATGTACAAACATGATAGAAGCGTGAAATGCAAGCTTTCATCTCATCTCAGTAATATCCTCTCCTGCCATATTTGCCTATATATGTATAGCTCGGACACATTAACCTTACACTTGTGAACTCTTTTAGCATAAACTATGCGCTCACATTATTTTATGATGCCATAACTGTATTTTCCGTGGGCTACTCTTTTATCAATTTAACTGTATTCCAGTGTGGAACAAACTAATGTATTCATTGTAACGGATTTGTAATATATTCATGTATAAAGGTCCATGTAGGCTTAATGGGTGAGCTGTAGCAAAGAAGAGACAAGCAGTATGTGACACAAGCTTGAAAAACAGTCAAGCCTCTCATAAACACTTAAAAAATACACTATGTATTATAAAATCATTCAATCTCTAAAAAATATATCATTTATAACACATAAAATAAAATGAAAGATAAAACTGCGCACATTTTCATATAAAAATCATGTTTATACATGATTATTCAAACCGCTACATATACCAAGTAAAATTAGTTTTGCAACAAACATAAAGCTTGACATATTTCATTAAGTCATCATAGAGCAGTGCGTTTAACGCACTAACCTAAACTTTACATGCAAACATGTGCATTGTATGTCACAAATGCATGGTCACTGATGAACACATTGCGATACAACTTCGTACAAGGTAGCAAGAAAGAATTCTGATCTTGTACACAAAGAATATCAAGTAAATGACTCGCAACACCAAAACCCTGATTTAAATCATATATACAGACACATATTTACAATATATTAATCATCAATTTATGTACCAGGTATACTTATAAAAGACTATCTTTAAAAAATAATGGTGGTAATGTTTTCCATACACACAGTTATATACAAAATTTAGTTGATCAATTTATTCTACACATATATACTATTTAAGTATCAAATATTCGTTAAAAGCGTATTACATACAACTAATTTACTTCAGCACTTGTCTGTTATTACAATAGAATGTTATCTGTGGAATCACATGTATAGGCATATAAATATACTAAATACATTTGCATCAATAACATGACAATTTACAAAAAAATACACTGTAAGTGTTACACTAGGCTATCAAAACAGGCTGCAGCCTCTAAACAACAATGAAATTATTTACAGAAACGAGGCAAGCTATTCTGGTCATGTGTATTTGCAATAAAATTTAAAACATACACGTACATGTAGAATTAAGAAATTACTGGTTAATTGTATTTAGTATTTTAAATATACATAGACTATTAAGAAATTACTGGTAAATTGAAGTTAGATGTTTCGGAAAGACATGTGTTCAATACATGCATATGTTTTCAGAATTTTCTATCCAAAAATGGTACAACACTAATATTCAACACACATATATAACTATTACTATGTATAAATATTATATAATAATGCGAGTACACCAGATTACAGATTATCAGCCATGACGCATTGCAGCAGGAACAGTCTGTCATTTATGTTCCTAACATACCATAATTCCATTTGAGACTAATATCATCCAAGAAATTGAATAATGTACACATCATTACAAACACACATACCAAGCAACCACAACCAGACAACCTAACAACCATAATTATTACAGCAATTAGTTAGGCTTTATATATTTCCCTTTTCAAAGCATCCAAAATCAAATGAATCAGTGCAAAAATCTTTTTTAAAACATTGTGTTTCAAACATATCTGATCAGTGCAAAACAAATCATAGTTTTGCACTGAACCATTGTAATACAAATATTGCTCTAGATCACACCACACTAGAAGCTACAATGAGGCCCGTCGTGGGAAGGCCGGGCTTAATGCATGTGCGTTAAGTGTCGTCCGGGACGGCACTTTCTGCCTACAGTGGATTTATGTTTAGAAGAGACCTCTCAAACAGAAAATACCATAAAAGCAGAAAGTGCCGTCCCGGATTAGCCTGTGCAGACAGGCTAATCCAGGACGACACTTTACACACATGCATTAAGCCCGGTTTTCCCACGACACGCCTCCAATATATACCGGACCCTGTCATATTGCGATAACGGACCACATACCTCAGCAGCCTGGCTATATAACGGATCTGGAATTCACTTCATTATTTCTTTAAAATATCAAACATTTAGGGCAAAACTTGGTCATTAAATCCTTTAGCATTTTCCTTAAACATCTGGCATAGCTCTTTAGTATGATAAATACACTTCAATATCCTGTTTTATAAAAATCAATAAAACATTTATACAACTGATTAAAATTCAATCACCTAAAAACAAAAATGCTTTATCGTCATCAATTAATTACATATTATATTACTTATTAAGATTTTTAAACCTTTGAAATTCATTCTGTGCTTAAAAGGTGAACAAAAAATACTGACAACCGGCACGTATTCTCGAGTTTCCAGAGACAATGTAACAACACACAAAGCCTTTGTGACTACAGCAGCAAACAAAGCCATTCAATCGCTGTACAGTATTGCTTATATAATATACTACATTCATCAGTTTTCCTTATTACGCTGACCTCCCTTAACGACATTACCATCGTCACTGGCATCTACATTCTGCGTCCCTCCTTTCACTGTACCCTGATCAAGGCGTGATGATTCAGTGTCTGGAGATTGTTGGGCCATAGTTGGTTCTGTTATTGTGGTTGAAGGTTTTGGTGTTGTAGTAGTTGTTGGTGGTTTAGGGGTAGTTGGAGTAGTTGCTGTGGTAGTAATTGGCTTAGGTGTTGTTGTTGGTGGTGGTGGTGTTGTAGTTGTGGTTGTTGGTGGTGGTGGTGTTGTAGTTGTGGTGGTTGGTGGTGGAGTGGTTGTTGTGGTGGTTGATGGTGGTGGAGTGGTTGTAGTAGTGGTTGTTGGTGGTGGAGTGGTTGTAGTTGTGGTTGTTGGTGGTGGAGTGGTTGTTGTTGTGGTTGTTGGGGATGGAGTGGTTGTAGTTGTGGTTGTTGGTGGTGGAGTGGTTGTTGTGGTTGTTGGTGGTGGAGTGGTTGTTGTGGTTGTTGGTGGTGGTGTGGTTGTTGTGGTTGTTGGTGGTGGAGTGGTTGTAGTTGTGGTGGTTGGTGGTGGAGTGGTTGTAGTTGTGGTTGTTGGTGGTGAAGTGGTTGTAGTTGTGGTGGTTGGTGGTGGAGTGGTTGTAGTTGTAGGTGGTGGAGTGGCTGTAGTTGTTGGTCTGGGCGTTGTTGTTGTGGTTGTTGGTTTAGGTGTTGTTGTGGTCGTTGGTGGTGGAGTGGTTGTAGTTGTGGTTGGTCTGGGTGTTGTTGTTGTTGGTGGTTTAGGTGTTGTTGTTGTGGTCATTGGGGGTGGAGTGGTTGTAGTAGTGGTTGTTGATTTTGGAGTGGTTGGCTTAGATGTTCGTGTGGCAGTTGCTTCATCCTTCCCAGTGAACTTGTCAAACTGGTGAATAGCGTAAATACAGAGGTCATTCCATTTCTCTTTCATTACATCTACATACTTTGGTACATTTTCCTGGGCCCAGCTAGCCGCATTCTGGTACAAATTGCTAACCTCTTTTCCAGCCGTGTCCAGATATCCTTTCCCATGCACAACGTTCGCATTTATGTATGTCCGTGTAAATGGAACTATGTGTTCTTCATATCCTATAGCATTACAGAACTGGCTTTCGTAATTCTGACAGTAGACTATTACACCCCCAAATGCTGATACAAGGAGAGCTAAGCAAAGAACAGTACTGAACAGTATTTTGAAGCAGCACCCTCTGCTTTGTTCTGAAAAATAAAACACAGAATACCAGTATATCAATTTCAATAGTTGCTAAACTATACCCACTTTTGGCAATGAAAATGTGGTACATATATTGGTGATAAAGATGTAACTCATTGATATTCACAGAAAAGTGTCTTAAAAGGAACATACATTAGGGAAAGATCTAGAATCACAAAAGGTACAGGGTGCTGCTAAAAAGGAGCAGGGTGGAAATCCAGACCAGTCTGTTGACATTTTCTAATTATTTGCTAAATCCAGTGTATTTATTAATTTAAAAGGTTATCAACATTTCTGTGTTGACCAGCCCAGAGGAACAGCAGGGGGGAACCAAAAAGGAGCAGGGTGCAACAACCTGATATTTTGCTCTAGATCTTTCCCTAATACATTTTATCTGTCTATAATAATGAAAGATCAAATATGCCATATGCAGCTGTTTGAGTAAAACACACATTGAGGTTGCTAATAACAAAACGTTGCCACGTCGTAAAGATATTTTTATCTAGAGACTTATCTATTTTTATTTAATAAAGACCAAAACTGAATGATTACACAAGTACCTGGTTGGCGACCCTTCTTAGGCTGTTTTTGAACAGCAGCTTTGGGTTCCACTGAAAAACAAAACTATCTATATGTAGAGCAGATTAGTGTTACTTTGTTTTACACTAGGAAATACAATTTTGATTTAAACATTGAACTAATTATGCTATAAGTAATACAAGCCTACATAAGTAAGTACCTTGCAAATATGCTTTGTTAGAATAACCTATAATATGGAGTGAACAAAGAACAAGAGCTGTCTCAGGACAGCGTGCTCGACTATTCAACTGCTTTGTCAGAGTTATTTGCCTTTGTACAAAAAAGGGGCACAATTCTTTTAAAATGCTGGTCACACTTATGGGCATTGGCCAGTGAACTTTAATAACATGGGCTTCCCCAGGCCGTTTTAGCGCCCCGGGACCGGGGCGCTTGAATTTTAACTTGAACATTCCCGGGCCTTAAATTAGTATTGCACGTATAAACATCGCCCGGGGCGCCGGTATTTTAGCAATTAATCAGCTATGTTGACTGAAGTAGACCGACAGTACCTGCTGTGAAAGCTAATCTCTGGCGCCATAAAGACAAACCCTCGCCCTTTCGTATTTTATAATATCCACACTTATTTATTTGCTAAATGTAAAAACTACAATATAAAATAAACTGCAAAAATCAGTCTAAAATACACTAATATGAAATAGTAATCGTAAAAGCCTATCCAGTGTTACTGCTGTAGTTTCGTAAAATAAGCCGTCTTGTTTTACATGCATGCCATGTAAAACCCGTGTTTTCTACAAAAGAGCGCGAAATGTCTGCTGACAACCACGACGTCCCGTTCCAAGCATGGAAAAAGCGTGCGTGTACGGACCATGTGCTTTACTAACATTTGACGAGCGTAGGCACGACGTGCACAAGGAAATTTTTCCGCCATTTTGCACGAGCAAAGAATATATTATATAAATGTATAATTTTAGTCAAGATCTTTACAATTCACCAATTATCCAATCAGTATTATGGCCAACAGTTATAACGATTAAAACAGTGTTAAAACACTAAACGCATGCCCATATGAACATGATTAATCGAACAAACAAAAGGCTCCGTAAGTAGATCGAGTGTAACCTAAATATTCGAGAACGACGAGAATAGTTGGTTTGATCAAGACGTCACTGTGCGAAAGGGATGCGCACTGGACATAAACATCCGGCAAACATTATTAGTTACTTTCAGTTTCGCAACAAAATTGACGCCCGATGCTTCTAAAAGGCTCGAGCTATACCATTTTAACGGTGATGTTTCGTTATTTCATTTCGTTTAAACGTTTACAAAAAATGAAAGCTGTTTGCCTAAATTTTAAGAGCTAAAACGCACCAGATAACGTCATTTGACACATGCAGCGAAAAAAATTCCCACGTAGGGAGGGGATACCACTCCCTAAGCCACCCCTCTCGGGACCGGGGCGCCTGAAAAACATACTGGGGAAGGCCCTGAATAATGACCCCGAAGACATGTGTGAAGTTTCAATTGATTATCTGAAGTAGATAAAGAGATATGAAGTTGTTGTACACAAACTTTAACTGGAAGTACAAAAGGGGCATAATTCTGCTAAAGCCTTGGTCAGTGAGCTCACATAATGACCCCGAGCTCACATAATGACCCTGAAGACATGTGTGAAGTTTCAATTGAATATCTGTCATAGTTACAGAGGTGTGCACTTGTTGCACCAAACCTTAACCTGAAATTTCAAAGTACAAAAAGGGGCATAATTCTGCTAAAATGCTGGTCACAGAAATGGGTCTTGGCCAGTGGCCATATATAATGACCCTGAAGACATGTGTGAAGTTTAAATTGAATATCAGTATTAGATATTGAGATATGAAGTTGTTGCAAGCAAACTTTAACCTGATTTTCTAAGTACTAAAAGGGGCAAAATTCTGCTAAATTACAGGTCAGAGTTATGGGCCTTGGTCAGTGACCCCACATAATGACCCCGAAGACATGTGTAAAGTTTCAATTGAATAGCTGTAGTAGTTACGGAGATATGGACTTGTTGCACGCAAACCTTAACCAGAGCGTTACGCAGACGAACGGTCGAGTTATTAACGGTGAATAGTCGAGCTTAAAAGCATCAAAACACAATAATTCCCCGGATCTACATCCATTATGCACAAACACGTGATATAATTCATACCTGATTTCGGATGGTGTTGTTCTGGTGACTCAGTAGAAGCCTTCTTAGCTTTCTGCGCTTGTTTCTTATCCTTCTTTTTCTTCTTCTTTTCTTCAGCTAGTCTTCTCCTCTCTTCTTCTAGCTGAGCTTCATCGGCAGCCTTTTGTTCTAAAGAAGACACAATTATAAACATTTCATTGTGCATTCAAACCCAGAAAGTTTTCATTTCACACCAGTCCAAAAACCACAACTATGGTCTATGACAATAACCTAAATGGCTTGTGTAATCTTACTGTTTACTTACCAGTATTGAAAATTAATTTGAGGAACTACAAACGTGATTCTATTCTTACGAGTAATACTTCAAAATGACCATTTGGGCAAAATCAAACATTCTGGCTACCATTTTTCATTTCTTAGTGCCAACCTAGTATTCACTTTTGCAAAATTTCCAGGTTTTCTTCGTATTATTTATATTGGTTACAAAAAGTGTAAACACACAACAACAACGTACAGACATTATAAACAATAATGTCCGGTTCATTATTGGAACTTCAGCTTACTTTTCTCTTCATCTCTTTGAATCTGTAGTTTCTTCTCAATCCTGTTATGTTCAATTTTCATATGAGCAACAATCTGCAAAGTAATTGCAATATTAAGGTTAACTGGTACACTTTGTATTACGACTGAAAAACACATACAATTGTAACTGTGCAATAATGTAACATGTAAGGCACCTATTAGAATGGTTCAACTGTATAACAAAAATATTCACTAACACTGACTTATTCTTCACACAATTAATGTAATACTACTTGCTGGCATTCTTCTTAGTAAGCCAAATTTATTATTAAGCTGCAAAACAATTTATAGAAACTTAACCTAAAACTTACGTCGGTGGCACATTTCTTGCACTGTGATTCATCTAAACAGTCACCAGCAACTTTCCTCAGCTCTGGCACCAGTGGGTTGTCCTTGAGATCTAGCCATTTCAGACTTTTCAACAGATGGATGCTCACAGGAAGAACTGTCAGCTTGTTACCGAGAAGATCTAGGTGCTGAAGACGTGTCAGGTTCCCAAAATCATCCGGAAGACTTGCCAGCAGATTTTTGCTAAGATCAATCTTCACCAGATGAGTGAGGGTGCAAAATGAGTCCTGGAAGAAAAACGAAAGCTTATATCACAAAAAGTTCTATGTTGATATAAAATGAGTGCATCAATACCTAAACTAAATCTATATACACCTTCCAGATTGTTAGTATCATTTATTACTAACTTTGCTTCAGTACTCACCGGTAGGTCAGTCAAGAGGTTGCATGACAAATCTAAGTGTGTTCCTCTGGGCAGTGCTGCCTGAAAAAAAAAAATCAATGTAGGCGAAAAAAAAAGAAAAAAAAAAGAACATGAACATATAATCAAACAAATAAATAAATAAATGTAGTGGATACATGGGGTTTTACTGTGAAATCACTAATTTTAGCGGAGGTCTGATTTTTGCGCTTGTCGCGTTCCCCCCATTGCGCGAATTTATGACCACCGCAAATATTTACCGACTTTAAAAACACCTCCAGCGATTACCCGTTTGTTCATAATGTATGTAGGCAGTCTTTCATAAACATATGCAGATAGATATGTGAACGCCGTGATGTGAATGTTTGTTATAAATAATTTTCCTTGTTAAATATATAGTAATTACATTCATAAGTATGATCTATTTGAAAAAATAACGCACTGAGTAAAGAGTAAGTAAGTTCCCCCGATGTGGAACGTTATATTTAAGTCGGCATTCAATTAACAAAAAGGTGTCACTCTGAAACGTCATGATATAAATTACCTATGGTCTCGTACTATACCGAGACCCCTATCAGAGATCGTCCTAGCCCAAAATTTTAGGGAGACTTCTTCTTTTGCCGAATTCAGGGAGAAGTTTATCGATAACTGACACTGGCACGTAAAGCAGCTATTTAGCCAATCAATTCAATTATGTATAATTAATTAATTACAAAAACTACAACCTGTAGTAATGAAAGAGAAACACCAAATAGCTTAATAAGTTTTATTGGCATCAGAAACAGTATTTTCAAAAAAACAAGCAATCATGTTTATGTTTATGACAATTGATACTTACACTTCATAAGGCAGTCACTGGTTTCCTTAAAATAGTGTCATGATATAAAGAGTAAATGTTACAATGTAAATTATTAACGCCCTTGATATTTCTCCTAATAACGCTACATGTTATACATCGCTCAGGTAGACAAGTACCCGTATTGTACACCAGGTTGGGTTGTCAGCAAGCTGCACATGGAAATCGTGCAACTTAATTTTCCCGTCGTTAGTCGGTGTTAGAACAAAAAACCACAGGATAATGAAATAACGTTGTAATGGTGTCGCTTGTTGTTCAATGCTTTTGTTTGGATGATGTCATTTACTACAAAATGGGAATTGGATTATCTGTTACTTTTCACACGCGGTGTTTGTTACAATTGTGTTAATTGCGGAAATGGAAAATAATTGATCAGTGTATCTTTTTGTTTTAAATTAATTGTCAGTTCTAAGGTCAAACATCGCAATTAAGCAAACAGCAAATATTCATAGCCTGAATATAAGTTCTTTTACAGTACATAAAACGGTAATAATAACTATGAATTACTGTAAATTCTAGTGTAAACCGGTTGATCATATTGCCCAGTGTGCACTCGCTTTCTTGGTTCCCCTTTGCTAATAACAGATTTACTTTGTAAGCAAGTAAGCGAAGTCAGGAACCGCAATTGGAATAACCTTAGCCGATTGGTTGATTGATTAACACAATGCCAGGTCAGTGATGTGTAACAAACTTTCTCACGCTGTCTACAGATCGATTATGGATAATTGTAGCATCGTTATCTCCACAATCAGATAAACCATGACAGTAGTGGGCATAAGATTAGAGGAATAAGCATTAGTATTGAAAATTTTCTGCAATTTTGATTTCGCCCATGTCGCCCTCTAGGATAATCCCTGCCCTATTGTCCATAAGTGGACTCCGTTATCAATTAATAAAAGCCTAATCCAGTACCGAAACACATGTTTATTGCAATAAACAAGAGTCATTACAGAATCGGCCGTTACACCGATCAAATGATCAAATATGTCAGTGATCACATTTGCGCAAAATTTGTTCCAAGCGAATTCAAGAGATTATACAGTACATAAAACAAAAATATTCATTCATAAATAATGTGAACTCTCATATTATAGGAGCGAAATTTAAATGACATCAACGTCTTTTCTTCTATGTAAGTGATAAAAATGGCTGGGTCACAGTACACATTGTACATCCTAAAACATATTTTAATGTAGAGTATCTTGTATGCAGTTTTACAGTGGTGTACGGTTTCTTTGGAATATCCAAGAATAAAGCTCTGTTTGAATTATGAAAAAATGTGCTGTCTTTTGCATCATCAATTGGATTTTTTTAGTGATCTCACAAACTAACACACAGGCTTGCAGTCTAAATAAATAGGATCTGACGCAAATTGGCATTTCATAACATATTTTATTAAACAAGTTCAGGAATTTTGTTAAAAACCGAGCCTTTGGCAAGCTTACTATTGAATTTCCTGGACGAGTTTAATAAAATATGGTATGAAATGACAAGCAGTGTTTTTTTTTCAGTGATTTGTGAATATGCCCTTTTCTGTGAAATTGTTAAAAATGTGTCGTAAATCACCAAAATTGTGAAAATAGGTCTTATCATTAAAACAGGGAAATACAAACAAGTATCAAATAATAACATTTGTTGTATTTAATCACACTTAAAGTACACACACATGATATTAAAGTGTGATCATTACATTCATGAAATCTTACCATGAAACATTCCAGTCAAATTTCTCTCTTTTGCAGATTTGATATTGTCAATTATTCTTTAATATGCAAAATGCCCAATCGCTTCACTTGAGTCAGACACCAGAGTCAATAGAAATGTCACATGACTGAGATGTAAAAGGCTAATTAAGAGACAAAACAGGGGTTTCATCAATGTTATTTTGGTCACCGGATGAGCACATGTTTCACCAACCGACTGGTTCATGAAAATATCGATAAAACGTGACACGAGTCGTGTTAAAATCGAGTAACCTTTCAAAGCGGTGTATACATAAAACTATTACCGAAATTTTATCCTGTGTAAACACAATTCACAAAATTAATAAAGATTTGGTATTTTTTCATCCACTTTTCCATTTGTGAATTTTGGGCCAAAAATTGTGAAAAAAGTATACTTTTTGGCTTTGAGAATGGTACCGAATATCGGCATGAAAACGAGGCCAGAAAAAATGCTGATAAGTGTCAGGTCTTTTTTAATCATATGCTTTTAAATGAAAAAAATCTGATGTTGATAAATCCTAACAGTTGTGTCTAGACGTGATGGTCATTTCATGGTCACGACGTCAGTTTAGCAAAATAATGTCATGCAATTGGTAAGTCAAAGAATATGTAGCCAATGAAAACACTCAAAATTTTATCTTACACATGTTTAATGGCTGTATTACACGCAAAACCATTTATAGCATGTGATAAAGTAAAAATACTATTAATATGACATTATTTGTAAAATTTATAAAAGAAATCACTTTGAAAAATATGAAACACCAAATGTTATTGTGCACATATATCCCGGCAGAACCCAAATTTAACTTCAATGGCTGTGTGGCAAATTCTGAGATAATAAAAATATATCAAATAAATTAACTACAAATTATGCTTGCAATTGCATGTGCAATTTCCAAAAATGAAAGTAGAAACTTAAAACAAATCCACACTTGAAGTTGTGAAAGTGCAAACATGAAACCTACCAGTTCTTTTACAGGAACAATTGTAAGATTGTTCAGGCCCAAATCTAGCTCATTCCCGTCCAATTTGTCTTTTAAATTTTCTCTCGGCATTGTGAATCGTCTAGGTCCACATCCACTGTCGAAATAAATGAAGTAACGTAACACTTCCGGGTTTTGATACACAGGACCGCAGTTAATCAATCACACGATTCGTACATGTCCGGTTATTTTTTTTTTTTAAATTGGAAAAAATAAAATTTCTCATGATATTCGTAAAATGTTAAAATGTAACCATATTTCAAACTTTATTTTTTTACATATTTAATCATTGCAATTTATTATTATTCACTTCCTGCATTACAACTGAAAGTAAGATTTGACATGAGGGTCTTGAAGGTGAACAACAACCAAAATTAAACAATGGTAGAACACTATAATGTACATTTTGTAAATTTCAACCTTTATCTAATGTTTATTTTAATTACAATTATCAATAAATCATTCAACTGTCACTGATAAACGTTTGTTGTAAACATGTTTCATGAATTTCAAGAGTTGCTATGTAATTCGGATATGCAAGATTGGCTTATGCAATTTCATTACAGTTGTCGTAGATATATCAATTTAATAATATGACTGTAAACATTACTGTGACCACAAAAACTTTCCGTTTGTTAATACAATATAATTATGCTAGTTTTTATTGATTCTGAATTAATATGTCTAATAAGTGTTTAAATAAAAGAACTTGTCTTTAAATTAAAATATGCTCTGTTCTTTAGATACCGTTCCTTTTAACCACAATATGAAATCGTAAATAAAATATGTTTGACCATGCATGTTTTAAAACATATAAAATATGTACAAAATATATATCTTTTATTTCAAAATACAAAATCTGTAAAATGTAAACAAATGACAGCACAAACAGATCAACTATTACGATGGCCCATAAAAACAAGCGTCTTTCGAAATCTTGTCTTTGTTTGGGTTATGCTGTCATTTTAAAGTGGCTCATGCACTATTGTTCTTTACAAACTTATAGAGTGGTCTATTTTATTCGCAATTTTAATGAAATACATTTCAGTTTAAGTTCTAAAAATTGATTGAATATCTATGAAAAAGGGGTACTAGAACTACAATGTGGTTAAATACAAGACCAGTATATATTTGCCATGAAAGTAGCACATTAAAACTGATATTTTTGGCTGTATAACATGATATTGTGGCTTTATTTACATTAAGACAATGTCTACAGAAAATGCATATATTTTTTGGACAGTCAGGTTACCGAGCACGCTCTTATTCTGAGCATCTTGTGAAAAAACATTATCTCAGATAGAACAGTATCTGAAGAATAAGGGATAATGATAAAGATCAGACTGAGACATATCATGTATAATATCGTTATGAACATTTATTGCAATAAATTCTGACCCGCCTCTTCTCAATAAATATGCAGTGTTCTGCTGTGGATGCGGCCATGCGCCATTGGCGCAAAAATAAATGATTTGTCCCCACCAAATTTGCGTAAGCGGGTCCGCGGGCACACACAATTTACAAGTAAATCATTTGGCGTATTTAGTAAAAATTGTATCATTGATCATGACATCAATTTATAACCAATTTTTTCACTACACACTAATTCATTAACGCTCTGTCGGCAGCGCTTGAACAGTTCAGATACAGTAGTATCAATCGATAATTGTACACGCGGTCCACATGCTAAGCGTGAAACACGCTTTTCAGCGACAAACTGCTAGACGACAGCCGCATTTCGCCAGAAACATCAAATACTTTTGAAGTCCAATTACCGACACCGTTGCTATGAGTGTTGCTAATGGCTTGCAGTTTTGGATGCCCGGCTAATTGATGATGTAACACTGTTACACTTTGTAGTTTTAAGAGGTTTCATTATTAACGCCTTGTGTTTATAACGGATTTTATTGTTTGTTCAAATTAAAATTAATAATGCAAGGTTATAAAGGTATTTAAGAATGCAGTGTAACATTGATCAACAGAACGTTATGAATTAATTAAGAACACAGTATTATGTATTAATCCTTTTTTGAACAGAAAATAACAACAAACATGAATGAAAACAGCTAGTACGTACTTTTCAAAACAAAAATCTGCTTTGGGAATATTCATGAGGTGAACATCTTTTTTTGTCTCTGTCCCTGCATTTTTGTAATTTGTCCCCACTTTTTCAAGCCTAGAGGGCCCTTGTCCCCAATAGTCCAAATTCACGGCAGAACACTGAATATGTGCATGTGCACTGAATACCAGTATTTGGTTACAAGAAATAATCATTTGTTAAACATCAAAATTAACAAAAACACAAATGAGGCGTGGTGTGAGAAAATCTGGCTTAATGCATGTGCTTAACATGTCTAATCCAGGATGGCACTTTCCGCTTTTATGGTATTTTCTGCTTCGAGGCAGTCTCTTCTAAACATAAATCAACTGTAGGCGGAAAGTGTCGTCCCGAATAAGCCAATGCGGACTGCGCAGGCTAATCCGGGAGAACACTACGCTCATGCATTAAGCCCGATTTTGCCATGACACGCCTCAAATGTTTAAGAGATCACGTGAGCTTTTACATGGTTACTTTAGCATCAGAATCGTTCAATTTCATGGCTAATGATTTGCTGCTCTAAAACAATTTTCCTCACAACACTACTCCAAGCACTGCCGGTTAAATAAAACCAGGGGCAGTTCACTAGTGACAACCATGTCAAGAGATCAGTAGTATTTTTTTAATTCAAGGACATACAATTTGAAAATTTAATATACAGTTATTCTCGTTTTTGCTCAGATTTGTTCAAATTGAACAAGGTATTAAATATAAACATTATAATATTTAAGTTAATTGGCTTAAAAGAGATAAATATTATACAAATGTTTTGAAACAAGTAAATACACAATGTCACAATTATTAAGACTTGTAAACTGCTATTTGTAGGCCAAACATTTAATAGAGATACTGTTAGCTGGTGGGCGCGTTGTTGGTCAAGCATTCGCCAAAGCTTTTCGCCAAGAACTTGAAATGAGTCGCCAAGCTGCTGCAAGACATGGAGGGGGAAGGCATGGAGAACAAAAAGCTGCAACAGATATCGCATATGGCATGTCTCTTCAGGTGAGAATTCATCACAGGCATATAGTTGGGCATTTTGTTCAACTTTTAAATCAACAGTGGCAAATATATAGTAATGTTTGATATATATCATGAGTAATTGTTCCATAGTTTAGCACGATGCTTTACATAAACAATGGTAAAAATCTGAAGTTATTATATAACATTACAACATAATGTAATGTTGTAATGTTATATAATAACTTCAGATTTTTACCATTGAAGTACTGTACAAATACTTACAATGTACATTGTATTAGTTGTAAATATTTGTTTATACTTACAATGTACATTGTATTAGTTGTAAATATTTGTTGCCTATGTCATGGTAAATGTATTTGAATGTCATTAAAGTTGGTAAACCTAATTAGTACTATAGTGTGAAATGCCATATGCATAATTGCATTAATACTTTATTGTACACACACTCCAGAATTTATGGGGGTGAATGAACACTCTCTCCATAATGTATGAGGGTAATTGTACACTCTATCCAGAATTTATGAGGGTAAATGTACGCTCTCTCCAAAATGTATGGGCGTATATGTAGACCCACATTTGATTTTTAGCTCGACTATTCGAAGAATAGGTGAGCATTTCCTACTACCCCCAGCGTCGGCGTCTGCGTCTGAATTTGGTTTAAGTTTATATTCAGAAGTTTTGAAACTGCAGAACTACATAAGTTATTCACTTGAAACTTGGAACTAACCTTTGTCATCAACTCTGGTGACAGGGGCAACATTCCCCATAACTCTATTTTGTATTTTGACAGAGTTATGCCCCCTTTTCACTTAGATTTTCTGTTCAAAGTTTATATTGAAAAGTTTGGTAACTTCTAAACTATTTACTTGAAACATGGAACTAACCGTTGTCATCAACTCTACTATCAGGGGCAACATTACCTATAACTCTGTTTTGTATTTTGACAGAGTTATGCCTCTTTTTCGCATAGATTTTCTGGTTAAAGTTTATATTCCAAAGTTTTTTAACTTCAAAACTACATAAGTTATTCACTTGAAACTTGGAACTAACCTTTGTCATCAACTCTAGTATCAGGGGCAACATTACCCATAACTCTGTTTTGTATTTTAACAGAGTTAGCCCACTTTTTACATAGACTTTGTGGTTAAAGTTTTTCCAAATATTTATAAACTATACAAGGCTTCACTTAAAAGTTTTGTATTTTAACAAATTTATGCCCCTTCCACTATCCAAAATATTTACCAGCTGAAACACTTCGAATAGTCGAGCGCACTGACCTCTGGCATCTCTTGTTCTCTGTGTATCTTCCTTATTTTGGGTAATTTATGTATATACGCACCTCTGACATGTTGTTTTTATGTTACAGGAAGCAAAAGAAATTTTGAATGTAAAGGATCTGAATGATAAGGAGAGTATAGTTAAGAACTATGAACACTTGTTTGCTGTCAATGACAAGGCCAAAGGAGGCTCCTTTTATGTGCAGTCAAAGGTTGGGATTTTTCTTTGTATAAATATGTGTATTGCTCATTTGTAGTCCACAGATGAAAGCAGATAATATTTAATGATGTGCATGTAGGCTTCCACCTTTATTAGATTCGTATCTAAAGTACTTTGTATAAAAATGGCATGATCTAAGTATTTAGTCTACATGAAAATCCACGAGAAAAGCCGAGTTATCATGATTAAAAAAATAATTTTGAACAAAGACAGAATACTTTATTCTATTAGAAGTCTAAACAAATAGTAATTTCTTTACTGCCATTTGGTTTGTGTACAAACAAAGATTTATTCAATACATGTTCGGTATAATATATCTCAGGTCCAAACTATTTATATGCAGAACAACGACTACCAGTATTGCACATGCGTTTTACTTTTATTGCAGGTTGTGCGAGCTAAAGAACGAATTGACAAAGAATTAGAAACAGTGGAATCCAGTCGAACAGACTCTCACTCAGAGAACCGTCAATCAGGCAATACCTAGCAGTGTTTCAGTTGGTGACTTCTTCTGTGATTATTTGCATGATTGTGTTGTCACTTTGTGAAGGAAGACTGCACATGCTGATTGAAGGATAAACAATAAATATGGCATTACGAATTAAAGAATTCATAGAATACAAACTTGGAATATGAGACATAATACTGTCAATCTAAAGTAATGTGTTAAGATAAAATTAATATAAATGGTTTTGTGTTTCCTGAAATTGTTTAATATTTGTATTCTTTCACAAGCACCAGGGAGAAGTTGATGTTCCATAAGACATTGACAAAAGATGTGGTAACTAATTAATTCCAGTATTTAACTTCTATTAAATTACTGATAATAACAAGCATTGACAACTTATTCTAAAGTGTAAAATTTCCCCCTTTGTTAAAACGTAGACATCGGTTCAACTTGTATGAATTTGAATTATTTACTACCAACAAATTGTATATAATTATTGTCATTCTATAGTTTTATAATAAGCCCTGGAATGTAACACCATGTGAAGTGTTTAAACAATGTGGGCATGGACTTGACCTTTGTCGAGCAGTGTCAGTTGTTTGTTAGTGACCAATCTTTTGTGTACATATATCTTATATGTGTATCCATTGTTAAATCTAACTTTCATTTAAATGCTTTAAATAGGCATTACCGGTACATGTATATTGTTTATTAAGCGTTGATGTCACTTGTTGTATCACACTTAACTGGTACCGTGTTATGTTTGTGTGGTGCTAAACAGGAATAAATATTATAGCACAACTTTGCTTATTGTAAATCTATTTAATTATGCAAGGATATGTGAAATATACAATTTCCTAGGTAATTAACAGCGGTTTTGAACTCCTTTGCACAATATTGTATACAAAATGTACGGTATGTTTTTTGGGGCTGTTTTAAGTTGAAGATGTATATTGATAAACTGCATACTATGACCCAGTAAAAAATGATCTCCTTTAACAAGTCACTTAAATAATACATAAAAATCCAAACTATGGGCATGTTCTGCATGCTCTTGGTTTTATACGAGTACAGCTGAACTGATACTATAAATAGTATTTTCACACTTATTTCTATGCGTTTGTCTCTCAGTTTTCAAGCCCATGGCAAGACACATGCAACCACGGTCCAAGTTTGTCACACATTGCGATCAGCGTAAAACTTCTTTTGACGGCTTTAACAAATAAGGAAGCCATTCAACTGAGTAAATGATCCCTATTTACTGTACAGTAAATGCTTAACATAATCGTGTTGTAATTCAGACAACGTTTTCATGAGCCAATCAAATTGTTGCCTTCAAAATTTTGTGGTATAACTTTATATATAAACCACTAAAACTATGCACGAAATTAACGTGAACTTTGGATGTTTACTCGCCTAAGGTACTACTATATCATTTGTTTTCCACGTGAAAATTAACTGTAAATAATTGAAAATTAACTGTATATGATTTATTCCTGATGATCAGCTGGAAATGCATCACCTTTTCAAAAACCGTGGCCAAACTGCTGTGCAAAAAGCAATTTCATTGGGCGCATGAGGACTGATATTTTATTGTTCGGCAGGTCATTTGAACGTGACCTGTTATACAATTTCTTCTGATTCTAACAACGTTAGGATTTGATTTTAATAAGATTGATCTTCACCAATCTTTATGAAAATGTTAGTGGGCATATCTCAGCCAAGTTTGATAATCAGCCAAATTTCCCCCAGGAACTTTGGAGTTATGGCCATGAATTATCTAAAATTGGCCCTTTTACTAAAGTTTTAACTGTTTCCGCTCTTTATGTCCAACAGTTTTCATTCGTCTTTACCAATTTTGACATTTCCCCCCCAAGAGGGGGCATACCCACTTTGACATTTCCCCCCCCCCCGCCCAAGAGGGGGCATACCCATTTTGACATCCCCCCCAAGAGGGGGCATACCCATTTTGACATTCCCCCCCAAGAGGGGGCATACCCATTTTGACATTTCCCCCCCAAGACGGTGCATACCCATTTTGACATTTCCCCCCGCAAGAGGGGGCATACCCATTTTGACATTTCCCCCCCCCAAGAGGGGGCATACCCATTTTGACATTCCCCCCCAAGAGGAGGCATACCCATTTTACAAACAGCTCTTGTTGCTACAAACATTATGTTACAGGCAATACGCAAATTAAACAAGGTTTTGATAGTATTGCAAGCAATACCGGTGAAAACCCCTACTAATTAAACATTGTGCAATACCGTCAAATCGCCCTTTATCTGTAGATGTACAAAGTTTCATATTCAAATGCCATTTGTCACTGCAGTATTAAGTTGTTGTTTTTTCTATTTTAGTTACATTGACCAGAAATGAGTTTTTGAGTTATTGCAGTACTAAACTGACAGAGGGCAATCATATAGTCCATTCTGTGTACAAAGTTTCATGATCATATGTTATGTTCTTTTCGATTTATTACAGTATTAAGTTTATTTCTATTTTAAGTAACAGTCACGTGACCTTTGACCTCTGGTGAAAAAATAAAGGGTCGTGTACAATCCTCACCTTGCTCTTTCTATGTATACACAGTTTCATCAAAGTATCTTCAGTACTTTTTTAGTTATCGCAGGATCCAGGTTTTGGGGGATACGACAGACAGACAGAGTGAGACCGACGGACGAACAGACAGACAGACGCACACAGACGGAGGGCAAACCCACAGTCCAAGCTGTGTACCAGTTTCATGATCATATCTTATGCACTTGACCTCTGGTAAAAAATAAAAGGTCGTGCATAATTCTCACATTGCTGTTGCAAAGTGTCTTCAGTACTTTCCGAGTTATCACAGGATCCAGGTTTTGGGGACGGACAAACAGACAGATGGCAAACCTATAGTTCAATCTCTGTACCAAGTTTCATGGTCGTATCTTATGTCCATTTCGAATTATTACAGTATTTAGTTTATTTCTATTTCTATTTTTAGTAACAGTCACGTGACCTTTGACCTCTGGTGAAAAAAAGGTCGTGCATAATCCTCACATTGCTGTTTATATGTATACCCAGTTTCATCGAAATAAGTTCTAGGGGTGTCACAATATACCGGTATATTGGTTTATTGCAATATTTGATTCTGCAATAAAATATTGCAATATGACTGTCAATACCGATATATTGCATTATTTGTAGTCTTTATTTACAGTTTTATGTGTGTTTTTTATTGTTATTATTGGATCTACCTTGATTACAAAACTTCTGACTGAATTAAAACATGCTTATTGTTCATAGTTTTGTAGGGGCGAAGCTCAAATGCCAGACCATTATAATGTAGACTTTACTGGCAACCAGTAATATTTGATGTTATGTTTGCTATACATGTTTTCCCTTAAAATATTTATGCTTAATAATACATTAAACCTGATACATAGTTTCCAGTTAAAATAAATTGTGAAATTCATACATAGTTCATACACAAAACAAATATACATCATGAATAGAGTAACTGTACATGTAAAAACTCACTCTAAATGTTATATAATAAATACAGTGAAAAGCCAAGACAGGCTGTTTGATATTGTTGCTCATATTGTTTTTCTGTTCTATCTGTTGTTCATATTTTGTTATTGTTGCGCCTGTCATCAACATCGGTGAAAATAAAAAGTAAAAAAAAACATTCCTATAAAGTATTGCTCTGTTCATTGTGATTTTATGTTTTAAGCTTATTAAATACATAAATACAAAGGTCGCAATATATCGCAATAAATATTGTGATAAATTAAAAAATATCGCAATATGGATTTCTAATATCGTGACACCCCTAATAAGTTCAGTACTTTTTGAGTTATTGCAGGATCCACATTTTGGGTACGGACAGACAGAGAGACACACAGACGGATGGCAAACCTATAGTTCAATCTTTGTACCAAGTTTCATGGTCATATCTTATGTACTTTTCAAATTATAGCAGTATTTAGTTTATTTCCATTTTTAGTAACAATCATGTGACCTTTGACGTATGGTTAAAAATAAAAGGTCCTGCATAATCCTCACATTGACGTTTATGTGTATGCCAATTTTCATCGAAATATCTTCAGTACTTTTTGAGTTATCGCAGGATCCAATTTGTTTTAGTTAATTTTTATTTTTAGTAACAGTCATGTGACCTTTGACCTCTGGTAAAAAATAAAGGTTGTGCATAATACTCACATTGCCGTTTATATGCATACCAGTTTCATCAAAGTATCTTCAGTACTTTTTGAGTTATCGCAGGAACAATATTTTAAGGACAGACGGACGGACTGTCAGAGGGCAAACCTATAGTCCGCTCCGGTGAAACATCGGTAGGGGACTAATACGCATTCTCATCATTTGTACCCAATATTGTTTAGCTCACCTGAGCACGTAGTGCTCGGTGAGCTATTGGTATAGGGGAGCTCTCCGGTGTCGTCCATCGTCCGTATGCCGTCAACAATTGGACCGTTATCGCTATAGAGACTACATTTTTTATTCAATCTTGACCTTAATTAAACAGTTTGTGTATGACCATAAAATCTCGGATGGGATTGTTAATGGGTCTGATCACACCAGTAACACAAGAGTTATTGCCCCATTTTCATGCAAAAAAGTGCAAAAATGCCTTTTTCCATTTTATAGACTATTTTCAGTCCAATCTTAACCAAACTTTCACAGTTTGTGTATGGCCATCAGATCTCAGCAGATGTCAAACATTGGTCGGATCGTGTTTCAAACACCAGAGTTATTGCCCTTTGTTTATTAAAAAAATAAACAAAAATGGACATTATTCAGAATAGAGACTTCATTTTTCATCCATTCTTCACCAATCTTGCAGTTTGTCTATGACCATAAGATTTAGGGTGATTGGCTTGCACACACGAATTTTTATTCAATGTTGACCAAACTTACACAGTTTGCGTATGACCATAAAAATTGATTGATAAAATTTTATTTACAACAGTTGCAAACCGCATGCAGTTATTTGAACATGCAACATTGATCAGATGGCTTCAGAGTCTGCATTAACATCATTTATCATCATCGGACAGAAAATTATCAAAGTAAAAGCAAAACTTGACCTTATAGCACAACCATTGAATTTATCGCATTGTAACTAGTTCTCCAAAACTGTCTGTGAAAAAGACATCAAAATCTACTGTTTCTGCATTTTACAGAATTGTCACTGACTTAATGAAAAAGGGTCAGGTAAGAATATCGAGAAAAATGATTTGAGAACTATTAGCAAAAAAACGCACATCCACTACCCAACTCGTACTTCAGTTAGCCCATTGCACTTACCAATGTTCTAAATCAAAATTGATCCTATCACCGTTTGCGTATTGTTCAAACCTGTCACAACAGTTTGGTCTTCATCTGTACCAGTTCTCAGGTGAGCGTGTATAGAACATGTATTCAGGTTAGTCAGACTTGGGATATGTCAAAGTAATTGCGCATTCCCTGCGACCTTGAGATAACAAAGTGTAGCTGAATGTTGACGATTCAAGTATAATCAAGATACACATTTTTAAATGTTTTTCTCGCTAACCGACTTGCCCAAAGCCTGAGACATGTCAACTGTCTTTCAGGCAAGTAAATTAGAATGTTCTAAATACTTATGCAAGTGCAAAAGTTCTGCTATTTAATATACCATGTTTCGGGCAAGCGAGTCAAAAATTTAATTCGAAGAATGTTAAATATATGTAACTTCTCGGACAATGTTTAGTATAATAAGTTCTAAAACTAAAATCGGTACACAACAAAAGGAGTGTTCCTTTTTCTAATTCTTTCACAAGATACATATGACACTGTTACAAACATAAGTCCTGTTTCGGGTTATGTTTTTATTAACATATTACAAACATACAAACAGTTGTTGCTTTTATCAAGAAAACATTAATGGATAGCCTTGGGTACACATGTATTTTTCAAAATGCACCACTACCATGCCAATGCTACAATGAGTATGAATCTGTATTATATTAAAAAAATAATTTTTGATTTATCGTTGTTTATCGGTCAATAAACAACGAATAGGAGATCTAATGCGTAGGCATTAAACCACGAGGGCGTTAGCCAGAGTTGTTTAATAGCCAGGAATCAGAACAGAAGAGTTGTTTACGATAAACAACAATAATGCAAAAATTATTTTGATTCTAACATGATTCTGCATATATTTTTGCAATTTTACTATGCTGTGCTCAGGGACTTCTTTGCGTTGTTTATTGGTTAGTTTAACAACGGCAATTTTGCTCTTTGTCTATAAAAAAATTAGGGAATATCATGTTAGAATACATGAACCTACATGTATTAACTACATACATGTATATTCAAACAGAAATAGTAAATCATACTATAAAAAGAACAGAAGAACATATTTCATGAAAAATCAACTTAGCAACTCCTAGTATCAGCTGACATTGTCATATCTTTTAGCAAAATATACACGTATATTGCTAGTAGTAATTATCAGTGTAAACTTTTTATACAGTAGCAAAAGTACTTGTAGTAATGAAATTAATTACTGTTAAACTGAAAGGGATATGTAAATCACTGAAATGTAAATAAATTCAATGTACTTGATAAGTTCAAACTAAATTGACTGCCCTTCAGTTTTGTTTGTTTGAGTTTTCGCCGTTTTTAACAGTATTTCAGTCATATCACGACAGTCAGTCAACCTACTCAAACTTTTCCTGAGCAAAGTATAGCTGTTCTAAGCGGTTTACCAGTACTAAGAGCTCATAATTATGCCAGTAACTGACAACTTCCCCACTTGAATTAGAGGTAGGGGGAGAATGGCCGTAGAAATAATTTCACGACCATTCCATACACAAGTTATGTGGCCTGGCTGGGGAGTGAACTCACGAACCCCGGATTTACAGTCCAACTGAGCTAGCTGTTATGCCACAAAATTATCTGTAAAGTAAAGCAAATCATCTGTATACTTCCATGTAGGAACTAACATAAATAAAGTTTACATTAAAAACATGTCTGCTTCTTATTGTACTTATTTTCAAAAGAAATATTATCATTTTATTCAAAATTCATGTATTTAAAAAATAATGGACTCTTGACACAAGCTTTTTCTGTGTAAATATGCATAACACACGGAGTACATGAAAACTTCCAACAGTACTTCTGGTGTGAAAGTATGACAATTTAAATGCAGAAATCATTCTCAAGTCCGGTCTGTTTCATTCGAATGTTTATCAGTTGACATAGTTTTTGATTTCGGTTGACCTTGTCCACTTTGAGATTTTACTGAGCCTTCCCTGCTAGAAGTCCGCTGGGAATTACTGGTTTGCGCTTCCCGAGTTTTGCTGGTTTTTAGACTATTTTCTGGGTCTGATTTCAATTCTGAATCATCAATTATGTTGTTTGTGTCGTCAAACTCCCATGACGAGAATCCTGCATGGTCCTAACAAAATACATTTCAATCTATACAAGGAGCATATAAATATAGGATCTGACACGAGTTGCCATGTCATACCATATTTTATTAAATGAGTTCAAGAATTTTGTTAGTAAACTAGCCTTTGGCAAGCTTACTAACGAATTTCCTGGACGAGTTTAATAAAATAAGGTAAGAAATGACAACGAGTGTCAGATCTTTTTTATCGCATGCTTTTAAACGACAAAAAAAGCTTTTAGTTTTACCTAACGATGTTGATGAATCCTAAAAGTTGTGTACTGAAGTGACGTCATTTCATGTTGACGAAGGCAAATCACAGAAATAACGTCATGCGATTGGTCAGTCAAAGAATATGTAGCCAATGAAAACGCTCAAACTGTTATCTTACACATGTGTAAGATAGAAATATTTGTAATGGTTGTATTACACGGGAAACAAGGTATAGCATGTGATAAATATGTGTATAACACACAATTGCTAATATTATTTATTGTATTTATTCTTTACTTGTTCTTAAATGAGAATTATAGAAACCTAAAAGAATATTAAGCTAAACAAGAATGCTCAGAGGAAATAAATCTAATTGTACGAAAAGAACATTTTTCTAACTACTTGGGGACATGTACTGCCAAATATTTTCAAATACGTAACCACTACTGAAGTTAAATCAAAGACTTATGAATACGTTTTTTTAACGATCACAGTAAATTTAAAATGGTCTGTGCAGAATAATATTGCAACCTGTACACGGACTTGGCAGTAAGACAACTGTGATCTCAGATTGTCACACTCCTGCAGCAGAGGTAGAAATAAGTTCTGGCGGCACTTTTGGTACTCCTTGGGGTTGTCAAAATCTGCAGAAAATAAAAATTAGAGACACGTATTTAATAATGCAACCATTAGTCTGCTAGTAAACCAACAACAATAACTGCAAAAGTGCAAAAAACACCACCTGGAAATAAAATTAAAAGCTTGAAAAGGTTTGCATTAATATTTATAGTTAAAGTTAAGAACACCAGAGCATTCACCTGTCTTTGGTATTTGCTGACTAAGTGCAAACTGTCTGACATTGTATCGAAACTTGACTGTGTTATCAAGAACTTCCCTCAGCTTCATGTTTTCTGGATCTTGGCCCATCTGAAATTGGATGACAGCACATAGATATTGTCCATCTGAAAAACGTATCAAATCAAATTCATTGTTATTGTTATGGTATATGTTGTGTTTATAAAGGGTAGAAAGAAAAATGAACATACTCAAAACAAAAGGGCCATGATGGCCCTAGGTCGCTCAACTGAGTTTAAGGCATCATAATGGCTAATAACAAGAGGGAAAAATGGCACTAAACGCCTAACCTGAGTGTAACGATCTGGGCCTTTGGAGTGTCAGATGTTTTTTTAGTCTTTATAAACCATGTGACCCACAGGGCATGGCCACCTTGTACCCCAGAGGCATAATTTGAACAATATTTGTAGTGGACCACTTTTCAATGTTACATACTCAATATGATTCCACTGGGCCTTGCGGTTTAAGAGGATATTTTTCAAGTCATTTTGCTATTTAAATGTATATAAACCATGTGACCCCCAAGGACATCATTTGAACACTCTTTGTAGAGGACCACTCCACAATGTTTCACGCAAAACATAAAATCTCTGGGCCTTACGGTTTGAAAAAGGAAGATTTATAAGGCCCACTTGCCATATAAGTCTATATAAATCATGTGACGCCCTGTGTCATGGCCACTTTTTACCCCAGGGGCATAATTTTAACAATCTTTGTAGAGGACCACTATACAATGTTACATATCAAATACGAAAACACTGCAGTTTCAGGTGATTTTAAAGTCATTTGGCTATTAATGTCTATATAAACAATGTGACCCCAGGGCAGGCCCAGTTTTGACCCCTGGGACATCATTTGAACAATCTTTGCCTCTGCAATATAAAATGTCACATACCAAATATGAAACCTCTGGGCCTTGCAGTTTCAGGAGACGATTTTTAAAGCCATTTTGCTATTTAAGTCTATATAAACCATGTGACCCCTGGGATGTGCCCAGTTTTTACCCCAGGGGCATCATTTGAACAATCTTTATAGAGGACCACTATACCATGTTTCCAACCAAATATGAAACAACTGGGCCTTGTGGTTTCAGAGGAGAAGTTTTTTAAAGTCATTTTGCTATTTACGTTTATATTAACCATGTGAGCCCCGGGGTTTGGACAGTTTTGACCCCAGGGGCATCAATTGAACAATCTTTGTAGAGGACCACTATACTATGTTACATACCAAATATAAAACCTCTGGGTATCAGAGGAGAAGATTTTTAAAGTCACTTTACTATTCAAGTCAATATAAACCAAGTGACCCTCGGGATGTGGCCAGTTTTGACCCCAGATGCATAATTTGAACAACCTTCGTAGAGGACCACTATTCAATATTACATACCCAGGCCTTTCCCCAAGATTTGCTAAGGCACAGGGGCAAATAACCGCGGTTGGGGGTGGGAGGGGGGGGGTACCCCCATCTACGTTAGATTTTGAAAAAAAAATAATTTGTACTAAATCAAAATCTACAGTACTTCAGAACTAACAGAAGCACAACAATAAACAGCCTTTTTGATATAGTTTTTTTTTGCTCTCTTTCTTTTCCCAATGACATAAAATAATCATAAAATTCACACACTATAAAATTATCAAGGAAACAACAACATATGTGGCAAAAGTAATGTAACCTGAAAATAGATAATGACACGGTTTACCTAAATCTATACCTCTTTCAATGAAGTTATTGGCATATTATCACAAAATTATCAGAAATGACTTAAAACAAAGCTTTATTTTATACTTCATTTCATGTCTGAAATGTTCAGGTCTTCCACTATCCAACGCTTATATCCAACACCAACATTTCATTTTAGTGCAAGCCCTATACACAAATTTAGAAAGCTGTCCTTCATGGTTTCTGCTGGTGCAACATGTCCACCCACATGTTGATGAGGCATAGTGTTCATGTCCAATATCTGGTACTAAAAAGTTGTTCTTCTGAGAAGAGGTCCTTGGGTGGCTGCTGCCAACAAAGCATTAAGAACTTTGTTGGAGAGACATGATCTGTGTGTAGTTTTGTGTGTGCTGCACACAATTAATTAAACTGTACAAATAAAAGATTTAAAGTAGATGATTAAACTCTATGCTACATGTTTCTGTACATGCTGGTGAAACAGACTGCAGTGTCAGTCACAGACTCGATTGCTGCATCATTTTGCCTTACAAAAAATTGTGCAGTTCCACCTAAGTTAGACTAGATATAGATCTTATGCTATCATTCCATATTTAGCATTTCATTATTAAATTAGAAATATACACTTCGCTAGTCTTATTCATGAGACATGCTGCAACTGAACGACCATTATGTGGTGGAAACCTAAAAGTTTAAATTTTCTTAAATTTCCATTATTTGCAACAATGTTTTATACTTTAACAACACCTAAACTGATTAACATGAGCCGAAACAATTTTTGTAGAGGACCTTTATACAATGTTACCAACCGAATACGAAACCTCTAGGCCTTGCAGTTTCAGAGGAGAAGATTTTTAAAGTCATTTGGCTATTTAAGTTTGTATAAACCATGTGACCCCCGGGGTGTTGCCAGTTTTGACCCCAGGGGCATCATTTGAACAATCTTTGTAGAGGACCACTATACAATGTTACATACCAAATATGACACCTCTAGGCCTTGTGGTTTCAGAGAAGATTTTACGTCATTTTGCTATTAAAAAGTATATAAACTATGTGACCTCCGGGGCGTGGCCAATTTTGAACCCAGGGACATCATTTAAACAATCTTTGTAGAGGACCATTATACAATGTTACCAACCGAATATGAAACCTCTAGGCCTTGCAGTTTCAGAGGAGAAGATTTTTAAAGTCATTTGGCTATTTTAAGTTTGTATAAACCATGTGACCCCCGGGGTGTTTCCAGTTTTGACCCCAGGGGTATCAATTGAACAGTCTTTGTAGAGGACCACTATACAATGTTACATACCAAATATGAAACCTCTGGGCCTTGGGGTATCAGAGGAGAAGATTTTAAAAGTCATTTTACTATTCAAGTCAATATAAACCATGTGACCCTCGGGATGTGGCCAGTTTTGACCCCAGAGGCATAATTTGAACAATCTTTGTACAGGACCACTGTTCAATATTACATACCCAGGCCTTTCCCGAGGATTTTGCAAATTCACAGGGGCAAATAGACGCGATTGGGGGTGGGGGTGGGAGGCGGGGGGGTATCACCTTCTACGTTAGATTTTAAAAAACTTTTTATGTGTACTAAATCAAAATCTACAGTACTTCAGAGCTAACAGAAGCACAACAATAAACAGCATTTTGATATAGTTTTTTTTTCCTCTCTTTTGTTTCCCAATGACATAACATAATCATAAAATTCACACACTATAAAATTATCAAGGAAACAACAACATAAGTGGCAAACGTAATGTAACCTGGAAATAGATAATGACACGGTTTACCTAAATGTATACCTCTTTCAAATTAAGTTATTGGCATATTATCACAAAATTATCAGAAATGACTTAAAACAAAGCTTATTTTATACTTCATTTCATGTCTGAAATGTTCAGGTCTTCCACTATCCAACGCTTATATCCAACACCAACATTTCATTTTAGTGCAAGCCCTATACACAAATTTAGAAAGCTGTCCTTCATGGTTTCTGCTGGTGCAACATGTCCACCCACATGTTGATGAGGCATAGTGTTCATGTCCAATATCTGGTACTAAAAAGTTGTTCTTCTGAGAAGAGGTCCTTGGGTGGTTGCTGCCAACAAAGCATTAAGAACTTTGTTGGAGAGACATGATCTGTGTGTAGTTTTGTGTGTGCTGCACACAATTAATTAAACTGTACAAATTAAAGTAGATGATTAAACTCTATGCTACATGTTTCTGTACATGCTGGTGAAACAGACTGCAGTGTCAGTCACAGACTCGATTCCTGCATCATTTTGCCTTACAAAAAATTGTGCAGTTCCACCTAAGTTAGACTAGATATAGATCTTATGCTATCATTTCATATTTAGCATTTCATTATTAAATTAGAAATATACACTTCGCTAGTCTTATTCATGAGACATGCTGCAACTGAACGACCATTATGTGGTGGAAACCTAAAAGTTTAAATTTTCTTAAATTTCCATTATTTGCAACAATGTTTTATACTTTAACAACACCTAAACTGATTAACATGAGCCGAAACAATTTTTGTAGAGGACCTTTATACAATGTTACCAACCGAATACGAAACCTCTAGGCCTTGCAGTTTCAGAGGAGAAGATTTTTAAAGTCATTTGGCTATTTAAGTTTGTATAAACCATGTGACCCCCGGGGTGTTGCCAGTTTTGACCCCAGGGGCATCATTTGAACAATCTTTGTAGAGGACCACTATACAATGTTACATACCAAATATGACACCTCTAGGCCTTGCGGTTTCAGAGGAGAAGATTTTTAAAGTCATTTTGCTATTCAAGTCTATATAAACCATGTGACCCCTGGGGCGTGGCCAGTTTTGACCCCAGGGGCATCATTTGAACAATCTTAGTAGAGGACCACTAGAGGATGTCACATATCAAATATGAAAGCTCTGAGCCGTGCTGTTTCATAGATTTTTTAAGTTTTCACTTTTTAAATCTATTTTTAGCTCTGGTGACCTACATATGCAGGGGACCGGAAAGATTTGAACAACTTTGAAAGAGGTCCACCCAAGGATCATTTTTGTGAAGTTTGGTGAAAATCTGCCAAGCGGTTTAGAAAGATGTTGTTTGAATGAAAAGTTGATGACGCACGCACGCACGACGGACAACGGGCGATCACAACAGCTCACCATGACCACTTTGTGCTCAGGTGAGCTAAAAACATGAAAGTTTAGAAAATAGCAATGACTTTATGCTACAACAATCAGTTTTCATTTGCCTTGTAGAAATGAAGTCCTAAATTTCAATAGTCATTTCATTTTGCCTACATTTTTACCAATATTGATTTACCTAAAATTAGTTATAAAACTACTAGGAAATATAAGATACTTGACTAAAAGGGACCAGTTCACTGATGTACTGGTATAAACTCCTGTAACAACAATGATGTTGTTACCATCAGTCCAAAGGTATAAAATTATAGAATTTAAGGGTCTAAATTAATCTAGAGATATCAACAATTTCGCCTAGACTTTGAAACTTGCTAGATGTAGAGTAACGTTGGGTAATATCGCCCGGTGGTATTTTTCGTACACAATTTAATTATTATTGTTACTATTACCTATTTATAAAAAATAACGTCATTTATGATGACAGATAATATTTTTTATTAATTTTCTAAGAAATACTGATTCTAATCCTGCCAATTTAGATAATTCAACAGTCGCTGCAAAAAAACATACTGTCAACTATTTTACCGAAAACGTGCGTCTTAACTACGACCGTAAGGTAGGTGACTAATCATGGTTTGTACGTCTACCATTTGTAAATGCTATTTTATGTTGGAAGTGACAAATGATGATTCATATCCTAAATTTGATGGTTGTTCATGTTTAAAAGCCAACATTGATCGTTTTTAAAATTTACATGGATGGACAAAAACTACCAAAAGCAATTGACAATTGTGGAAATTATTGTAAAATATTGAGTATGCTCAAACAATCTTTTGTCTATTTTTTTACAGGGTTATGGCAAGAAAATTACAATTTCTCAAGAAGCAGCAAAATTATTCGGAGGCAAGTTTGCAGATGACTCTTAGTATGGCAAAAAGCGGCACTGTTTCCATGCGAAAGGCAGCATAAATATATGACATACCAAAATCTGCCCTTATGGATAAAACTGCTGGCCCGACACCCGAGAATATATTTGACTTCATTTTGATTCCATCAAAATTGATTCAGTAAACGATTATTTGAAAATCAATTGATATTAAAATAATAAAACATAATTTAAGTGAAAGACTTTGATTATGTTTTAAAAACCTGTCAAGTGGACAATAACTACCGCATGTAGCCGATACATACCAACATATACATTGTTATATTGTTGGTGCATTATTGCATCAAACACTTAAACCTATGAAAATCACCAAAGTGTAAAAACGATTGCGATTTGATTGAAATTAAATATCAGTTTATGTAAATCAAACGTTAAGTGGACGATAATTACCCACATTACTCTATCATAGGTATTCATGTTATTACTCGATTTCGGGACTTTTTACTGTATTTACTTAGTGAAAATGTTTAGTTTTTTAACATATTGAATTTAAAATTGTTGTTAGGCCACATAACAGAAAATCTGTGAACAAGTCCCTTAAAAGGTCACATTGAAAACAGTCGTTCTCAAAAAGACCGAGTCATTTTAGTAATGAAAATCAAGCATTTTTTTGCAAATTACCACATCTTGACGTCTTTGTTGAACATACCTAAACAGAAAATAAATAATGAATAACATGAATCAGTAACAGAATGCTAGAAATGCATATGCATGTAATAAATCTATTGGATCTATTTCCTGGATGTCTTACTGAAGTGGTACAGATGAACAGCTGAACTGGGATTTAATGTGACCAGTAACTACAACCAGAAAGGAAGGTTGTTTTTTTTCTTCAGTTGTTGGAATACATGTAGCAGATGTGTTTATGGAGATGTGGTAGTAAAAATCTTTGTCCCAACTTCCAAACTGTTCCTATATTGAAATTGAAATTTGCACATGGTTCATGTACATTTGTCACTGCCACGATTACCTTAATAAAAGCAAGGACATGGTCAAGGACAATGGTGTGTACACAAGTACCATCATGGCTCTATATCGCTCACCTGATCTACACTCGAAAGCAAGAAAAACAAGCCTTTGATCTGTACATTATTCCAGAATCATCTTTTGCAAAATGTAACAAAATGTAAGTAGTAAAATATAGAAAAATAACAGTGAGATATATCCCTATATCACTCACAGTGATGTACTACTTTTTTTTTATTTGAACAATATTTAATTGTAGGTGTTGTCACCACTTATCATACAGAATTACCAAAACTGAAAAATAGTAAAGATTAATAACAGCAAATGTTAAGAAGACCTCTCTGATATATTGAAGTGTCTTATCTCTTATTTTCTCTTGGATTTTGCAGAGTCGTATTGAGCCAAGGAGACTAGAACAGACAATGCCTGGCGGGTACAAGTTTTACCCACAAGGCATTCATTTGGAGCTTGGCATCTTGGTCCAAACTTAATTTTCGCATCCAAAGTATTTATTTTATGCTTTGCACTTTATTCATTTCAGCATATTACACTTGCACTTGTTGTTTACTCTTCCTATGAACAGTAGTCTCCCTTTGTTTACATAATTATGGAGTTAAGTGACCGAAAATATTGCCAGAATTTACTATAAATAAATTTATGTATAAATTAATAATACTGTTCTGTAACACTTAAAACTTCACACTGTACATACATTTTAACATAAAACACGACCGACTAATCTGTTTTTCACAAGTTGACTATTGTTGTATGCAACAACTAGCTGATCGCTATTTGCACCACTGCCCCATTATCGCCATGGCGATTATGCCCTTTGTGTGTAATTGTGTCACCAATTATCGGGTTCACGCATCCGCTTTATCACAAAGTGACACCTGGCAGGATACACCGTTTGGTTCATTAAGGTTTTTTAAGGTTAAATGAGATCAAATTTGTGAAAAAATCGTTCGGTAATCGGTTTGGACAGGGTTCGGTTTATTAAGCTTTTTTGATAAATGAAATAAGAAGGAAAAAAATCGGGACCGACACAGCCGTTCGGTTTTCACAGGGATTCAGTTTTCACAGGGTTCAGTTTGGACAGGTTTCACTGTAATAACTTGTGTTCATTTAGCACATATACATTGTTTTGTATGTATTAAGTCTTTATATCCAGTAACCACACTTAAGTATTGAAGTATCCAATGTGTTATTGTAAGAAGTGTTCAGCGTTTAATTCTCCACCATCTTGTTTTCTTCAAATTCTTGACTGACTTTTAATCCAATTATGTTGTTAAATCTTAATAATTAATATAGAAAACACTTCATACATATAAGTAATCCATTTCAGAACACTCTTTCTCAGTACATATTTTTGTTGTTGTACATTTTAAAGCACATCTATGAGTTTAATCATCTTAACACGTATGCACATGCTATTTTTAGAAAATGTGAATTTCTGAGAACTGAACGCACTTTCACTGTCAATATGTACTTTTATTTTTTTTAATATATTTAACCCTACCAGTGTGTGTTACCTTCTTGATTTCAAAGCTGAATAGCATAGTAGACTGTTGAACTTTAAACACGCTGCCATGATAATGACAAGAGTCAACAACTGTACGGTTTAAATTGCTTAACTAATCCACAGCACATTTTATTGTAATCCAACATGGCGCAGGAATGTTTATTGCTAACACCGATTACTATGCATTATAGAAAAATTTCAAAAAAATTAATTCAAATGTAAATAATAATCAATAGCATTACAATAAAAATAAAATTTGTTTGTTTTCGGTGTGATGACGCGTGATATCATCACCTGAAAAGGGAGACAATTTACATATTTTCACTCGCGCATGCGCTCATTAAAATATCACACGTTATCACACCAGAAACAAACAAATATCCTCTATATAATTATTCATGAGTACGAAGTTTTGCTAGCCTCATCTCCCAGTCTCATCAAGAAGCATAGCATATTTGAGCGAATGTGGGTTCCGATGATGTATTCACACTGATTTTAGAAGAAGTTTGGATATTCAAATAAATGGATATTCACCCAAACATCAAAGCTCTCAACCTTGCCGACAGGAATTATTTTAAAAAGTGAATGTTGAATGTTTAGATGTAGGCCTAGAAGTTTGCTGATTTTATTCTTCAAAAAATGCTCAACTGGTCATGCATAGGGACAACAGACCGAGTTGGCTGATAACGGAAACAAGGTGATCACAAAACCCACATTGCACATTGCATGCTGGGGGTAAAAATAAACAAAAATGGCTGAATTACATTGTCGTGTACCTTCCAGCCCTTCTTATGGAAGCCGAGTTTCTTGCACATACTCTTGACGTACAGTTGTACAGCAGCTATAACTCCAGGGCTGCGACAAACTGCATCAGTCTGCAAGGAAACATTGTGTGCTTTGCAACTGGAGCTGTTTCCAACCCACAAGTAAGTTCACTACTTTGGTTCAAATCTACACATCTTAAAGAGCGCCAAAAGATGCTTTAAAATTAACAAGAATGTTAAGTTTTTAAATGTAAAGTATAAATCACAATAGCTATGACATGATTTTCCACTTTGAATCATTTAAAATATACATTGAATTAAATTATGTAATGTGCTTTTATGGAAATGTGACATGTAGCATTCTTTTTTTTCTCTTTTTTTTTGTGGTAAACCTTTATTCGCCTCGTCCATTGGTATGTGCAGGTCGAGGCCATCCTGCAAGCATACCTTACAATAGGTTGTTAGTAAACACATGTATTGTATTGTTAGTAACTTAAGAATATATAGTTCACAAAGCAGGACTAGTGTACATAATTTTATAGTATTTTTATAATTTTAAATACAGTTGGTCATGGAACTACACATTTCAACAAGTATACTCCTAAAAACCTGTTCTAATAGTATAGATAAGGTTTACCTTTGTAGGAAAGAAAATAAATCAAGAGACAAAACATGTATATAGGAAAAAACAAACAAAAACAAACAAACATGCACAGCCTGCGTCATTTCTTGTTATATAATTAAGTTCTACTATAGCCTACATGCAAACATCCATTTAAAATAGAACAAAAAAAAGGTTATTGTTTCAACTAAATACAACATAATCAAGTTACAACAACATTTTTAATACATGATTTAAAGGTTTCAAAGTGAATTAACAGACTAATTCATTAACTAAACATTACTATTTTACTAACAATGCCCCAATATGATTTTTTTCTGTCTATTCAGTGCAGATTGTTCAATTATTATTAGGCATTGTTTTAAATGGTTTTTAAATCCATGAATATTTGAAAGTATCTTATTTTTCTTACAAAAATATATGTAACATTTCATTACTAGGCATAGAATATTGTGTTGTTCACCATTTTTCTTTGTTATACCCAACAAGAATGTTTTACAATCCAGCTCAAAAAAGACATCCACATTTTTACACACATCTGTAACTTTAAGTACAAATCTTTTTTATGTTCACATTCCCAGAAACGATGGAACAAATTTTCAATATAATTATTACAGAAAGTGCATTTATTTGACTGTACAATTTTCATCTTGAATAATAGTGAATTAGTAGCTAATATGTACTGAGTAATCCTAGTTTGAAGCCACTGTATGTAAGTGTCTGTGGTCGTGTTAAAGACCCAACTGTATGTTTTCCACTCATTATCATCTATTTGAAAGGTGCGTGTCCATCTTTCACTGGAAGTAGGTGGTTCAGGTTTGCTTAAAAATATCTTATAAAAGGCACAAGTACCTTTGGTGCAAGTTACAATTGGTTTAAGATGACTGGGTAAAAAAGGGTAAGTTTTTATTAAGGTATCTACATTTGGTTTAATTCGCAGTGATTTTAATTATGATTTCACTGCACGTATTAGTCCTTCATAACAAAGGAAATTTAAATGTTGTTTCCAAATCCCTCTGCGAATAAAAGTTTCCATTTTCATTAATGATATCCATTATATATCTTACCCCATTATCATAGAGGGATTTTTATAAATATTGTTGTTTCACCAATTAAGATATTATCGTTATGAAAGAGAGGAATTGCTAGGAATTCATTACACTTACTGGTATCATGTACATTCATACAATCATAATAGGCATTTAGGACATCTTTCCAAAAAACATTATCACACAACTGAATAAATTTCTGTACATAGTTATTTCCAAAACTGAATAGCATCTTAAAGTTCACACAACATTCTGACAAAGTAAAACATTTCTTATCACTGTCGGTTAACAATCGTCTCAGCCAAGAAAGCTTTAAAGATTTCATGTAGGCTTCGATATTTATCATCTTTAAACCACCATCACAATAAATAATTTGTAACAGTTTTGTTCTGATTTTTGCTGGGCCTTGCCAAACAAACTCTAAAAAACTATTATTGAGTTTTTTAATTATCATATCATCAGGGTTAGGTAAAGAAGTAAACAGTTGTGTCAGTAGAGGTAAAAAAAGTGTTGTACTACTGTAATTCTACCTATAGGAGTAAGTTCTCTTCTTTGCCAGTATCTAATACAATTAGATATTTTATTAATTTTTTCACTAAAATTTAGTCTTATCATTTTTCGTAAATCAACATCAAATTGTATACCTAGTAAAGTGAATGTAGTATTGCCCCAGATAAGTTTCCACTTTGTTTTTATCGAACGAGTACTGTATTTCATGGCCCCAATCCAGATAATTTGTGTCTTATCAAAATTAACCTTTAAACCTGATATAGAAAAAGAGTGTAAAACCTTCAATGTGCTATTAATTGATTCTTCAGATCCATCTAGAAGCAAGGATGTATCATCAGCAAATTGTGATATCTTAAACTCAGTATCATTAAGAAAAATTCCTTTAATGTCCTTATTATTCCTAATTTTTAAAGCTAGTATTTCCGCACAGAGGATAAAAATGTAAGGACTGATCGGGTTACCTTGACGGCATCCACGTCCTATTGTGAAGAAATTTGATAAAAATCCATTCAGTTGGACAGATGTCTGAGTATTATTTTAAAATATTGAGATCCATTTTCTAAAAGTAGGTCCAAAGTTAAAAAAGGCCAGTGTTTTATCAATAAAATCAAAAGAGACTGTGTCGAACGCTTTTTCGAAGTCAATCGTCACAAGAATGCCTGGGATTTTATGTATGTCGGTGTAATTAAGCATGTCGTAGATAAGACGTATACTTTCGCCAATAAATCTACCTTTTATAAAACCTGTCTGATCTTAAAATATCCAAAATATTTTTTAGTCTGTTTGCTATAGTACCTGAGGCTAATTTATAACAGTATTTAATAAAGTGATGGGTATCCAGTTTTTTAATATTGTTTGGGCTGGTTTTCTTTTGGAATGCATATTATAATTCCTTGTTTCTGTGTTACTGACAGTTCACCATTTAGAAATGCCTCATTAAGAGCTCTGATTACAAAAATACCAATTTGTTTCCAAAACACTTTTAAAAAGTTTACTGAAAAACCATCGGATCCAGGACTCTTATCATTTTGCATGTTTTTTAATGTTTCTGCGACTTCTTCCAGTGATTGTGCTTGACTGTCTGATAAAAGTGGGGCATCTGTATTGCTTAAGAAAGATTTTAAGTCAATCACACTTTCAGACTCTACTTTTTCATATAGACTTTTATAATACAACTCAACTTCTTTTAAAATACTTGACTGATCATTTATAAGTAATCCATCTTTCTCTAAAAATGGTATAGTTTTACTAGTACAGTGATATTTTTCTAAATTACAAAAAAACACTGTTGGCTTTTCACCACTATCTACCCATTCTGTACGAGACCTGATCATAAAACCCCTCATTTTTTCATTTCTTTCGGACAGCAGTTCTGCTTGCAATAAACATAAGGTATCTTTATTTTCAGGGGTTAAATTTTGTTCCAATTTTCTTATCTGATTGACCAGCTGTTCCTCTCTAATATTTTTATTTTTGTTCTTAAAACTAGCGTATGAAATTGTCTTTCCCCTGATTTCCATCAATAGTGTCCAGAAAAAGTTGGTCCTTAATACTAAATTGTATATCACTGTTGTCGAGTTCATGGAGTTTGTCTAAATTATAAATTGGCAAACAATACTGACGTTTGACTTCTTCTATTTTTTCATTAATACATTTTAAATATTCTGTATCATGTAATAATGAGTTATTAAACTTCCAAAGACCTTTTCCATGATTTATATTTTCACAATCAAGAGTTAAAGCGACAATGGAGTGATCAGATCTGTAACTAATTCCAATATCGCAATCCTTCACATTTGGTAAAATGTTTTTGCTAACTAGAAAGAAATCCAATCTAGCTTGTTGTATGGGATTTGTGCATCTCCAGGAAAAAAAAAATTTAATTACCATTAAGTTCTCTACAAGGATCACACATACAATTACTTCCAATATACTGTAATAAGGAGTTCCTTACATTTTTATTATTATCCTTGTTTTTGTAGTTAAAATAATCAAAGTAAGGGTCCAGAACTAGATTGAAATCGCCACACCATATAATATTTTCATTATTTATAGTTTCTATAATTTTGAAGATTTTTTCAAAAAAGGAAGGTTGGTCAGTGTTTGGAGTTTACTGTCATGTCCAAAATAATGTAATTGCCTTGTTCGTCAATGAAAGAGTTATGTATTTTTACTTCTAAATTTATCTTAAATAATATTCCAACACCCCTTGCATTTGACTGTCCAAGACTTAGTAGAAGTTCCCCCATTCCATTGGGAATACACCTGCTTTTCATCTGAGAAGTAAAATGAAGGTCTTGGAGAGAGTAAATATCAGCATTTGTTTCTTTTAAAAAATTAAAGACATCTGTCCGTTTATTTGAATCATTTAGGCCTCTACATTTATATGATAAAATTTTAGTACGAGTCATGAGGTAAAGAACAGGGCGGAAGGTATCACTAAGACAACTTTTGATACCTGGAAACCATAATGCTGAGTTTCTATATCATCATATTTTGATACACCCTTGCTAATTACAAAAAGTATAATTGCAGTGCACATAAGAGCAAGTTTGTTGTTAAGTTGAAAACAATAACAGAAGACACAAAAAGAAATAAGGAACAAACAAAACACTAAAACAAAGGTCAAACACAAAATGTAACAACCCATGTTGTTGTTCATATGTGTGATAAATTCTCATCAGATTAATTTCCTGCATTAAAGCTTTGTAATCAAGTAAAAAAAAAGAAAAAAAAAAATACCAAAATCATAGAGTGTATTATGTAATAAATTAGAGTAACTTTTTGCAAATTAAATAAATCTACATTTCATACTGCGTGCTAGTCGCAGACTGGTTTTATATTTATTCAAAAATGTTCATATCTCGGTAAATAGAACAATTTAGAGAAAAACAGACACAAACATACTCACACACCCAAAAACAACAACCAAAAACACCCTCTAGTTTAGGCAATGTATGAGAGAACAAAAACACAAGTGTTAACAATTACTTTTTTCTTAGCAATAGCATTTAAGAATCTAAAGAAAATAGAATATACTAGACAAAGTGTGAAAAAACATCCATTTGTCTGTTTTTATATTAGCACAAATATATACACGCAACAAAGATATTGCTGTTGTTTGACAAGCACAAATACAGACAAATTAGAAAAATAACAGCCACAATATAGACATAAAAAAATATATCTAATTTGACCAGTTTTCTGTACTTGAGAAACAACATAAGAAACAATAATATAGGCAACAGCTGTCTGAATCCTATATGGTTCAGTTTTACGAGAACAAAATAATATACGCATTAAACGAAGTAAAAAAGCAGTAACCACCGATATAAACATTATGTTTCAATTTAAACAACAGTGGATTTATGGTACCGGTGGACAAAGGGTAAGAGATGCTTATCTAATAAAAGATAAATTTGGTACTTGATTGTCTGTTGTTGTCTAAACAATCTTGCATTAAAGGAGAAAAACAAAAACAAAAAAAAACAAACACACATTTTAATGCTAATGGTATTTACTTGTTGCCATTATCACGAAAGTACCGCAACACACCGATTAACTAGTGTATATTGCATCCAATATTTGGACAAAAACATTGTAATTCTTGTAAGTACATACCCGATTAATGCAATACTGATGCCATAGAGAACACCACTGAAGATACTGTTCTATACAGTAATGTTAAAGCTTTAAAATTTATTTAAATTTTTTTTATTAAAATTCCTTTATATTTTATATAAGCCTACAAAACATGGTGGTTAACCTAGACAACCACTTGCTCTTGGTTAACTACTTTCTAAACATAGCCTAATTAAACCAAATAATGCATATACATTACAGTTCAATGTTTGGAGATGCCTGCTTTCCATTACTGTCTGTATTCCTGGATCACCGAGTCAATGTCATCATACAGTTCAAAACGAATTCTCTCTTCATTGTGAGTTAGTCCATATATTGATCCATTCAAGAACCAAGCACTTTTAATGTTTTTGTTTAAAAAAAAGTCTGCTGATCAGCCCCTGGTTCAGCTTTGTGACATCATCCACAAGTCGATGGCCTGCCCTTTTCATCTCACTGTGTTTGCTCATTATTGCAGTTTTCGCTGAATTGCTTTTAAGTTTCAGTAGTACTGGTTTTGTGACGCCCTTCTTTGTCGGGATTCTGTGAATAGCCACAATGTCTTGCTCGTGGATGGTCAGGCCTTGGAATTATGGAAGCTAGACACAGTGTTGAACAGAGCGTGTTCATCTTCATCTTTAGCCTGAGCTATATCCAGGATTGAATATTGTTTTTCCTAGAGTACTGTTCATTGTAGTTTGAACGTTTGTTGGCCTCTATGCTAATCTTGTGAATTTCTGCAATGTCCGCTTGTATTTGACTGCTGTCCATCTCTCTTTGTTTTTCATTTTGTTCAAGTTTTTCCTTCAGTTTTAAATCTCCAAATTCAAGACCTTCAATGTTATCTTCAAGCAGTTTAGTTGTACATTTTATTTCCTCTTGAACAATTTTGTGCAACTTTTGTTCAAATTCAGACAGGGTTTGTGAAAGTGCATTTTTTATTAAGCTCTCAATGTCTTCTTTTTTCACCATCAACTTGAAATCATCCTTCAGAACACTGAGCTTTTCATTCAAGCTTTCGAGTTGTAAAAACAGTGTGTTTACTTCATCTGTACTAGTATTGCTGCAGGCACTGTTATTGCTAATATCCATGGCTGGCCTTTTTGGTGCAGGTTTTGTTGAAGGATTTTGTCCCTTGAAAGCAAGCTTTGTTTTGGTTGTTGCTCCTTCTGTTTATCCTTTTTACTGTTACTCATTGTGTAGACAATCACCCAGTGTGTAGATGCACTGGCCTAATTGGTATGTTTAGCAAGTCACAAAATGACTCTGTATTTTAACTGTCCACTTTAATCCAATTATCCTGCACTCGCCAGCTAGGGGTGTTCTCAAAATTATTATGTCCAGTCTATGTCCACTTTGTACACAAAGAAAACTTTGTAGTTTTGTGTTCAATTTTCTAGATTTTCAAGAAAACCACTAAACCAATCATTTTCATATTTTATATCCAGATTCACTTTTTCTTCATCTAAACATTGAACCAAAGTTCACTATTTAATCACTATTTTAACTTGACTAGGAAATTAATTTGACTGGAGAGTGATTTAGCCACACATCACTTGTCCAGTTTGACCTTGAATATGTAGCATTCTTTTTACATCATGTACATTGCAATACATGTCCTTACAAGTTCCAGTGGAGTAATGGATATGGTGCCTGCCTTGCCATTGAGAGATCGTGCGTTCCAAGCTACTCTGGCAGCTTTCAAATGATCTTTCTCAAATGACACCAAGTACTAGTTCTACCCAGGAAACACACTCGAGTGTCTCAATAAGCCTCTGGCTTTCGACTCAATCCAGCTAAAATAAATACCAGTAGCTTTATGTTTGTTTGTTTGGATTTTTCACCGTATTCAACAGTATTTTAGTCATATACTGGCGGTCAGTTAACCTACTCACTTTTCCTGGGTAAGCTGGTTTACCAGTACTACGTGCACATACTTATGCCAGTAACTGACAACTGCCCTACTTGAAATCTGAGGTAGGGGGAGAATAGCCGTAGAAATAATTTAATGACCAATCCCCACACAAGTTATGTGGCCGGGCTGGGAATCAAACCCGCGATCCTCGGATTTGTAGTCCAGCGCTCTACCAACTGAGCTAGCTGGCACAGCTATCAGTAGCTTTAAACTGAAATATGTCCTTGCTAAAATTAAATAAAGAGGATTTAATTGATGGCTATAAGTAATGACAACAGTTTAAACTGGGTGGCAATCTGAGCTCACCTTCCTCAAGGAGGTATTCACTGTACTAATCAAGTCAAACAGGGTGGCAATCTGAGCACACCTTCCTCAAGGCGGTATTCACTGTACTAATCAAGTCAAACAGGGTGGCAATCTAAGCTCACCTTCCTCAAGGCTGTATTCACTGTACTAATCAAGTCCAACAAGATGTCCATGGCCATCGCAGTGTGGAAATCATCCTTCAGGTACCCAAGGAATCGTGTCTCATTTTCAGCTAACCTGAATTTGGCATTTTGGTATTTCACTTTAATATTTATTGCTGATTTAATAGTTAACATTTATTGCCAATTTCTTTGTTTCCATTCAACAGAGTAAATTTAGGTGACGCAGTTTGAACTGCTATTACCCCCGTAAAAACCACTATTATTATTTTGTACTAAAGTTACAACAGTTTCCTGATTGGACTGATTATACAAGCTAAAGGACTGATTAATGCTACAACCACAAATGATGTAATACTTATTATTACTTTCCAAAACAGATATAAATATCACAGAACATCTGATCAGTGGCCAACATGCCTGACCCTGTCCACACTCATCGTCCACTAAGCATCCTTTCAATGTATGTCCCACATGTCCCTATACTCTGCTAAATACACCAAAACCTCAAGTGTAAAATCATTTAACTGGGTAATCCTTTCATATACATTACCAGTATTTACTTCAGTTTTAAATGTTGTACAGTACTAATGGCAATAAATAAACATATTAATCAATACCAATATGTTTTTAATCATTGAGAACCAAGTTACAAGACTGTGCTGGCCAAAAGATTTCAGACAGATAAAAAAATTGCCATCAGGTTGATTTATAATATATTTTACTTCATCTTACTACACTGTCTGTCCGTACATTTGCATGGTTTCAGCCTCTGAGATGTTTCCCCCGACAATCTGACCCTTCACGTATGAGTCACATTGTTGCAGGAAGGAACCTATCTGGTTATCTAAACTCACTGCCTTCTCCATTTTTTCGCTGTTAAATTCAATATCTGAAATGTTGATTGTTGTTCTAAATAACCGAACCAAGAATCAAGGGTTAAAATGATCTACGCCTGTATAGCATAGTTAACAGAGTTTGGACAGCTGATTTAGTTAAGCAAAACTTAGATGATAGATGTATTACAAACACTTCTTTACATCTAAATCCTATGACTCAAACCACTCTACAATAGCAGAAATATATTAGGGTGAATGTATATATCTTTTTATGTTTTAAAAATTACAAATTTTGAAAACTATGTTTATCATATAAAAATAATGACATATAATTGTTTACACTGTAAGAGCAACACAAATATACTATTAATATAATAAGATTATTAAATTGTCTCTGCTGTAAGTACAATGAAACACATACTATTCCTATAATGTGTAAGCATGCAGAACATTCTAAACTGGTTGGCAGTGTATTTTTCTAGGAGTTCAGCTACAGATACTGTATTATTGAGGGACTTGGACATCTTCTCTGGGTCAAAACTCCGGTAAAGAAAACCTGCAATGTAAAATTTCCCATAACAAAATACATCATATGATACCAATGCCTCAATAGAATATTACAATGATCATGTAACTGAATTAACTTGAAATAAGTATACTTAATACGATTTTCAATATCAGCAAGGATGACATGATAGGTATGTGTACTAATATAATATAATGCAGTTCTTTTTCCAATAAAATTCATACCTACTGTATTTCTGAATGTTATTTATCCTACACAAATGTGCATTGATATAATGATATAACTTATAGAACAACAGTAAGTATAATTTATTTCAAGATTTCTCCAATATTCTCAATCCCAGTGTAAACCCACCAGTGTGCATCCAGTAGTTAGCCCACTGTGGCACCCCATGGTATGAACAGGACTGAGCCAGTTCATTCTCATGATGCGGGAACATCAGGTCAATACCCCCGGAGTGAATGTCTATGGTGCTGCCAAACACTCGGCTGGAACACATGAACCAAGACTTCAGAATGGAGACTGATGTCATAGAGAGAAGTGCGAATAACATAATTTTTTTTTACATTTTTCAAACTATCATTATGTTGCATTGCAATACGTTCTGTTATCTTATTACAATGAAAACCTTTGACCATATTTATATAATATAAAATACACTGAATTATATTAAGAAAGAATATATAGTGCTATGGCAAGAAAACTGGGATAAGAAAGTAAACATAACCTAAGATATGTTTCGAATAAATATACATATGGCAAAATGTTTTGGGAGTCATAACAACATTATGTCAATACCTGGTCACGGTGGAAAAATCGATTTGACAGCTGGGACTGTCCGAGCCAGAGGGTGACAATAACAACAACAAAACAACAACATAAGGTCTGTACCTGGCCATGGCAGAGCACTCGATGTGCCAGCCGGGTCTGCCTGGGCCCCAGGGCGACTCCCAGTAGGGCTCTCCGGGCTTCACCGCCTTCCACAAAACGAAGTCCTCAACGCTCCTCTTCCCTGAAATAAACGCCTTCCCAAACTGCACTTCTGTGTTCAAATTAGGGATGGCATCGAATACCAAAATCGGTATTCGAATATTCGCTTTTTCATTCAACTGAATATTCGAATATTCACATAGATTGGTGCATTAACTATGTTGAACTTTATGGCCTAGTAGACATAATAATTATTGTTTGTATTACATTTTAGTTCCGATTAGCCAGTACCGCCATACTTTCATTAACAAACTGCGTTGTCTAATTAATGTATAAATTGCACAGTACAAAAACACAAACAACTGCATGGCCCATTTTAATAGTTTTTTTACTCAAATAGTTTTCAAAACACGCATTTTATTTTTAAAAACGCTCCGATAATCATAAGCTTATCAGCAAATTTGAGCAAAGTTTCACAGCTATAGTGGCGGCTAAAATTTGTGATCACAGTTCTGTAATTTTGTTGTTATTTTTTTCTGTGCACACATCCAAACGCGAGACGTAATTACCAATTAAGAGTTATGTTTCACTACTGTCTGAGGTAATTGCTTATTACTGGCGACTAGACTATAGGCGACAGCCACCGACCCGTATATTCAATATCTTTTAGTCTGACAGGTAACACGGGCCCATACTATTGAAAACACAGTATTAGGTATCTGTTGGTGAAATACTACCCTTATGTTGACAGAAAAATACTTTCTAAAATCAGAAAATTATTGTCTTTTAAAAACCAATCGAAATTTGTGAATATTCGAATAACGTTTTAACTATTCGAATGGCAATCATTAAATTGAATATTCGAATAGTTTTGCCATCCCTAGTTCAAATATAGACACAGCAATACAGATATAGACACAGCAATACAGATATAGACACAGCAATACAGATATAGACACAGCAATACAACTGGAAATCAGTTTTAGTTTCATTATCCTGTTAACAATTACTATGATATTCAATAATAATAAATGAGTTATCAATAATACTGAGGGCTTTTTTACATTTTATAGCAAGAGACTAGCCGCCATCACCAGCATCTAAAAAGAAAGTACTCTGAATTATTATTGAATACTATAAATCTGCTTCTCACTTTATCCTGATAATATGCTCCCCAAGCTAAGACTAATAAAATACTTAAACATGATTGTGGTATTATTTTGGTCAGGTTGAACATTAATCTTTGAATGACTGTTTGATAAAATGTCAATTACAAAAAGCAGTCTTTTTTAACATGCCACCATTAACACTTTAATGTAACATCTGAAATGACAATACATGTACTGTCTTTTTATCATAATATAGAAAGTATAAGATGCTATATTTAAACTAAAATAAGTGACATGATATAACATTTAAGGCATACCTTTTACGTCAGACTTTGACTGCTCTTGTTGAGGAGTAAACTTGTAGTAGTCACCAAATTGAGCAACATCAAAATATACACTACCTGTCATAAGAAGCAGAAAATGACAATAAAGATCACTATGTCTGATATCTAACTTAATTATTACTAACAATAACAATAAGAAATCTCCAATTTTTAAAAAAAAAGGTATGTCTGCATATTGTTTAGCTTACAAGCAACTGAAGTGACATACCATACAGTACAGAGCACATGTTGTTATAAGTTCACTTATTTAAATCAAGTTATAAGAACAAAAATATAAGGAAATGCATAGGAAATATGGCAGACCACATACAATGACCATACCATCAGTTCCTTTGTATGCATGACCCCGCTCCATGATTCTGTGTATAAATGCAAGAATCTCTGGGATATAATCTGTGACACGAGAAGTCAATGTGGGCTGTAGAGTATTCAACGCCAACATCTCTTGGAAGAACTCGCGCTCATAATAAGATGTAATCGCTGTGAATTCTTGGTCCAACTGTGACAAACAAAACAAATATGCTCTGACTATAGCATGAAAACTATTAACTTCATTATAAAAAACCTGTGTTTTGGTGTCTTCTTTTCATTCAACAGTTGTCAGTTTTATGTTTAACTTATAAATAAATAAGATCAAAATTCAACCAACTCCTGTTCAAAGAATACGCCAAACGTCTCACTTACACTTCCTGTCAATGAAAACCCACTAACACATACTGCGATAACAATGGATATACATGTATCTGTTATCAAATAACACCAGCCAATGTAATTCTATCTGCATCAAAATAATCTAAAGTAGTGACCAAATTGTTTTTATTAAAATTAAATAGTAAATATGTTAACTGGTACTTTTGTGAAAAATAAAACACTCAAAATGTTGTGATTTGTGTTATACTAAAGTTTTTTTTCTGTAAAATATGTCTCCTTAAAAATAATAAATGGCACGTCGTGAGAAAACCGGTCTTAATGCATGTGCGTGAAGTGTCGTCCCGGATAAGCCTGTGCAGTCCGCACAGGCTAATACAGGACGGTACTGTCCGCCTACAGTTGATTTATGTTTAGAAGAGACTTTCTTGAAACAGAAAATACCATAAAAGCGGAAAGTGCCGTCGCGGATCAGTCTGTGCAGACTGCACAGGCTGATCCGGAACGACACTTTACGCACATGCATTAAGTCCGTTTTCCCCACGACGCGCCTCATAACTAATTTGTTGGTTCTTTAAACACACACACTTTCATCTAAACATATTGTGGATTACCTCATTAGCTCTGTTGATGATTTTATCATCAATATCTGTTATGCCCATCATGTAGCAAACACTGATGCCGAAGAAGTCCTGGAGAATTCTACGGATGATGTCATATCTCACATAATTGCTGGCATGTCCTATATGTGAGGCATCATACACTGTTGGCCCACATATATACCTGAGGAATGAGAAATAACAGTCACAAATAAATCATTAATTACTGTAAAAATAGCCTATTCAACATTGCCTGTTCGTTATAAATAAAATATTATATTAATTAATTAGTGTAAACGCTCCATTAGTGTGTCTATTTTTTTCAGAAAAAAAAAACGTCTTGATGTCAACAAACAATTCAAATGAATTGCTAATGTTGTATGGAGATTCTAAAATTGGTCACATGTAATACTGTTCCCATTAAATTTTATGCCATTTTAAACATACTTTTAAATTCATGAAAAATAAGCAAAATAACCACGTTACATTGTTACAGTAACACTGTTACAGTACATAAGTACAAGTTGTCTTCTCCATACCATGAAAGATGTTTTCCTTTGGGCAAAACCAACTCATTCTTCTGTTTGCTAAGGGAATTATACACATGGATTCCAGTATTGTAGCCAGTGGGCTGTATCCACTCACGTGTAGCAGAACTAGACAGCCGAAGTCCCTGCACAAGGCTTTTCTTTGAGCTTGATCCGAGTAGGAATTTAGCACAGTGTCTATGCATACCTAGCGGGGAACACTTGCACATAGTAGGCAACAGAGTCACCATCTTATTGTTTCTCTACCACCGTTACCATGTATTTAATAAATTTAAGGAACTGTAAAGATATATACAATGTATTGTATTTACCAATTAGCACTGCACACACACAAACTACATTAAACTTTTAAAATGTACAGTAAAGTCAAATTTTCTCAGTTTCACTTCAGTTTTCAGATAATAAGGAAGGTCATTATTTGTAGGATAACCACAAGGGAGGTAACTGTGTTTGACACTGTTTACTGCTTGGCAGAATAGTTTAACAGTTACTGGTCATTTTATAGGGTGTTTTTACAGCACTTTTAAAGACCTTTTCATTGATTGAAGTAATCCTTGTCAAACAATAAAACAAGTTAATACATTAAAGCTGTGGTGCATCAGGGTTTTTTCCAGAAAATTGGAATGGAAAACCTAGAAATTTTCAGAAGAAAAATTAATTTCACTTTTTTTCCAATCAAAATGTTGTGCACCATTCCAAATTTGGTATTATTTCAATGGCAAACTATGTGTATTTATGATGTTTCCAAACAATAAAAAGCTGTAATCTATCAAAAATTCATAGATAACTAAATGAAGTAATAATTTTAGATGTATATCCAAGATGGCGGCACCCATGTTGATATTGTTTATTACTGTAATAACTTATTATTTATGTGTATTTCCTGAGACAAACATAAAAATTTTTTAATTGATTGACTGCTTGACAATGTTAATTGGAGATTAAATTAAAACTACATGTTCCATGTTGATAAAAAAGCATCAAAAATGGTTTTTTATTGTCATGGCCCGACTAAAAAGTAAAATCTACATGCAAGACAATTGAAATAGTGTTAATACCCAAGAATAAGGCTTGCTTTTTTAAAACATACAATAATTACTCAATATAATATGTGTATAATATAAAACACCTTCTTAGATTACAATAAGAAGACAATATAATGCATAATGGACATGCGTAAATTAAGCTTACAAAAATGACTTCCCATATTACTTCTATATCATTATTCATAAATAGTTTATATAATAATAATAAATAATACACGTATTAAAAAAAAATTCTTTCTTTCTTTCTTAAAAATATTTGCCTGCTTGATAAAAATGACTATAAATGTTTCAATAACATACTGACTCTCAGTGAAGGTGATCTTCAAGTTAAAAATATTGAAAAATTTATGTATTTTTTTAAGGCAAGTAATTTATAAGGTTTTTCTTTTACTACTGGCATAAAAACAAACACATCTAGAGGATTATAATTATTTTGTATATAGATGTTTAAATAACTTAAAGGTTCTACAATATGGCATTGCCAATATTTTTTATATCGCAACTATGTAGTATTAAATACTGACTTTAGTTTACTTTACTGTTGAATTTAAGATGTTGCAGAGTTACAAGATCTTTACAAAAAGGACAAAAAAAGAAAACTAAACTAAAAGAAAACTAATTTAAAAGTAACGTTGCTGACAATTCAACAAACAAATCTACAATAAACGCCATCCAATTCATCACATTCAAATAGATAAATATTTCAATTAATTGAGTTGGTTTTCATTTATAATATAATTGAGGCGTGTCATGGGAAAACCGGGCTTAATGCATGTGAGTAAAGTGCCATCCGGGATTAGCCTGTGCAGTCCGCACAGGCTAATCCCGGACAACACTTTCCACCTACAGTGGATTTATGTTTAGAAGAGACGTCATCATTGAAACAGAAAACACCATAAAAGCGGATTAGCCTGTCCTGGACGACACTTTACGCACACGCATTTAGCCTGGTTTTCCCATGACATGCCTCAATTAATATTATTTGTGGTACTGTTTAAATTAAAATAGCTCAACGTTCAGCTTCAAATGTTGTCATACAGTTTAAAATCATTATTTAACCATTTTATGGACATTTTCATGGTTGTCTGAAATAAAAATGTGACAGTACAATTTTTGAGAAAAAGTTTTGAGGTTACTTGTTTTATACTGTAAATGTCCTAATATATATTTGCAAAATTACATCTACCTATCATAAAATAGGTGGTTATCGCTACTGTATAGAATATAAACAGGGAAATTGACCGATATGTGCCATCTTCTAGTACAAATTAACAGCTATTAATGTTGTTTCTGTGTAAAAATATGTTTCTGATTCTTTCAATAATTGGTTATATTGTAGAAACTTCCAAAATTTATTAAAGACCACCAGTTCTTGCAGTATTATTAATTGAACACTTGGAAGTTTATATAATGAGCGTACATCATCATGAACGTTAAATAAATTGTATGCATACATTTTCAATTATGAAGTGCTATAAAATGCTTTAAATGCCTTTAATACTACTTAATATTTAAATAAGAAGGGATTTCGGGGGATTTTGGTAATTAAGGGGATTTTCGGTAATTCTACATACTGGTTTTTGGACATGTTTTGTTCAATGCCCATTTTGTCTTTTTCTGGGTCATTTATAAGAAAATATAATGAAAATTACCCCTTTTGACATATTCTGAAAAAATAAACTGTTTTGAACTTGTGAATAGTGTTCTGTTTGATGCATTACACTTTTTTCAATTAAATCCTTTCCTCAAAAAAGTGTTGGTTATCCCTATTAGTTGCACAAACAAAATAATAATATATTGATAATAGCCCTTGTCGCTACAGTAGCACCTTAAGCAATTCTTGTCAACTTTATTATCTTAAGAAGTCATATTTCAATAATGAATTAAGATGCCATTGACCTGTCGAACTTAAAAGGAGGTCAAACCGTCAAATTAATACATTGACAACACGTGTTTACATAATATTTAACTAAATCTTTCCAAATTACCACAAAGAGAAAACGGTTAAAAAGCAGCAATAATAGTGACTGTTCACCCTTTCATTATCCTTCGCAGAAAATGTCGTTCCGTTCACTCACATACAAGCATGAAATAAACTGTTGTGTCACCTGGATGCCATTGCACACACACACCAGGAGACTTATCAGTTGGGTTACGGGGATAGTGCAAGATCCCAGTAAAGATAATTTGGTACCATTTGCCCATGTACGCTTTGGTTAAGGTACGTTTTGACCAGATCCCGCAAGATGCGATCCTGAGTCTTTTAGAGACGGGTGTGAAAAAGTACACTGCACTCTCGTGCGAAAGAAGAATTAGGGAGTAGCGGATGCTCGAACCTGCGACCCCTGGGTTGTATAACTAGACCACGGATCCGTTACACCAACCGTTGTGTTCGTGCTCGCGTGCCCTATAGTTAGCTCGTACCTTATTGTGTAAGCCAACTCGTGCAACAGTGATTTTCGCAATGGGAAAAAACAATATGCTATCTTCTTCAAAACATTGCTATATACAATGTATGAATAAACCGATTATATTATTTTATTTTATGCTTTCCAGTGATTTACTGGTAAATATCACTGAAATAAATTTGGTAATTAACTGTAGATTTTCCGAATAAACCCAATTAGATTGCAATTAAAATGTACGAAAAACGGTGGAAAAAAGGCATAAATAAAAGGAAAATTTGTTGATTTAAAAATCAACAAATGTCCTATATTTATTTAATCATTCAATGATACTAAACTGTAAATTAATGTAAATTGCATAATTGTCGATCAACTTCACAGCTTTTCTCGCATGCGACAGATGTATGCAATCCAACAAATATAAGCAACATTCTGCTTTTTGTCGTACATTGTATGCACACATTACAGGGTTTTTCATAATATATGTTACTCTTTCAAACTTAAAATATATTATTGATGAAGATAACACAACACAATTTATACCATGTAATAAGTACAAGGATACAGTTTAACAACATGTACTGTATGTAAGGTTACATTAAACAGAAAGAGTGGCCAGCACCTTTGAACCGTACATATTTTTACATCAGGTGTTCGAAATGACGTCCATTTTGACGTCTCACAGCAAGCAGTTTCTTCATCAAATTGGTTATCAAAGATCTGCACGTCTGGCCGGGTTGTTATCTGTTTCATTTCATGAGTTATTAATGCCTTAAGATCCTTTGTGGACATAGACCGGGCTCTGTAAACATTGTCTTTGAGGAAACCACACAGAAAAAACTCCAATGGGCTTAGGGTCCGGCAAATGAGGTTAATATGGTCGATCTGTTTTTAACGAGATCACTCTAAAATCAAACCTTTTTTCCAACCATTTAAAAACGCAAAAAGCTGTGTGCGGTTTCGCACCATCCTCCTGGAAGCATATTTTTTTAGTTCAATTCCTTTTTCAACGAAATGCTGGCAAGAACTTTTGCATTAAGAGCTTTTGGTTTGTCTTTGATTACGTCTTTATTCTCCTCAACATTTTCTGGGGACGTCCCTGGTTATTTATCGAGAACTGATCCTGTGGTACCAAATTTCTTTATAATTCTGTTTACTGGCTGTCTGCTGATTGTCGTTTTTGTTTCAATGCATTTTTTTTTCACTGTTCTTGTAATACAAATTACTGATTTTCTTTCAAAATACAACTTTAAAATTTTCTGACACTTCCTGGACGCCGCCAGGTTGGAAAAACATCAACGTTTGACGACGTCACTAATAACGTCATGACGTCAACGTTTTCCTAAACAAAATTGATGGAGAAAAAACTAGATTTTCTGACCTTTAATTGAGGTATAATAATAGTCAATTTGATACTTTGTATTTGCAATACATAGCTTTGAAATTGTAACATATATTTTGAAACACCCCGTAATATTTCCTCTCATCCACCCCCCACCCCGGGAGGAGCGGCAGGCTGACCCCGGGCAATTTGACTAATTTTATTGTTTGGGGTGCCCAATATTGCCGGGATCTAAAATCCGACCAAAGTATATTTCCCGGGATCCGGAATGAATCATTCCACCCCGTGGATTAATTGCGAGCATAACGCGAGCGTTATGTGTAGAAAATGTCGCAATGCAGCTTCCGTTGTGGTGTCAATATAAAAAATGCGTTCGGCGTGTTAAATTTCGGCCTGTCATATATGAATGGGGGGGGGGGGGGAATATTGACAGGTGCATTACCATGCTTAATCTAATCAAAATATAGCACTCAGTTTTGTACACGTCGTGTCTAATAATGGGAAGTCTGTCAATGTAATACGTATACGGTCTAAGTGTTCATTTCTGTGACGCTTAGATCTGCAGGCAGGAGACGCATATAGATCTTCAGACAGGAGACTGGTGCAATTTCAACAGCCATACTCTTATCAGCAGTTGCCTACGTATTCGACATGCCATTCCTGTGTTAGACATCCGTAGATCTACTGGCGCAGTGCCTAAATCCGCCACTTGCCTAAATCCGCCACCCCATCCCAATAAGCGTTTTTTTTTCAGGCGATTTTTATTTTGTTGATCTCGATCAATCAGATACTTTCCCTTTACAACGCTGACGAGTTTTCATCTTGATTTGTGCATAAATGAATATTTAATCCATTTATTTTGTGCAAAACCTTAAATGCAAACAAACTGCATCCGAAGAATCTATTTTATACTGCCGTTGTGCAATTTTGAGGCCCGCATGTTGTCCATGATACAATTAAATTATCGTGTTTTAATAGTATGCCCAAGTGAGCATGTGCAGCATAAAAATAACCATTATTCATTTATTCGTTGTCATTACATACAATAAAATGCGGAAAAAACTGCATATTAAGAGCGCAAATGTCTCGCTACTCAAAACCCTCATAATTTGTCCCACGTGCACGCAGGGCCTCAGTTTCAGAGCTATTTTTAGAAATACAAATGAGTATTTGAATAAATTAAAACATTGTATTAACAACAGACAACGAACTGCTTAATATAGGAAATTAAATTCGAACAATAGTCAAATGTGGAATAAGCATGTCACGGTTCCTGATCTACATGTACGATGTTCACCAAGCAACTTCCGATCACCGTGTTTTTGTTTAAACACTAGAAAATGAGCCTTAAATAAACAAAAGTGGAAGTTTTGCCAATAGAAGTTATTAGAAGTTTGCTTTGAAAACGGAATTTATAAAAAGATATTATTTTCGAGCAATTTGAACATTTTAAAGAGGGGTGGCGGATTCAGGCACTCCCACGCTCATTTTTTACAATGTTTAGGTCTTCAATCTCAGTAAATATTTTTCATTTGCCAAGTATTTCAAATTTAACCAAAACACGCCAGCAAATGTATATTAAACCTAATTTGTTTTATGTGAATTTTTATGTCAATCGGTAAACAACTTTTGAAATGTGGCGGATTTAGGGTTAATTGCGCTTATAACAAATATACGTTGTTAACAAAAATGCGTCAAAAGTTGGCTCTATGTTTCTCCAAACCGATATTTATACAGATTTCGTTCTAGACAGAACTTTGCGCAACATTTTGCTCTTGAAGACTATTAAAGTCACGTACAACGTGCTATGTACATGTTCATGCGAAGGAAACTCGCTATGGAACGCCGTGGTTAAAAAAATCCGTATGTTATAAATACATAACCTTTAACCTCTAAAGGTTAGTCTAAATTTAGAAATGCAAGGAAAACCCATATAGATCTGGTTGCTGGCGGTATGGTCCCACTCGGCCTTCACGTTTCCCCATTAAATACCGGTATTTTTTTTCCACAATTGCATTGTGTATGACAGCGGTAACAAGACAGTGGAGGATTCTATACAGAGTTTATCTGATAATTTACGTGCAGTTCATGTACATTTTGGTTTGTATTATTTAACTTTATTTAGTTCTAGATTCCAGATGCAAAACTCCGCTCAGAGATTTGACTGGTTCCGAGCATAGTAAAACCAACTCAAGTTTCGGTTTACTTTAATGTCAACAACCATAGATATATAAACCTAGATGCCGCATCACCTATTACCCGTATGCAAGTGAAATGCGTCTGAGCGTCCGCCATATTGGTGCGGTCGTCGATTGTAAACATTGCTATGATTTCTTTGCAAGGTTATCCATAATTAGGCTTTTAATTTGATAATCTGAGAAAAAATCTTAAAATTAATCTTGTTTTATTTTGGTCTTGTGAATATTCTCTCTAATTAAAAACAATAACTATATTCGTGGAATATAATTGTAATTATGAATATAAACGGATTTCGGATGAACACCACTCAGTCTGAATGCTGATTCGATTTCGGATAAAAATATTTTTGCTAATGACAAAGTTCACGTAGCTGACAAATGAATTGCAAAAATTGATGGCAACAGTTAATACAACTCAGCTTGAAATGTACTAGCCGTATAGATGGATTAAGTATGCCAATACATTTATCCTAGAAGGTGTGTGTATTACTCTCATGCATCATCATGGATAATGGTGTTGTGCAGTGCTTAAATAACAACAATCTTCATTTATGCTTAAAAATCTGGATTGATACTGACATTAGACTGCAGAGGCACCATTAGCAAAAATGTTGGAAAATGGAGCCGGGAAAGACAGGTATATAAACAATGCAAATTCAATTTTATGAATATTTTGTTCCATATATTTGTTTAAAATGACTGCAGTCTGTTAGAATCTAATTGCCCTGCAATTTCCATTTGCAAAAACGTATGTTATCCTTGTTCAAACACAAGTCATTCATGTTCACTTTGAATTAACTGTCTTTACACTTTTCTTTTTTATGCTGTTTTTTTTTTTTTTGTGTGTAATTTTTCTTAAAAATCCACTTGCCAGAATGGAATTTGCCATTTTTGTCACTGGTCAAAAGCAAATTAAGATGAACAGCTACCAGTAAAATATTACTTTTTGATGCCTACCTACAGTATTTATTAATGGGTAACCAGGTTACTAAGGCATGGTGGTTTCACTGTATTATGATGTGGCCTCCATTTTTCCATATTGGCCATATTGTACATGTATACACAGGTTGTTGCTTAGAAATACAAATTGGTAGCCACATGTTTTTTATTGTGCCTGTCAGTTTCAAATGAAAATTGTGAATTTTCCTTGAGTTGCAGAGGTGCAATCATGTGTAATGGATATGGTGTCTGCCTTTTGATTGAGTGATTCTGAGTATGATCCATATTAATTAGGGGTGGGACCGAATATTCGAATATTGGATAATATTCGAATATAAAAAAACAAATACGAATATTCGATTTTCTCATTTGTTTAAAGAACAAAATTTCTTTAAAAAAATCATGTTTTTTGCCAGTTTGGTTGCAAAGTTAACATGAATTCCAGTCGTATTTCCTGCCTAGCGGGTGGGCGGCGGCAGTGTAACGTATTTACAACACATGCTTAACATGTCCAATTAACGACAATTGCTAATTGGCAGGGGGGCCACATCTGTACAAGGGCTGCAAGTTAACGGTTTGTAGGAGGCGCGAATATGACGCATTGTATACACAAATAACAAAACTGGGCCATGTTGTGATAACTGTTTCACAGTTTGCATAAGGCGTACATTGTTGTTTATTATCCTGAAGTGACATCTATACGGTTAACTTGTTTACAGTAAATTACAATTACTCTCTAAGTAAACCAATAAAAATGAATCCATTATCAGCCAATCAATTTCTTTAACAAAATTAGCATGATCTGGTCAATCTTACTATACGTCACTTGTAAATTATTCTCCATTATATCAACACCGTATATTATACAAGAGTCTTTATTATTAAACAATGCCACCATCACGTGCTTGGAAGTACCTTATGCGGTCATTAGACAAAACCCAGGCAACGTGTAATCTGCACAGCAGATACAAGCTTCATGGTTCTGAAGAAAAAAAAACGGAACCATTAACAAATTAATTTACAATACATTTAACAATATCTTACATTTCTGTATATTTGCCTAACTCTCACAAAGTTATATCGCTCATTTACCACTGAAACAAGGTAAAACAACTACGTACACGTATACATATTTCGGATAGGTAAATATTCGGACAGAGTGCCGTATATAGTAGTATATAGTATTTACAAAACGAATATTTGAATATATTCGAATACCTAAAACGAATATTCGAATATTGATTTCAGTATTCGGTCCCATCCCTAATGTTAATGGAGCATTTGAATGGTCTTTCTCTAAAGACACCCAGTACTGATTCTACTCTGGAAACAGATTAATTATTAATTCATTGTCAAAATATCTCAATAATAGTCAGGCAGTATTAATATCAGTCAATTCAAGTTCATGTATGTTGTTGCTGCACTGGATTGAAGAAATGCATGCCATCTTTTTCAAAGCATATTCATAAGTCCCTCTGAAAAAAAAAACATACATTATTTCTGGCATATTTGTCTATTTCTAGTGCATGAATTATGATCTATTATTATTATTATTATTATTATTATACAGCTTTAATAGATAATATTTTATATTACAATGATGTGTTTATCAAACATGATGATTTAAATGAAATGTTGTTAAATAAAAAGCAAAAAAAATATATATATAAAAATAATGAAAACAAACAATAAATTATTTGTAATAATACAATATAATAAATAATAAATACTTATTTGTAAAAGTACAATCTAATAATAATAATAATAATAAAAGATCTAATAATAATAATAATTATTATATTATTAATTTAGTATTATAATTATTAATTTAGTATTATAATTATTATTATCTTATAATAATAATAATAAAAGATCTAATAATAATAAAAGATCTAATAATAATTATTATTATATTATTAATTAATTATTATTATTATTATGTCATTGTAAAAATATTATATTATATTATTGCCTTATCCATTTTTGTATTTACATGATTTTTAAATAATAAGTCTTTGCTTTATTAACACTTACGGCAAATATTAAACTAATTATCATTATCATTTATAAGCAGTATAAACGTTACAATCCAATTTTTATTGACAATTACCTTTGTGAAATTATTCCTCTACACCGTGGTTGTATGCATTTACAATCTCTTCAGCAAAAAGACGCAAATGTTTTAAGAAATGAAAAAATTTCCTTCAATTCCAGTAACAGGTCTAAGTGTTTGTTTTCAATCGACACCTTTCCAATATGGCGGACGCGCTGACGCATCCTATTGGATGTGACGCGGCATCTAATTTTCTATATCTATGTCAACAACGATTGAGTAATAGTGTACATTAGCCAGGGGTGTGTAAATCCTGTGCCCGACTTGTCCGACGTGGGTAATTTTACTGTCGGACAACTAAATTTTTCCTGTCTACTTGTACATGGACAAGTGCAAGTTGAGGGTGTAAAAATGCTGTATGAGTTTGTGTCAGCGTCTGAGATTTTTGGCCCAAATGACGTTTTGACGTCATTGAGAAAAATGGCGTTAAAAATAGCGCTTCCAATTAAGCGATAATTGAGAACATTTTCATTATGTTCTCTTAAAATACCCTTGATACATCTTAATGTGTTTTATAAATTTGGTGTGATGTGTCCAAACGTTTATCGAGTTAATTCCCCTTATAATTCTTCACGGCATGTGGTCGAATGTGCAACAATTTATGCTGCAGTTTCGATTTTGTTAGCACTGGGATCATGGATTTACTCCATATGGTAAGTTATTTTGTGCTTCCTTTTGTTATTGTTTTGCATCCATAACGATTATATAAGAGTAATTTTAATTCCATAATTGAATGTAAATAATCGTTATGCAGGCAGTCAGCGGTGTTTACTTACCTTTTCAAAATGTCAAATAAACTCTCTTCGATGTTAACTATGTGAAACCAAAATTATTGAATAATACAAAAATGGAAAACAGCCAGTCATCAACAGCAAGTAGTGTCCCCTATGAATTAACATTAAATTGTGACGAGGAGTTTATTAAAGAACTTGAAATTGTAACTGTAGCGATAACAGACGATTTTTTTTATTTTAGCAAAACCTACAAAATTATATACCATTTTAAAGGTTATTCTTTCAGAAAAACAAAACTGCAATTGAAATTACTGTATCTTGAAAAATAACAAAGTTATGTTTATCAGAAGAAGGTAACCCCCCACATTTCCTTCTGTCAAATATGTAAATTATGTCAATAATACACCTGGCAATAATTTCTGGCAGTTAAACAGGTTCAAAGTAATATTTTCATGTCACTTTATGCTTTGTTAAGTAAATACTTCACATATTTTCACTGTCTTACATACATGGTGACTTATAAAAGACAACAAATCATTTAAAATGGAATGAGTATGAAAGCCAAATGCTGGACTGAATCTGGGTAAGACAATGTCTCTAGTACTGCGTAAAAAAACATTTGGCATTTACAAACTGCAAGTAAAAGATGTTATATATATTTATAAAGCTCAGTTATATGTATTATATATATCTTTAACATGCTTAGTACATATAACATGCTAATTTATTTCAGTATTCGGAACAGTGTTTTCATTAACTTTAAAGGCATATATCCGACATCATCTCCAGTTTTAAGACCACTCTTTCTGGAGACCAAAACACAAAGTAAAATATTTTACCTTTTAAATCTGCCAAAAAGATCATGTACTCTTCAAAGTAATTAAAAAATGGCAACAGAAATGTAAATACATGTATTAAACAACACGCAGTCTTGATGAAAGGTGGTCTTTCAATGCAGCTTTTGCTTTAGGAACTTTTTGGAATACTAATTGTTCACTTGTTCAAAAGAATTCAAACCATACCTTGAATATAACAATTAACATAATTTAAATGCTGAAAATTTTTTAAGTATTGATCAGAAAATACTTTAAAAGAACATGGTCTTGATATTATACGAAACACTTTTCCGACAAATATGAACAGTAACAGTAACATCAAACATTAACAAATTGAATACTGAATAGGCCATCTTAGACAAAAGAAAAAAAAATTAAAAACTGCAATGCAAAGCACCACAACACAACTTTAAAGACTTCTTGGCTGACCATCTTGGAAACAACCTAACATGAGAAAGACTGTTAATTTCTGTCTTCAAAAGCCACTGTCTCCACTGTCTTGTTTGTACTGTATGAACAGAAGACTAAAAACCAAAGCACAATATCTTCAAAAACTGCAGCAATCCTGAAATTAATATATGCAAAAGCAAATCATGCAATACTTACCAGCATTTTATGAAGTGCTACTAGTATTGCAGTTAAGTTAAAAAATCAAGCATGCAGAATAAAAGCTGTTACAAGATTGTTTTTCAATGTAAGAATTGTTTTTCAATGTAATGATGTTTTAAGATTTAAAGAAAAAGAACAACAACAAAGCTTTAAATATTAAGAAAATATTAAACCTTGTAAGTATACAACATGAAGTCATTAAATTAAACCTGCAGTGACCACTTAAAGGCAATGACAAGGGAGGGAGGGCTCACCCCTCTCCCACCCAGCTACCTTATTTGCAACTCATTCAAGATATGGTATGGATTAAATTGATCAATTATAAATGAAAATAAACACGACAGGCTTTATATTTCAGTTGTGTACACGGTGGTGATTGAGGATCAATGCTTTGCTATAAATCGAGACAGATTATTTGTATTGTCAAATTGTTGTCCACTTTCACTTTTAGTTTCACTATCTTCCAGCAACCTAAACATCGTAAATCTTATGTGACATAATTATATTAACAGCCATCTTGCATGCACTAATTGCAATAATAATTATTTTGATGTGGTAAATAGTTTGCAGTACCTGTAATATACAATAAAACAACAAAGATTGACAAAGACGTCAAAGTTGCGAGACTGCAATACCTCGCGAAAACTGATAACATTCAGGGGAGATCACTCTTTGCAGTATGACGAACGTTAAGCGGAGTGACACGAAATCAGATTCGGTTGATAACGGGTCGCTATCGGAAACTGACGGAAGAACACGAAGTACATGATCGACAGTTCATTGAATTAAATGAATTGCGCAAAAATGCGCTAAGATGTAATTGTAAGAAACTGATGTTAAATGGTGGATGGATGCTTATATTTTGCTGGTATACTTGTGCTTTCCAGTGACCATATTGTTTTCATCAGACAAATGGCCAGTGAAAATTGCCTTAATTTGGCGCCTTGCTGCTCTTTCATGCATTAATATACATAATTTATTTTCAGACCAATAGAAATCGTGTTCTTTCACCTTTCCAATGATGTATAATACATGATTGTAGCTAAAAATAGGCAGGAGTAATTTAGATTTAAATCACATGATCCGTTCGTGTAAACAAAGATGGCAGACGCAAATTCTGTTCAGTACACACCAAAATCGGCAATTTAATAGTGAAAATGATCAACAAAACGCTCATGATTTTCAATTTTATTACTAATATATAAACATTTCAACTTTAATGTCTTTAATTCCATCAAAACAATGACTTTTATGTCCGTAGTTAATTTTCAGCGATGTGATAAAAATGTATGGTTTACTATGGTGACAGATATGGACTGGCTGAATGAACAAAGCTTTGTTATCGCTAGTAACTGACAACTATTTCGGACATATTTCAATTCCGGATGAAAGTTTAAATCAAAGTCACATACCCTTTGATGACAACAATAATGATGATGATGACGATGATGATAATGATGATGACATTGATCATGATGATATTGATATAAAAACTTCAAACTGAATGTTACTTTTTTCTGTAAATACTTACTTCATTGTTTAAAGTTTTCATAGTACATGTACTTAACTAAAACATCATTATCATTTACAGTCAGTACTTAATAAACATTTTTATATGCTGTGTAAAACCTACCCCTCTCAGTGTAATATAATATAATATAATATATTCAGACACAAAATTAGTGTATCATTTCATATGGGAATTAACATAGTTACTTTTCAGATAAATGACAGTGCAGTCATTTACTTTTATCTAATTATTAAGTGTATCGCATGTGATATTTCAGGTACACAGATTTTCTACCTGGTGGATGAAGCGGAGGGAGCTGGTAAAGGGGCCAACAGTGTCACATCCATCCTGCATCACAACCTTAGTAACCACAGTTATGGAGAGAAGCATGTGATGCTCAACATGGACAACTGCAGTGGTCAAAACAAGAATAACACTGTCATTGGGTATGTTAAAGAAAGTCAACGACATACATGTGCATATGTATACTATAAATTAATGCGTCTTTGACGCTTGTTTCACTTGATTAATTAATTAACTTCGCACAAGACTACAAGATATTTACCAATCACCTACACATTAACATTCAGAATATTATATGTCTGCTGTATTCATGTCACAACTGGATATCTGCAGGTACGGCCTATGGAGGACTCTGACAGGGGCTAGTGAAAAAGTAGAATTCTCCCTAATGGAGGCAGGACACACTAAGTTTAACTCTGACTGGCACTTTGGTATATGAAAAGTACGTTATTTTCATTGCAAGGCCTTTATAAAGTAATTCATGTAGCTTCAAATATGTTGGTTTGCAAGTGTAAGTTTTATTATTTGTTGTTGTTTTTTTATGGAATGATATGCTTGTAAATTATATTTGAGGAACAGAAACTTCTGATAAAATTTAAATTATAATTGCTCAAGTATTGACTCTTAAGGTTTTCAACTGTTAAATGTCTTAACACTATAATTGAAGGATATTAAATACACATCATTGGTGATGGGCAGAAGAGTGTGCACTAGGTAAATTATAAAACTGTGTTTATTGTCTGATTATAAATAAGGAAAAAAAAATCATTATCATCTGAATAGGCCATTATTTAATTGCAACTATGTAAAAATACATTCCTTTACTATATTTTTCCACACATTATGCTTTCTATTGTCCGATATTTTCATTGGTATTTGTATACATGACCAGATTCCTAGAACTCTGACAGTTACCTTTTGACATCTGCATTATTCAGGTACGTTGGAGACATGAAAGTGCCGAAAGTATGGAGGACATTGCTGATACGGTGAAACGTTCCTCCAGAGGTGGGCACAACATCCCTGAACAGGTTGGTGACCAATCAAACCCAGTCATATTCTACGACTGGATAAGCTCCCTGAAGGTGTTCTTTCGGAGTATTCCGCATATCAAGAAGTACCACTACTTCCGCATGAGCTCTTCTGTTCCAGGGACTGTCTTCCTTAGAAAGTACATGTTATCTGAGGAGGAGTCCTTCATGATGTTGAAGTCCAACGCCTCTGTTCAGGGATTTCCTGATCGGATTGAGCCACCTGGCTTAGACGCGGCTAGACAATGGTACTTATATGAGGAAATTGCTCCACTGTGCATGAACATGCATGCCCAAAACCAACGGTTGACAAATGCAAGTGAGAAATTACTCATATAAATACAATTGTCTAGCAAAGTATAAGCCAAAGGACATGATGCTTAGCGCTGTCTGTGTTTGTAACAGTGAGATATAGCAAAGTATAAACCAAAGGACATGATGCTTAGTGCTGTCTGTGTTTGTAACCAAAGGACATGATGCTTAGTGCTGTCTGTGTTTGTAACCAAAGGACATGATGCTTAGTGCTGTCTGTGTTTGTAACCAAAGGACATGATGCTTAGTGCTGTCTGTGTTTGTAACCAAAGGACATGATGCTTAGTGCTGTCTGTGTTTGTAACAGTGAGATATTGCTGTTTTCTTTAAGATTAGTACATTCGTTAAACACAATTTGAACACCAAATTTTATGTTTGACAAACTTTTTGAAAAATACACTGTTTAATATTTGTGTTTACCCAACAGCAATGAAGGTGTTATTTAGAATAAGTATATTTTTTAGCATTTTGCCTGAATTTGGAATATGGAATCATGACACTGTAAAAAATGTTAAAATATTGAATGTTGTTTTAATTTTTCATTTATACATGTATATAATTTACTACTAAATTGTCACAGCTATTGTTTTCAAATTTTAAACACTTACTCTTCATTATACGGTTACTATGTAATGCAGGAAACATTTGCCTTTGGAATGTTTTGTGGACTTTTTTTGACTAAGAATATTTAATCTTACTATCCATGAAAACAGATATGTAATCTGCACCCGCAAAGCGGTGCTCTTGTTGTTGTTTTTTTTATCCCATTACTCTATGTAAATCGGTTAACTACAAACTTTTTTTTTTTAAAGATAATTCTTCAACATGCTTATTGGAAGGTCAGTATAATACATTTTAAAGAACAATGGTACTTAAGTTTATGTTATGTTGCAATCTTATTTACTAATGCATAATCGATTGAGATGATATTTATTTTCTATTTTACAACTATAACATTTGAATTTGGTTACTATGGCAACTAGATCAAGATATAATTGCAAGGATATATCCATGAATGTATGTTACATGATAACTATGTTGCCAAACACTGATAAATGAACTTAACAAACTTCAATAGCATGTGCATATAAGGAAAGTTGTATCAGTTATCTGTACACATTTTGTCGATTTTGAGATCTCTTTGCACTGTAAACAACGATTGTTTTACATGGTAAATCCTCTTATATACAACTTTTTTTTTATTTTGCAAAAATCTTGTAGGAAAGGTAGACTGATTTAGTTTAAGTATCAAAGTGCACTCACATTTAATTAAAAATTGCAATTGTTCGTCCATCAACAAAGAAATTTGAGTAATTCCAATATTTTTTACTTTATTTTGGAATTTGGTTGCCATGACAACGGTACATTATTAATATATTATTGCATTGATGTATCCTTATAAGTATTGTTCATGTTATTTATGTTAGGTCATATACATATATGGAAAGTTGAATCAGTTATCAGTTCATTTGTTTTTGTTTTTATGATATCATTTCTGTGTACAGAGCACCTGTTTTACTTGGCAACCTGTCTCATATACAATTTCTTATTGTGCAAACAGCTTGTTAGATAGATTTAGCATTTAATCAATGGCATTGTTTAATTCCCAACAACAAAGTTTAAAAAATCCAAAGTTCGTATGTAGTATCTAGTTTTGGAACTCGGTTGCCATGACAGCGGTTCACTATAAGACAGTTATTGCTTTGATGTATCCACAATTGTGCTATACATGTTATGCATGCTGTATAACAATGATGCGTGCTTTCTTTGTATTTCAGTAGCATGTAAGGATGTGGCTATTAATTGAATTAAAACAAGGAAAAAAATGAGTTTTGGTTGTTATGGTGACGTTACAAAAATGCCAAAAATATACCTTAAATGATTGAAAATTGACGTCTTACTACATTTTCTGTGATCGAAATAAATTGACCTTTCAAATGATACCAAAAACTCAATTTCGCCCAAATATGACATTTGGGCCAAAAATCTCAGACGCTGACACATATTCTTGTGCATTTGAATACAAAATAGTGTTTTATTTATCATTTAATAAAAACATATGTTAGGAAGGCCTGGGATGAAAACAATATTTTATTTGGGCAAATGACAAGTAGATTATTGCAATGAACTTGTCCTTGGACTATTAAACAATTTTAAACAATTTTAGTATTTCCACACCCCTTCATTAGCCTACTCAATGGACAACGTAATTCAACTTATGGCATTATGTCAACATTTGCATAAAGCTGCGTCTGGACAAACTCCTCGCAGCGGTTTCCTCCCCTATCGGTTAATGGTAACTGTTTACTGGAAAGTCATATCACTATCACTAATTGATATCATATTACTAATTGAGGTAGCATTATAACACATCAATAGTTTCTCTAATTACTAACATGATAATAATACTTGTAAAATCAAGATAGTCGATCTGCCTTAGTAAAAATGTGTATGCTGTACTGTACAGATGCCATAAGTTAACTACGAACCTAAGAGCATTTGTCTTGCAGTGCATACATTGCATTTTTTTAACGGACCCAGTTATACGGTTATACGGAAAAATCACAGTTAGGGATGGAGACTCTAGGCCTCTTAGAACAGGATATAGCTATGAGTGTTATCTAAATTTTGCGCGAAGTATTATTCTTGAGTGACAACACATTTATATAGGCCTTGAGTGACCAGATGGTACTATGGCATATCTGTCATAACACCTCTACATTTGCTTTTTTAACAGTGATACATATATAAATGGAAAACAATGCTGCGCTAGAACAGTAATATTTTTACCGTACCTCATATTTTGTTACAGTTTATGTGTGATTTGGAGAAGATTCTAGATCCACAGCAATGCAGCGAGTCCTGAAAGAAATTCCTTTAACTGCCGTAAGGTGCGTTTCGGCGAGGAACCATGGCAACATGTGGACTAAAAATGGTATGGCCTGTAAGGCACGGTATTACCATGTAGGTAGAGCTTGGTCAGGACGAGAGGTTTCTTTACAGAAGCGAGTTGGCAAAAGCTGAAAGAATTATTGTCAAGCTGGGAAGTGCTGTAATCACACGAAAAGACCAATGTGGTCTTGCTCTCGGTCACCTGGCCTCCATTGTGGAACAGGTGAAATATTGCTTGCTGATTTGTTTGTTAACTACACAATACAAATACCTTGCTAAAATAAAAAAAGATTATCATTCACTTTGGAAAATAAAGTAATGAATACCTTTAAGCTTGTAAAATAGAAATAAACTTGTAAAATGCATACCATTCTAGTTGTAAAATATATTCATGCAAAGCATTCACTTTATAAATGCATAATATTCACTTTGTAAAATGAATCAATACCATCAATTTTGAAAAATCAATAAATGCTAAATAAATATACACATACCATTCTCTTAGTACAATCAATAACATTTTTTTTTTAAATAAATAAACACATACCATGTTTAGCATGTACTGTGTGTATTCCAATGGCTATTTATTTGTTATCATTTTGAACTGTCACAGCATGTGAGGGATTGTATAGTATATTAGTAGTACATTAATCATTAAAAAGGAAAATAACCACACATTTCATGAAAAATAAACTTTCTGAAACATTCCCTATTTTGAAATTTGTTGCGATAAAGTTCCCCATTTAATGGGCACTGGCAGTTAGGAAATTTTGAAGAAAAAAAAAACTTATTTTTATTGCTGTGTGCTTTAGGTATGCGAACTACAGAGCCAGGGCAAGCAGATGACGATGGTAACGAGTGGTGCAGTGGCTTTTGGCAAACAGAAACTGAGGCACGAGATTCTCATGTCAAAGAGTGTCAGAGATACCCTGTCTACTGGAGCTATCGGGGTATGTGTGATGTACTAGTGTGTATATGTGGTGTACTAGTGTGTATGCGTGGGTCACAAGTGTTTTTGTGTGCTGTACTATTGTGTATTTATCGTGTACTAGTGTGTATATGTGGTGTACTAGTGTGTATGTGTGGGTCACAAGTGTGTATGTGTGGTGTACTATTGTGTATTTATCTTGTACTAGTGTGTATGTGTGGTGTACTAGTGTGTATGTGTGGGTCACAAGTGTTTATGTGTGGTGTACTATTGTGTATTTATCGTGTACTAGTGTGTATGTGTGGTGTACTAGTATGTATGTGAGGTGTACTAGTATGTACCGTATTAACCCTATGTATTGGGACACTTCAAAATAATTATATTTTTTCTTGTCCCAATATAAAGGGTCATAAAAAATAATTCCCGAAAATGTGTCCCAAAATATAGGGTAATATTGGACCCAATGTATTTTCACACACAGCGATTGCCGTTATGCCACATGCTTAATTGAGTGGAGCATGTCAATTAAGAACACCGGGTAGTATAGCGTGTTAGTACACAGTTTGCATCACGGGTCCTAGACGTGTTTGTTTAGCGATATCTACACCGCATGTGGCACACTAATTGGCTTCATGAGAGACCCGACAATCATAACATACTACCGGGTAGTTACCCTAATACTGGTAACTGTTAATTGACATTAATTGCAGATAATTTACCATTATATTTTTGTGTCCCAATATTTAGGGACAATAAAAAATCCAATTTTCAAAAGTGTCCCAATATTAGAGACTCAAAAAATAATTATTTTTTCGAAAAATAGGGGTGTCCCAATATTTAGGGTGTCCCAATACATAGGGTAAATATGGTATGTGTGGTGTACAAGTGTGTATGTGTGGTGTACTAGTGTTTATGTGTGGTGTACTAGTATGTCTGTGTGGTAAACTAGTATGTCTGTGTGGTAAACTAGTATGTCTGTGTGGTGTACTAGTGTGTATGTGTGGTGTACTAGTGTGTATGTGTGGTGTACTAGTATGTATGTGTGGTGTACAAGCATGTATGTGTGGTGTACTAGTATGTATGTGTGGTGTACAAGCATGTATGTGTGGTGTACAAGCATGTATGTGTGGTGTACTAGTATGTATGTGTGGTGTACAAGCATGTATGTGTGGTGTACTAGTATGTCTGTGTGGTGTACTAGTGTGTATGTGTGGTGTACTAGTATGTCTGTGAGGTGTACTAGTGTGTATGTGTGGTGTACTAGTGTGTATGTGTGGTGTACTAGTATGTATGTGTGATGTACTAGTATGTATGTGTGGTGTACTAGTATGTCTGTGTGGTGTACTAGTGTGTATGTGTGGTGTACTAGTATGTCTGTGTGGTTTACTAGTATGTATGTGTGGTGTACTAGCATGTATGTGTGGTGTACTAGCATGTATGTGTGGTTTACTAGCATGTATGTGTGGTTTACTAGCATGTATGTGTGGTGTACTAGTATGTCTGTGTAGTGTACTAGTATTTCTGTGTGGTGTACTAGTATGTATGTGTGGTTTACTAGTATGTATGTGTGGGGTACTAGCATGTATGTGTGGTGTACTAGTATGTCTGTGTGGTTTACTAGTATGTATGTGTGGTTTACTAGTATGTATGTGTGGTGTACTAGCATGTATGTGTGGTGTTTTAGTGTGTATATGTGGTTTACTAGTATGTCTGTTTGGTGTACTAGTGTGGTGTACTAGTATGTCGATGTGGTGTACTAGTATGTCTGTGTGTATGTGTGGTGTACTAGTATGTATGTGTGGTGTACTAGTATGTCTGTGTGGTGTACTAGTATGTCTGTGTGTATGTTTGGTGTACTAGTATGTATGTGTGGTGTACTAGTATGTCGGTGTGGTGTACTAGTATGTCTGTGTGGTGTACTAGTATGGCTATATGGCGTACTAGTATGTCGATGTGGTGTACTAGTATCTCTGTGCGGTGTATTAGTGTTTGTGTGGTGTACTAGTATGTATGTGTGGTGTACTAGTATGTCTGTGTGTATGTTTGGTATACTAATATGTCTGCGTGTATGTGTGGTGTACTAGAATATATGTGTGGTGTACTAGTATGTATGTGGATATAGTCATTTTGTGTGTTGTTTCATATTTTAACATTAAAGTGGGTTTCATAATATAGGTTGTTTTTGTTAACAATTATGTTGTGAAGCATTACAGAAAAAGAAATTTTGTTTGCAGTATACATGTAGTGCAAGAGATGCCAAATCACCTCAAAAGCCATGATGGTTATTTGTAAACTGTAAAACTTAAAATTTGTGCTAGAAAATGTGATTCAGTGATACCAATGTAAATACTTAAATCTCTGTTGTATTGTAGACAATCCCATGTTTTGAGCTCAGGGCCTGTGCAGCAGCTGGCCAGAGTGGTCTCATGTCCCTGTACGAAGCCATGTTCCAACAGTACGGCTTTAAAACTGCTTAGGTACACTACACATAACTTAGGGCATGCAGAACTTGACATTTATTATAATGAAATAATTCTGTGGCCACTAGCAACATTGATATTACATTTATATCCTTCAAATTATCCAGTGCAATATTGATTTTACAGATATTTACACTTACTGTTATTTTAAAATAATTCAGTGGAAATGGCTGCTTGCAGTTTGATGATACATTTTGTTTATGGCACATTGTAACATGGACAATCCATCTTTCGATATGTTAACAAAGTAATCCAGGAAAAAGATGTTCGGTATATCGCAAGAGATGCTAAATAACAGCAAAAGCCATGTTAGTTATTTTGTAAACCATTTTAAATATATTTTTGTAACAACTTTTTATTCATTGACTTGAATTGCAAATTGTGGAAATAAAACAGATATCAGAAATTGAAATAAACCAAAACAAACTTATTAATGTGTACATTTCACAGGTGCTAGTGAATGCAAGAGACTTTCAGAACGAGTTCACCAGCAAGCATTTGACAGAGATGATGAACGAGCTAATGTTTTATAATATTATCCCAATCGTCAACTCCAACGATGCAATTGCTGCCCCACCTGAGGTGGAAAAAGACATCAATGGCGTAAGTGCTTTACACAGCTGTGTGGTAGTATCAAAATGGTTTACTTGTCCATGGACAACTTCATTGAAAAAATCTACTTGTCTGCAAGCAAAAGTCACTTGTCCAAACAAACATATAGTTTTATTCCAGGTCTTCCTGATATGTTTTCCTTAAATTATAAAAAAAAAAATGTGTTACTCAAATATATGAATGCGGGAATGAATAATGGGCAAATCTTTATCAAACAGCAGTCATAAGTTGGACCAAATATTGCATGAAACTATTGTAAACTGCAATACCCAGTACTCATTTATCACTCTTGTATGTGTACAGCTGATCAGCGTGAAGGACAACGACTACCTGGCAGCTCGTATAGCGGCAGAGATCAATGCGGACTTGCTGGTACTGATGTCCGATGTCAACGGGTTGTACACGGCACCACCGGACACTGAAGGGGCCAGACTGGTGAAGACTTTTGCCCCTAAATTGGACCTACGGAATGTGGTGTTTGCTGGGAAGTCAAAAGTTGGTCTCGGAGGCATGGAATCCAAGGTAAGGGGAATTGTTCAATAAAAAGCAACCACATACCTATTCTGGCATTGCATTAAACTATGTGCCTCCTTACACAGTCTGTTAAGAAAAAGCCTCTTGAAATTACAGTCCTGTCATTGTACCGGATAGCCTGTTGTGAATTACCTTGAAGCACAGTATTATTTATTTGGTAATGGTTAGTTACAGTGTGAAAGACCGTTTGCTAAAAATGAAAAGTCAATTTCTACTTGGGTAAGCTGTATCATATAGTTTTCTAGTATTATTACAATATGATAATTTACATGGAAATAATGTCAGACTATACATGTACATTATAAACATGTTGCAGTGAGTGCTACAGTGTGTATAACATTGCTGATGTCATTTCAGTGATTATCAATGTGTTCATGGTTTGTGTTGCTTGGCTACAGTTAGATACGAGCATATAATTGCAAATCTTTTTTGCAAGTGTGGGTTATACATGTATGTATTTAGTTTATCTTAATCTAACAACATGCTCAGTGCTTGAAAGTAGCACAAGTCTGTAAGCCCTGCACAGGTAAATGTTGAACTGGGCTTGCTCTGATTCTGTTTTATTAGCTCACCTGAGCTCTCCGACGGCGTCCATCCTTCCGTCGTCCGTCCTCAAGGTGCAGTCAACAATTTGGACCATTGTCGCGATAAAGACTACATTTTTTATTCAATCTTGACCAAAATTGCACAGTTTGTGTATGACCATAAAATCTTGGACGAGTTCGATAATGGGCCCAAACAGACCAGGAAACACCAGAGATATTGCCCCTTTTTCATGCAAAAAAAGTGCAAAAGTGCCCTTTTCCAACATATAGACTTTATTTTCCATCCAATCTTACCCAAACTTTCACAGTTTGTGTATGACCATGAGATCTCAGCAGACGTCAAAAATGGGCCAGATCGTATTTCAAACACCAGAGTTATTGCCCGTTGTTTATTTAAAAAATATGCAAAAATGGACATTATTCAGGATAGAGAGAGACATTTTTCATCCAATCTTCACCAATATTGCACAGTTTGTCTATTACCATGAGATTACAGTTGAAGTCGAATATAAGCAAGATCGGACCAGAAAGACCAGAGTTATTGCCCTTTGTGAAAAAAATAGGCAAAAATGAACATTATACAGGATAGAGACTTCATTTTTCATCCAATCTTTACCAATCTTCACAGTTTGTATATGACCATAAGATTAAAAGTGAAGTCGAATATAAGCAAGATTGGACCAGAAACACCAGAGTTATTGCCCTTTGTGTGTGAAAAAAATATGCACAAAAATGGACATTATTCAGGATAGAGACTTCATTTTTCATCCAATCTTCACCAATCGTGTACAGTTTGTCTATGAACGTAAGACTACAGGTGAAGTTGAATATAAGCAGCATGATCGGGCCAGAAACAACAGAGTTATTGCCCCTTGTGTTAGGAAAAACATATCAACAAGTTATCAGTTATTGGCTTGCACACACGATTTTTGATTCAATGTTGACCAAACTTACACAGTTTGCGCATGACCATAAAAATTGATTGATAAAATTTGACTTCCAACAGTTGCAAGACTTGCATGCAGTTATTTGTACATGCAACTTTGATGTCTTCAGAGCCTGCATTAACATCATATATCATCATTGGACAGAAAATTATCAAAGAAAAAGCAAAACTTTACCTTATAGCACAGCCATCGCAATTATCGCATTGCAACTAGTTTTCCAAAACTGTTTGCGAAAAAGACATCAAAATCTACTGTGTGTGCTTTTTCCAGAATTGTCAATGACTTAATGAAAAAGGGTTAGGTAAGAATATCGAGAAAAATGATTTGAGAACCATTAGCAAAAAAAGGCACATCCACTACCCAACTCATACTTTAGTATGCACTTACCGATGTTTTAAATCAAAATTGATCCTACCCCTGTGTATTGTTCAGATACCTTAATTTTCAAACCTGTCACAACAGTATGGTCTTCATCTGTACCAGTTCTCAGGTGAGCGCTTTGGGCCATCATTGCCCGCTGGTATAGATGGACTTGTAACATTGTTTTTCCTCAAGTAATAATATAAGAAATCAGGCTTGCTTGAGCCAACTATTTATTTTGATGACATTATTCTGCAAGTGTCTGCTGCCACATGGGCCCTGGACAAGGGTGTTTCTGTTGTGATCTGCAACGGCCACGAGTATCGGGCCCTGCCTCACATTATCCAAGGCAAATCTATCGACACCTTCTTCAAAAACGCCAAGGTTGTGAACAGCCCTGTGGAGGTGGAGGCCATGAAAGGTTAGACTTGAACTGTATGGATTTATTTATTTGTTGTTGGTTGCTGTTTTTCAGCCATATTCAGTATTGTCCTTTAAATGTATGATTTTAAAGCCATATTTTAGCTTAGAATTGAAGGTGTTAAACACCTGTTGCATTCATCCAAGTTCTAGTTTGCCTTGGAATATTCTAAAACTAATGTGGTCTGGAATGTTGTTCAAAAGTTGTTTAATAATAATAATAATAATGCAGTGAATCTTTTTATCGAAAAATCACTTTACACTGTTTTGATGCATACACAGATTGACGTGTATATCATAACATCATTCGATAGAACAATCATTAGCTGACAATACTCATTTAAGGTCACTGTGTTTATTATAGAAATTGTAAGCTTATATTGTTATAGCTTGCATTGTGTTTCTCAGGGTTCGAATTTAGACTCGCATACTCGCAAAATGCGAGTTTGTTTTGGAGTTTATTTTTCCCAAGCTCGCACAATTTAGGGAGTACCGTAAAAGACTGTGTATTTTTTGTAATTGGAGGGAAAAAAAAGAGAACAATTTGCAGTTATGTTTTGTTGATGTCAGTTGATATTATATTACTGTTTTTTTCTCCATATTTGTTGTTATTGTTCTGTAATATTGAACCAAATTTACATTCTTAATATACACACAAAGTAAATTTAAAAAATGCAAAAATAATTACCTTTAGTGTGAAACACATAACAATCCACATCGAGTGTATATAGTCATGTTAAGATAGTAAACCTCCAATGGGCAATATTTCAAACCTAATTTTAAATATTATTTCCATTATCTGTATTACATCACTGATCTTATTACACATTTTGAGAGTGGCTTTCCAAGCAATAAATTATTTTTTTTGACAATGTTCAGGACAACTTCTTTTTCCATTTTTCATCAAATTTATTTACCCCTATGGATGAAAAAAAAAATCATGACCCAATTACAGTTGCAAATTTATCCAAAATTTTGGTGTCTTTTATACAAGTAATGATTGAAGATTATAAAATAAGACAACATAAGACATTAAAGAAGATAAAAAAATATTGATATTTATCAATTATCTATGCTGGCGAAGTACTTAAATCCGGACACCTGAAAATAAATGTGTTTGTATGATCAAGACCAATACCTTTATGTATTGATTGACTCACACGCCTGTCTTAGCAACATATGTCAAGTCTCAACAGAATCCACTGAGTCTTTATACACTTACTTACTATTGTTTTTAGCTTCCTTTCAAATGTAAACATTTGCACATGCGGGATTGAACTCAAAACAGTATCTGTGATAACTAAGGCTGTACATGAAAATTTTGAAAGTAAACACCAGAAAAAGTCAACAAAGGAAGAAAACAAGAAATCTGTCAAACAAGGTGTAGTTAAATGGGTTTTTGTCTATTTATTTTTATTGAATCTAAATATATCTTTTTAAAAGTGTCAGGATTTAGGTACTCTCCATCCGTATTTTGGTACATGTTACAGGCCTTTTTTAAACGCATCATTCAGTTGCTTTTATATAGCAGATTTCACTTATATTGTGACCAATTCTTCAGATTAAACCCTTCTTATAATGTTTTACTTTTTATTTGTGTTTGATGCAGTTATCCAAAGAAATCGTCCAAAAACAAGCAAAAGTGTCCGGATATACATACTTTGCCAGTGGTAGCTCGACATAAACTTCAAGCTGACAGAACAGATAAAATAATCTGTTGCCTAAAAGATTTTGGTTTTCCTGGACTGGTATGTTTTTTCACTTAAATCTGTTTATTTATTTTTCATCTATGGCATATATTTGACTAAAATACAAAGTTAGTGTAACTTGTGGGGTTCTTGGAATAGAAAGACGTTGATAGTCCTTTAATTCTTTATTTAGCAATGTTCACAATATATAGGTTGTCTGGTTAGATCAGGATGTTGGAAACTATGAGTTTTACAACCTGAAAATATACAACAATCAAAAACAACTGTCAGTGCTAGTGTGCCTAATAGATTTACATAATATACAATGATTAAAGGTACACACTAGGTTATGACAATAATCAATATAAGACATACATATTATAAAGATGAGAATAGTCTATATATTACTATTAACAATAACGGCAGCATCAAGGCATAATTCCTTGTGCATTTAAATAACTATACGGACTGGGTAATGGTGCAAACCCTCTCCAGGGTTTAAACATACGACCTCCAGCTAGCAAGGTCAATAACCTTGGGAACGATATGTGGACAATATACTTACAAAACAACGTAGACAATATACGTTGACCAATGCACAAAATAACCTTATTACATATACATGATAATATACAACGTACAATTAGCAGTCTCATGTTCCAACTTACCAAACTATGGATCTGATTGACACTTTCTCTCCAACCGCTTTCTCAGTGATGTTACAGGGAAGATAACTCTGCTGTTCTTACTGCATAATTGCTGCTGTAAGTTAAAACAGGTGCATGAATAAAAGAGTAGTGAATTATAGTATTAAAATAGATAAAACCGTTCAACCGCCATTTTGTTGCCGAGGCAAACGATGTCCAACGTTATTTATAAAACACATAAAAATGACAATAATGCAACCAGAATCTATTCTTAGGAAGAAAGGAATCCGAGTGAAAGACGAAAGAAACGGGTAAGTATTTACCTACGCAATGGCTGCTGCCACACTAATTATAATTGGAAACAAGAAACACGTCTTGTCCCTTTGAAACCTGAATACTCCGCGCAAATGTCCCGCGTAAAAGTCAAGCATGCGCAGTCGTATTACAAGCTACTGACACGTCGTAAAAGGTTAAAAACCACTAAATGCTAAATTGCAGCCCCGTTTATTTATTTTTCATCTATGACATATATTTGACTAAAATAAAAAGTTAGGAACAAATTTACCATGTACTTTTTGAAAAAGTGAAGAAAAACTATCATAACCCTAAAAAAATAGACATCTATATTTTGTTAATTCCACAACAATAATTATCAGATGTGACATAAATTATGCATTTTAAGTTTAATACACCATTTATACCAGTTTATGTAAATATATAATAATTAAAAGTTATTATTTCAGCTAAACAAATTTTTTTCAAAATTCAGTTCCCTGGGTACACAAAATGCCACCCACACCCTGCAACATTTTCAGCTCTGGGACAACACACCGTACATCAACAATGTCTTATTTATAATCTTCTTTTACATTCATCTTCAGGTCAACATTGTATATGCTGGTAATTGAGGCTGTATATGCTGGTAATTTAGGCTGTATATGCTGGTAATTTAGGCTGCATCTTCACCAACTGGCGCAGTCAGAAAAACGTGTACTGTGCTGAGCACAGTTGACCCCCAGGGAAGCATTCCGAGTGATTTGTGGCAATTCTCTTCCTTCAGCTGCAAAAATAATTTTAAAACAATCCAAAAACTGATTGTTGTCCACTACATATTGAACAATATAATGTACATACAAAACTTTCCAGTACAACCCAACCTATTAAGCCATATTTTTCAGTGTTAGGTAAAATTAATGTCAAAACTGTGTAATAACTGAATGGATCCGTATTAGTATGCTGATCATGAACAAACACTGAAGCACACATTCATAAGCTAAATGGTAGACCCCTATTAAGTAAAAGTCCTCAAATATTAAAGTTTATATGCAATAAATGTTCTGTCCTGTCACACTCGATCCCTTTTAATTCCAAGACATGTTTATTTCGTCACCAGCATTTCAATCTCTAATTTATCCAATGCATTAAAACAACAGTCTAATTTGTTGACACCCTCGACATTTACTCTAGAAAGCTAATTCATTAATGCTCAATCGACAGTGCTTGCAGTGTTCAGGTACAGTTACTCAATCGACAGTGCTTGCAGTGTTCAGGTACAGTTACTCAATCGACAGTGCTTGCAGTGTTCAGGTACAGTTACTCAATCGACAGTGCTTGCAGTGTTCAGGTACAGTTACTCAATCGACAGTGCTTGCAGTGTTCAGGTACAGTTATTTTTATTGATGCTTTTTGACACAGAACATGTGCTAAGTGCGTTACATGCTTACTGTTACAAACTGCTAGACAATGGCCCCAGTTCGGCAGTCACATCAAAAACCTTTGAAGTTGCTATGTCTGTTGCTAACAGCTGGCAGATTAGGAAGCCTGGCTGATTTATACTGTTAGTCTTCAGTTTTAATAGGTGTTGATTAAAGAATTACATGTTTTTCATGGATTTTATTGTTTGTTGAAATTGGAAATATTACTGCGGTCAGTTTTTTTAAGCCAGCAGAACCCATGAAGGTAATTAGAATGCAGTGTTTTGTTACTGGAAAATGAACATACATTAATTACGAATGGAACAAAATATAAATATATAACTAAAAAAAAAATAAAAAAATATGTATGGCAAAACATGACAGAATGGTTAACAAAGGAAGAGGCCTACTGTAGTGCCATATGGACCCAGTAATAAATAAATGAGTTATGATATTGTGATGTTTAATGAATACAACAATCAATATATTTTGCGAGTTAATTTCTCATTTTGCAAGTAAGCTAAAAAGCCGCTCAAAATTTTTTGTGAGTGGCTTTTTTCGTTAAATTCGAACCATATAGAAAGCAATAAAACTAAAAGGCATCAACTGTGCTCAATTTGTACAGCAAAGAAGTCCAGTTTGCATCCCGTGTGTACTATATTACTCCATCTGTACAGCTAAGAAGTCCAGTTTGCATCCCGTGTGTACTATATCACTCCATTACAGCTGAGAAGTCCAGTTTGCATCCCGTGTGTACTATATCACTCCATTGCAGCTAAGAAGTCCAGTTTGCATCCCATGTGTACTATATCACTCCATTACAGCTAAGAAGTCCAGTTTGCATCCCCTGTGTACTATATCACTCCATTACAGCTAAGAAGTCCAGTTTGCATCCCCTATGTACTATATTGCTCCATATCAGCTAAGAAGTCCAGTTTGCATCCGTTGTGTATTATATTGCGCCATTTCAGCTAAGAAGTCCAGTTTGCATTCCCTGTGTACTATATTGCTCCATTCCAGCTAAGAAGTCCAGTTTGCATTCCTTGTGTACTATATTGCTCCATTCCAGCTAAGAAGTCCAGTTTGCATTCCCTGTGTACTATATTGCTCCATTCCAGCTAAGAAGTCCAGTTTGCATTCCCTGTGTACTATATTGCTCCATTCCAGCTAAGAAGTCCAGTTTGCATACCCTGTGTACTATATTGCTCCATTACAGATAAGAAGTCCAGTTTGCATCCCCCATGTCAGGTAAGAAGTCCAGTTTGCATTCCCTGTGTACTATATCGCTCCATTACAGCTAAGAAGTCCAGTTTAATACCCTGTGTACTTTATTGCTACATTTGTACAGCTTAGTAGTCGAGTTTGTATTCCCTGTGTACTATATCGTTATATTGCAGCTAAGGAATCCAGTTTGAACCTGCAGTCCTTGAAGCCTGAACAGCGGAGGGAGATCATTGAACACCTGGCCAATCTCCTCATTGAGCGCACAATCGACATCCTGGTTGCCAACAAGCGGGATGTGGTTGCAGCCAAGAGAAACAGTATGTTATAGGAAAAAAAAATTCACTAGAAAGTATAAGTTAATAATTACAACTTTTTTAGCTCACCTGAGCACGAAGTCAGTCTGTGTCCGGCCTCTGTCGTACGTCGTCCATCGTCCGTCGTCAACATTTTACTTCAAACAACTTCTTCTCTGAAATTACTGGGCGGATTTTAACCAAACTTGGCAGGAATGTTCCTGGGATGGTCCTTTACCAAATTTCTTCAATTTATTAAAATATATTGAACACTCTGGTTGCCATGGCAACCGAAATCTTAAAAACTTGAAAACTTAAAAAAAATTCTTGTCAAAAACCACGGGCTGGATTTGAGAATAGTTTTCACAGAAAGGCTCCTTGGGTGACCCTCTACCAAATTCCTTCAAATCATTTTTATTCATTAAAAAAATATGGCCACCAGGGGGCGGGGCAGTTTTCCTTATATGGCCATATTGAAAACTTTCTTAATCTTCTTGTCTGAAACCACTGGCTGGATTTTAGACTAATTTCACGGAAATATTCCTTGGGTGACCCTCTACCAAATTCCTTGAAATCGTTTTGATTTTGTTTTTAAACGTGGCCGCCAGGGGGGCGGGGCAGTTTTTCTTTTATAACTATATTGAAAACTTTAAAAATCTAGTCTGAAACCACAGGTTGGATTTCAAAATAATTTCACAAAAATGTTCCTTGGGTGACCCTCTACCAAATTCCTTGAAATTATTTTGATTTGTTAAAAAAACATGGCCACCATGGGGGCGGGGCAGTTTTCCTTATATAACTATATTGAAAACTTTAAAAGTCTAGTCTGAAACCACAGGCTGGATTTCAAAATAATTTCACAGAAATGTTCCTTGAGTGACCCTCTACCAAATTCCTTGAAATCATTTTGATTTGTTAAAAAACATGGCCGCCAGGGGGGCGTGGCAGTTTTCCTTATATGGCTATATTGAAAACTTTAAAAATCTTCCAGTCTAGAACCACTGGCTGGATTTCAAACTTATTTCACATAAATGTTCCTTTGGTGACCCTCTACCAAATTCCTTGTAAAGTGGATGCTATCAAAACAAAACACTTATTTGACCAAAAAAAAAGTTATTTAAAAAAAAAAAAAAAGTAGAACAACGCAAATTCTGACAAACTTAATAAAATGTTCTATGGACTGGGCATTTTTTAGGGTAGGTCAGGTAAATGTTTGTAAATGTAGCCTATGAGACCTTGGTTTAAATTGCTAAAGCTGTTGTAGATGTTGCTTATTTTTGGAAATGATTATAAATATTAAAATGATGAAGGCTATGAATCTTATGATACTGTGGTTTTGGTGTTTTTGATGATGATGATGATTATGATGATGGTGATGATAATGATAATGATGATGACGATGATGATGATGACGATGATGATGTAGTGCTGATGAGGCATGAACATAAACAACAACCCAATATTAGAATTATATTTGAATATTCAAATTAAATATTCCCAATACTTCTGGTAATTATGATAATCTCCAGAAAATCACATCACCGAGAAACACAAAAACCAGAGCAACTGTTTACTTGAATCTTATTTGACCTCCTATCCTATATACATGTTATGTCAGGAATTTACATGTATAACATTCTCCAACTGACCTATTTATCCTCATGTGACCCAATTAACTTGGCCTTTGGTTAAGCGGCTTCCTAGACAATTCAGTAAACTGCACTATCAATTACAATGGAATTTGCAATTTTTCCAAGGCTTAATATGAACTGTGTTCTGTGTTGGAAATGTTCTGTTTCAGAGAAATATTTTCAGTTTTTCACAAGTTAGTCATGTGCCTAGACATTTAATATTTATATGTCACTGACATTAATAAAGAGTGTGTTTTGAAATTTATTTGTCCACTACTGGTTGCATGATCAGACGGGACACCTTCCATCTATGTGTCTGTCTGTATGTCTGTCTGTGCAATAAAATCTGGGTCCTGTGATAACTCATTAAATACAAAAGCTAGGTTCATGAAACGTTGTGTGGTTATAGAGGGCAATGGTACGGTTTTGCATTTTAAATAATTGTTGTTTTTTGCATTAGGGAAAAGTGTTGAAAATTGCACATAAGCAGGTATTATGCTAAAACTTTAATTTGTTGGACTTAAGTGGATTGAAAAAAATCATTTAAAAAGACAAATTGCAGTAGTTATGGCTTCAAGTCTTTCAAATTTTGCATTATCATTTAATTACTTAACATATGAAGTTATAACAAGTATCTAAGATAGCCATTTTTAATAAAATGAAAATTTGTCGTTATTAGATTGGAGTATGTCATTGGGTATATGGGCTGACAGACTTGACAGCAGGCAGCACCAACTTTTGGTTCCTGAACAAGAACTTGAGAACAAAAATTGCTATTGTAATAAAACTAAATACAATGTCCATTACTAAAAAAATAATAATATGATGTCTGTTTAATAACTTAGAGTACAAACTGAGTTATAGGGTATGGGGTGTGACCATTTAATCCAGGTCCAGCTAGATAGGCTTGCTGACTTGTTTTAGAAGTTAGACTTGCATAGCATTGGGCACAAAGACTAGTATAGCTTGCAAACATTAACCTAATACTCGCGACCTGGCGCTCAAACTGTACACTCATTTTAGTCCATGCACGTGTTTCACAAGTTTAACGATACCTTAACAGTATTTTATTTGGTACACTGCAAATCGTTATATCGCGATTCGCGGGGTCCATGGATCGCGATCGCAATATAGCCGGATCGCAATATAACTCAGTGTTTTTTTTCGGGCCAATTTGATGTCGAAATTCGGCCCCATTCCCCTGCTAAAAAGGTATATATATTTCCCCCTATATTAACCTTAAAATTCCCCTCAGAATGTAAGCTTTATTTTTTTTTTTTAATTGACCAAAATCGGACAAAAATTGACTAACATAGAGGCATTTTCATAAACAATCCCATCTATTTTTCATCAAACCAAGTTGGTGCATAATCTAAGTTATCATTTGTAGCAAAGCAATTGATTAAAGTTTGATAACAAAGTAGAACATAAACATTAACTAATGCTTTTCAGAAAAAAATAAATCCTCTTTTGTCATAAAATTCCCTATCTGAAGGGCCCCGCCACCTTTCCCCAAAGGTGAAAAAAAACAATGTAACTTTCCAGACCATTCATGTACATATACACTTGCCTATTTTCCCGATTTGTTAAAATAACATGTCTGCCAGGGGGCGGGACAGTTTTCCTTATATGGCTATATTGAAATCTCAAACAATCTTCTTAAAAGCCATTATGATGCTTTACACTCGGGTGAGCGACCTAGGGCCATCTTGGCCCTCTTGTCATATTTATACCCCCAGAAACGAAGTTTAGGGGGGGTATATAGGAGTGAGCTTGTCGGTCTGTCGGGCTTTGGTTTCCGGATGATGACTCAAGAATGGCTTGACATATTCAAATAATTTTTGGTACACATGGCTTGTGTAACCTCATAGAATACAGGTCAAGTTCAATTTGGGTTACAAACCACAGGCTGTCAACTGGTCCAATGTTTTCCTACTGTTTCCTACTTTTCCTACTTTTTTGAATGACTCATACTTTTTCCTACTTTTTGGTGAAAAAACTCATATTATTCCTAGTTTTTTAGTTTGCCAGAAATGAAGATGAATTAAATAATGTTTTTTATGGAAAAGAACAAAGTCTATTTGTAGATGTGTTGTATAGTCAATGTGCTAATTTGACTGATACTATTTATATTGCATGTATTGACTTTGTTATGCATAGATTTGTATTCACAAGCCTTTTAAACGTTCTCAGATATTTAAAAGGTATTTAACATCAAGTTAAAAGTCATTTATTCTGAAGAATGTATCTGTTATCATATACAAGTGTAGATGTAATTGTGGTTTTATTTCAAATGGTGGGCTTACTGATGGATCGCAGTGCACTTCACAGTTGAAAATCTCTAGTGTAGAGTGCCTCAGAAATCTAGCAGGTTGTAGTATACTTCTGTTACACCTACATTGGAAATCAAAACAATAGTTTTAATAAAGTTGCATTGACAACCTGAGCATGGAAATGCATTAACCAATGATCTTCTCATTGTTAAAAAAATGTTGGAAAATAAAACCATTTATCAAGATTATCCTTGATTTTGTTAATGTCAAACCAATATTGTGGAAATCCTGGTTGTGTTTGTGAATAGTGTGATGAGTCATGCTGAATTCACCTATTCATTAGCCTGATATCCTTCCTACCCATTGGTGTAAAACAAATTCAAGGGACGTATGAATTCACAGACACAGACATATTAATGTGGGTTAAAGTCTCTGACTGTCACTTGCCCCATACCACTGTAGGCCCAAACCACACTAGGCTCAAGCCTTAATGGGGTCATATTCTTTCAAGTGAAAAAGCTTAGTAACCCATCTAGCTAGTAGAAGATCATTGGTTCTACCCAGGTGCCTGCTTGTTTTTTTGTCTTTCTCCTCCATAAAAAGCTGGAAATTGCCATATTATAAGTGGCTAATTAGTTTGACATTAACAATAAACAGTTGGCATAGATCGTCGGGTACAACTAGGAATACAACTTCTAAAAAAGACAATTGATTTCAAAGTGCTTGATACTATTGGTAGTAGTAGGCTGGTTGCTATTAATGTAACATAATCTGCAGTGTGCATGTTATTGTAGGCATAACCTAGTTATTGGTATGTTTGTATTATAAGTTAATAAATAAAAAAATAATAAACAATTCAGGATTTTGGGTTGATCACAGTCCTCAAGCTGAACAGTTGTCTGTTGTTATAACATTGAAGGGTATTTTACATTAGTGAGTCAATTTAAACATAACTTTGCTGTGGTAAGTTCCGTCGTCAAGGTGCCGTCAACAATTTAGATTACATTTTTTATTCAATCTTGACCAAAATTGCACAGTTTGTGTATGACCATAAAATCTTGGACGAGTTGGATAATAGGCCCAAACGGACCAGGAACACCAGAGTTATTGCCCCTTTTTCATGCAAAAAAAGTTCAAAAGTGCCCTTTTCCAACGTATAGACTTTCTTTTTCATCCAATCTTAACTAAACTTTCACAGTTTGTGTATGACCATCAGATCTCAGCAGACGTCAAAAATGGGCCAGATCGTGTTTCAAACACCAGAGTTATTGCCCTTTGTTTATTAAAAAATATACAAAAATGGACATTATTCAGGATAGAGAGAGACATTTTTCATCCAATCTTCACCAGTCTTGCACAGTTTGTCTATTACCATGAGATTACAGTTGAAGTCGAATATAAGCAAGATCGGACCAGAAACACCAGAGTTATTGCCCTTTGTTTATGAAAAAAATATGCAAAAATAAACATTATACAGGATAGAGACTTCATTTTTCATCCAATCTTTACCAATCTTGCACAGTGTGTCTATGATCATAAGATTAAAGGTGAAGTCGAATATAAGCAAGATTGGACTAGAAACACCAGAGTAATTGCCCTTTGTTTGTGAAAAAAATATGAAAAAATGGACATTATTCAGGATAGAGACTTCATTTTTCATCCAATCTTCACCAATCTTGCTCAGTTTGTCTATGACCATAAGATTAAAGATGCAGACGAATATAAACAAGATCGGGCCAGAAACACCAGAGTTATTGCCCCTTGTGTTTGAAAACACATCAACAAGTTATCAATGATTGGCTTGCACACACGATTTTTGATTCAATGTTGACCAAACTTACACAGTTTGCGCATGACCATAAAAATTGATTGATAAAATTTGATTTCCAACAGTTGCAAGACTTGCATGCAGTTATTTGTGCATGCAACATTGATGTCTTCAGAGCCTGCATTAACATCATTTATCATCATTGGACAGAAAATTATCAAAGAAAAAGCAAAACTTTACCTTATAGCACAGCCATCACAATTATTGCATTGCAACTAGTTCTCCAAAACTGTTTGCGAAAAAAGACATCAAAATCTACTGTTTCTGCATTTTCCAGAATTGTCAATGACTAAATGAAAATATGTCATGTAAGAGTATCGAGAAAAATTATTTGAGAACCATTAGCAAAAAAGGCACATCCACTACCCAACTCATACTTTAGTTAGCCCATTGCACTATTCGATGTTTTAAATGAAAATTGATCCTATCCCCCTCTGCGTATTTTTCAGATACCTTAATTTTCAAACTTGTCGCAACAGTATGGTCTTCATCTGTACCAGTTCTCATGTTAGCGCTTTGGGCCATCATGGCCCCCTTGGTTTAGGGTGTTTTGATAAGGAATCTAAATATATTTCCTAAAAGGTACATGTTTTCCGATTATAAAACTGAAATGAAAATTAAAATATCGCTCTTGGAAGTGAAGTTATGACTGTTTGTGTACACCACCCGTCAATGTGCAATAAAACGTAATACAAGAACAAAAACTAAAATGTCAACCCAACTATATTTTTCGCATATTAAACTAAAACCTATGAGAAAAAAATGTATATCAGTTTTCGTTTATTCCTTTAAAGGTTTGTGCATACATTTTAAAACAATACTAATGTAAGAAAAATATTTTATGTCAAATGTATACTTCAAATTCAGATTGAGAACTAACTAGAAAGTATCTTTTAAAAAATACTGTCGATAGATTTCAACATTTTGCTTTTGATGGTTTTATCAAAATCTAAGGTCTGTCAGTGATTGTTAGTGAGTATTTTACATAAAAAGTTTAATGATAATGTTTAATACTTTTTCAGATTTCATTTTTTAATTTTAATTGTAACACCAGTATTACGCAAATATTTTACACTTATCATTATTATATTGAAACGTACAAATAATGTATATTTACAATATCAGCTTAACAAAACAGTTTTAAGACTGAAAATAGTTAAATGCAATTCTAGTTGTTCACAAAGTTTGGCATCAGAATATCATGTTATAACAGAAAAACGGGAACTTTAGCCTTATGCAGCCGCAATATTGTTCTTAACAATAATTATAAATATATGTATATTTAATCCATCATGAATTTCAAAGTGATTCCATATAAATTACAATAGAGGCAACAGCAGACTTGCAGTGGTACGAACAGACCAGGCACGAACCAGTCAGAGTTTTCTGAACGTCAATGTTATTGACGGTATATTTCTACTTATTCAAAAATTTTGAATACATATGCAAATATATAACATATATATTGCATCTTATTACACATTATTCATCCCTACTAGTTTGTTTTCAGCAATTAATAAGGTTGCTACGCATGTACAATAGTGTCATTTGTACAAAGCGCCACCATCTTGGATTTGTGTTTACTCTTCCATGAAATTCAGCGAAACATAATTTTTTCGCAGAAAATTAGGATTTTAAAATATTCTAGTCAGATTTTCGGAGCTAAAAATAACACTCTCGTGGGAAATTTTTTGTTTTCCCTGTTATTTCATCATCTAATTAGCATATGCAATTCAGATTGGTTCCAGATATTTACATGGGTTTTAGAGCGAAATAAAATGGTACCAGTGCTTGGGCCGCTTGTCGACACTAATTAATATTCATGAGCTGCCGCCAAGGGACACTACTCTTATTGCGTTGGCATTGCTGTACTCATGAATTTCAAGTTTAAAATTTAACAAACTTTTGTAGGTTTCAAGTATAGGGAATTTTGAGCTAAAATCATTAGTCCTAACTTGATAACAAATTTGAATTTGACTTAAAATGAAATGTACTTTGACAATTGCGCATGTACATGTTACTTAAAAAGGCCTTTATATGACGAGTAGTTGCTATAATATGGAACATACACCATTTATTTCACATGTAACTCTTTGTTTATTCCTTCCTGCCAGAATTGTCAGATGTGCTTGTGTCTCGACTGGAACTGACAACAGCAAAACTTCAAACACTCGCTGCTGGACTGCGTCAGATTGCTGCTGCTTCAGAGAACACCATTGGAAAAGTTCTTTCAGTGACCAAGATGAGTGACAATCTGATCCTGAAAAAGGTCACTGCCCCTATTGGTGTGCTGCTGGTGATTTTTGAATCGAGACCAGATTGCCTTCCACAGGTATTTGCACAATCA